>BSBM01000949.1:0-397500 GCA_027924585.1 Larix kaempferi | reverse complement strand
AAGTTTACCGATGAGTTACTAAGGGTACACATGCCTCTATTAGTATTATAACCTTATTCCCATTTGTAGTTATTACAACTCCTTTAATGAAATATTGATTTACAAAAAATACTTGAGAATCTACATGCTCAAATAATAATAAACCAAGCACCCTGTAACTGAGTAATTGAATGATTTATGTTGCTCAATCAACAACCTAGTTGATTTGTATGCATAATAAACTGTAACAAACTCTATTGTCCACTCCATTAGATCTTTCTACACAATTGACAATAGAATTCACTGTCTGTTCAAGTCTATCCCTTTGCACAATCGATAATAGACTTCACCATCTACTCCATTTGATCCCTCTGCATAGTTGAAAATAGACTTCACTATATGGTACAATAAATTTGTCTTTGTTATTTTATAATTATTTCATCAGTTACTACTAGCACATCGTCCTCGATCATGTATGCATTTGCATAAGGAATCACAACAATTTCCAATAGAGTCTAACCCTTAGCAACACAAGTGTCACTCTGAATCCAAACAACATTTTTGTGTAGTCAATTAGAACCAATCAACTACCTAGTCGATTTTAACCACAACCACTCAGTCAACACGAGCTTTTCCACCCGACCAACCTTCCATTACTCCTTAGTCAATATTTTCCTTGACTATCTTGTTGTTGAAGCATCTATTTAACCTCATTCGATCCGCAATACTTAGTCGACCTAGTCAACCATTTGACCATATGCTAATTAACCTAGTCAACCAATTAATCGTTTCCTTAGTCAACCTAGTCGACCATTTCCTTAGCCGAGCTAGTTGATTACTCAATTGATCACTATCATCAACCATCTATCCCCTCTTTCGATCATCATCATCGATTTGGCATGTTGAATTTAACTATGTAATTGACCAAGTTTGTAAACCATGACTCCTACCACTCCATTGTTAGATTGCCAACATAAGATCCAAAGAGATAATGTAACCTCACAGTGAAAGAATTAAGGAATTAAGGAAGAAGAGAGAAGCAATAGAACATAGATCCAATAGAGGCAGAATAATTACACACACTACATTAATCAGAATAGTAACCGGGTAAATATACAATGCTGAGTATGAGGATTCGAATTCACTAGGTGTAATTCGAATTATCCTTCATGCACAGATCCATAATCAGTGGAGAGTCATCAGTGCCAAACTAGGAGTCTATCTCATCATCAGTGAAGTCATCAATGCATAAGTAGTGATCAACCGGGAGTCAAACTGAGTCTAACTGAGTGTGGTTGGTGTAACTGGCACATGGAAGCACTGATATAGTGAAGGAGACTCAGTGGAGGGCGCTCATGGAGCTAAATGGAGTCAAAACAGTCTATCTAGTCACACTGGAGGTCCAAAAGAGTGATAAGGTCAGTTAGGAGTCAGTTAATCCTTAAATCAAGGAAGAACTGAAGATAACTGAACTAAACTGGACTGGTAGGTGAAGAAAGGCGCCCTTCTCATGCAATAACTGAAAAGAGGGCGCACTAAGCTCTAGGAGAGCTAAGACTGATCCAAGAGAAGCTCCTAGGGCTAGTTTGCTGAGGGCTAGGTGCCGGTGCTGATGACTAGGATGCATGTAAAATGCATGCAAACCCTAATTGCATGCAAACCCTAATTTTGCATGCAGGACTGAAAATGTAAATAACAGGAATGTTAGAAGGACTAGGATGGAGTATAGGAATATCCTAACACCCCCCCTTAATCCATCCTGGGCCCTGGTAACTAGGACCAAAGGTCACCCATACAATCAATGAAATGATAAAAAAAAATACTGCCTCAATTTTTCTTTTTCAATTTTTTTTTTTTTGTTTTATATTTTTGAATAACTCAAGGAGCCATCACTCTAAGCAGAAAAGAAGCAAGCTTTCATCAGTGAAAACTTTGCAAAGAGACTTGGTAAGCCGATCCTCTGTAAAGTGTGAATGCAAGTGCTAGAGAATGTGCTGAATGTAGCAAGTCTTTCAGGAACCTTTTCTGTCACTGGAGCGAATGTATCATGATGAGTTTTCCCAAAGAATGGAAGAGTAAACCCCATCATCATGCTGCATCTCTCATGGAGAGGTGGATGACATAATGCAAGGTTGGCATGGTGTGGAAGTCTGGTAGTGTGATGATCCTCAATAGTATTCTCAGTAGTAGCAAGAGCTGTGTGAGCCCATGTTGACCTTGTATCTGGACTGAGAATAGGTGTTGATTCTGGATTGCAATCTCTTTGAACTATGACTTCTACATCAGAATCTTGCTCTTCTTCTTCATCGGAAGAGAAGTCACTCTGATCTTGATCGGAATCTGAAGAAACACTTGGAGAGAAAGGCATAAAGTGAGAGAATTCATATTCCTTTGAGGCATGATTAGCAATACCATTCGCTATAACCTTTCTAGTGGATATTTCTGTGATCTCGATAGTGTTTGGACCAAAAGTAACTTGCTTTGGAGATCCTGTATGGGTCATCTGATAAACTGATAATAAATTTGCAGTTAGAGAAGGAACAAACAAGACATTTTTGAACTTACCATGTTCCATATGCACTGTACCCACTCCTTTTGCAGAAACCTGAGTGTTGTCTCCCATGTGAATGGTAGGCCCATCATGGAGATCTAGAGAAGAGAAAGATTCTTTTTGTGCCATCATGTGGTTGGAAGCTCCAGAACCTATGAGGAGAGCTTTTGTGTTTGAAAAACCAGCCATCAATGCATGACAATCATCAGATCCACTTCCAGAATAAGACATCTTTGCTTCTTTTGGAACAACAATTTGGTTTTGTTCAAGAAGCTTGGTTAGAAGATCAATCTTCTTATGCATGCAGGAATGCTCAGGATGGTTTCCTCTCTTGCAGTAGGTACAATTAGGTCTCTTTTGTTTGTCATTCTTGGATCTTGAAGGTTTCTTTCCTTTGCCTTTTTGTCCCCCCTTTGCATTCGCTCCACTTGATTCACCAGCTAAAAGAGCTAGATCTCTGGAGATTGTGATGGAACCCATTTGAATCAACTTGTCTTCTTCTTGAATGAGAGCGGTAGTAAATTTTTCCAAGGTAGGAAACTTCCATCCAGGGATTGACATTCGCCCAGAATGGAAAGTAGAGACAAAAACAGAAAATTGAGATCCAAGTTTGCTCAAAATGGAGAGTACTAATTGCTCATCACTTTTGGTGATGCCACAATGCTTGCATTGAGTAACCAAATTCTGAAATTTTGAGATGAATGTTTGAATGCTCTCAAAATTGCTAGGTTGTAGAGAGGCCAATTCGTTTTCAAGAGTGTAGCCTCTCATCCCATCTTGTTTGCCAAAAAGGCTCTCCAATTTGGTCCATAACTCTTTTGGAGACTTCAAACCTTCAGCATGGAACAATAGATCTCTGGACATGTAAAGGCATATGTATCCAAAAGCTTCATCCAATTTGGTTAGATGCTTGACTTTATCTCTAGCTATATGTGGTGTGGCATCTCTTTCATAAACCAATCTTTCAAACCCTTTTGTCATCAAGAAAATCTTCATCTCATCCCTCCATTCGAAGTAATTGAAAGGAGTGAGAAGTATAGGAGAAGAAGGAGCATTCGAATTGCTCATCTTGACTGCTTGAATAAGTGCAAATAGAGAGCTGCTGAATCTGCTGCTGCAACTGCTAGAACTTCGAAATACCTGCAAAAAAAAAAAAACTCTCAAGAATGGAGGTAGAATATACTCTCAAATGGCTCTGATACCATGTTAGATTGCCAACATAAGATCCAAAGAGATAATGTAACCTCACAGTGAAAGAATTAAGGAATTAAGGAAGAAGAGAGAAGCAATAGAACATAGATCCAATAGAGGCAGAATAATTACACACACTACATTAATCAGAATAGTAACTGGGTAAATATACAATGCTGAGTATGAGGATTCGAATTCACTAGGTGTAATTCGAATTATCCTTCATGCACAGATCCATAATCAGTGGAGAGTCATCAGTGCCAAACTAGGAGTCTATCTCATCATCAGTGAAGTCATCAATGCACAAGTAGTGATCAACCGGGAGTCAAACTGAGTCTAACTGAGTGTGGTTGGTGTAACTGGCACATGGAAGCACTGATATAGTGAAGGAGACTCAGTGGAGGGCGCTCATGGAGCTAACTGGAGTCAAAACAGTCTATCTAGTCACACTGGAGGTCCAAAAGAGTGATAAGGTCAGTTAGGAGTCAGTTAATCCTTAAATCAAGGAAGAATTGAAGATAAATGAACTAAACTGGACTGGTAGGTGAAGAAAGACGCCCTTCTCATGCAATAACTGAAAAGAGGGCGCACTAAGCTCTAGGAGAGCTAAGAATGATCCGAGAGAAGCTCCTGGGGCTAGTTTGCTGAGGGCTAGGTGCCGGTGCTGATGACTAGGATGCATGTAAAATGCATGCAAACCCTAATTGCATGCAAACCCTAATTTTGCATGCAGGACTGAAAATGTAAATAACAGGAATGTTAGAAGGACTAGGATGGAGTATAGGAATATCCTAACATCCATCAATTGCACTGAGCTGACTATCCATGACTCTTGTGAACTTCGACCACTTCAACTATAGATCTCTCCCATCATATTTGAACCTTCTAAAGTATCCCATGTGACCTCAAATTGGATAATGCATACCACAATTTGATTCTTCCAGTGATCGTCTTCATGACACATTTCAATGGCTGAAAACACAACATGGACCAAAAATAAACCAATTTTTATTTTCTCATGGGATCCCATCCCTGCCCCTGCTGGCCTTTAGGCCATTTATTCATTGATCTTGTACTATCTTGAAAGTAGCCAAAACAACATGCTCCAAGCTATCGATGAGAAAAACATATTTGTATACTTGCACTCCATGTTTTTTTAGAATACCTCAAACCTATAATTTTTGTTGCTTCTCATGACGACCCATCATGCCAATGGATCTTACCACATCGATTCACACTCCACCATGCAAATCGAGGCGACCAAAAGAACATATTCAATCGTTCTCATTAAAATGGCTCAATCTACATTATACCATATAGATCCAGGTAACCTGAACTTGATCAGACAACTCTCATTGGAGTGTGAGTGTCTACTAAGATCTGATACCAAATGTTGGTTCCAGGATGCAACAAACATTATTATGCACAACATAAACATATACCAGTAAAGCAAACAATAACATCATGTACATCATAAAACAATTATTTATCCTGGAAACCCCTTAACTAGGGAAAAACTAATAGAATATATATTCTTAATGGGTGAAAACACGAAGTTGGGTAACACTTTTGGCTTGTTTTTGACAAACAAACTGCTAAATTTTATGTTTCTCAACTTCGACCTCTTCAAACCCATATCTCCCTTAGGAATTTCAACTTGAAGTAAACAGAAAGGTTTTATATAATTGAATTAGCTTTCCACTCGTATTTTTTTAATTTTTTTTATGGACATATCGTGGGACAAATTTGGTGCACACCAACGACATATACTTGAAAATTTTAGGTATGGATAATGAGTGACCTGTGTGGACGCCGGTTTTTTGATAGATGGTTATTCATTTTAGGGAAAAAAATTGTATGCTCATAATCTACACACACTACACTTGTGCATGGACTGTATTTTGAGTTTTCTAAGACTTGGGAACTATTTTTTATTATTTATTGAAACAACATATGTTCAGAAAATGGTGCATTATCGACACACGTTGGTGAGCTTCAATTTTCTTTTTAGTGTGACTCTCATTGGAAAAACTAAAAGTACCCTTTTGAAGAGGATGATCCAATTATGTTCTCTGTGGATATTTCAAATTTTTTGATGTTGTCTTTGTTATGATATTGAATTTTCATTTCGGGTGATTTTCAGAGTAACAAAATTCTCAAGGGATAAGGTTTAGAAAAAAATGATTAATAAATAGAAATTCAAATAGAAATTCAAATAGAAATGAAACAATTATTATATCATTGGAAACTAGATTTAGAGATGAGTCCATTGCTACCAAGTCCGACAAATAATATTTAAAATTTGCAGGGGTTTGGGCTTGCTTAAGTTGCAGGTTCCAGAAAGATGTTAGATATTTTCGCAGGTTTTGTTGACCATAAAATCTCGACCGAAAAAATATCTTCCAAACTCTCGGCCAAGAGTTTAGTTCAAACTCTCATCCGAGAGTTCTTTTTTAAATACAGCGGGGTGATTGGTTCAATCTCTCGGCCTAAAGTTTTTTTAAACTCTCAATTGAGAGTTTGAACTCTCAAAACTCTTGGCCTATAGTTTTTTAAACTCTCGGCCTAGAGTTTGAGGTTGACCTTTTTTCCCCTTTTCATCGACGCGCCCTCTTTTTTTTTCACTCCGTTGTTACGAAATTGTTTCCCAGCTTTGCGTTTTCACCCTTATGCCCCTTATCCAAATCCATCCCAGGCATGGTCAACCATGGCTCTACCTCCATGGGTACCCTTGATCATAAGTGAGTTCTTGGAAATGGACTAATATTAAAATGGACTACAACCAACCTCTTTATATGTTTACATCACAAGAATACCATGGATGGATATCCCAATATCATGATGGATCTATTACAACAATAACCAAATTGATTTAACTTGCTCTATGACTGAGTCAATACTAACCCCACAACTTGATCCCATTTTATATACATTTTGCCAGGATTGAGAGATGACGAGGAGAGAGTTGCAAAGATAATAACTTTCTAAAGGCTGAGAGAAACACCAATGTCCAGTCCCATGAACAGTGCATACCACTGCACTTGATTATTCATCGTCATTCCCATATGCTAACCATAAGTTTCAACAATGTTTCCCTCAGGATCCCCCCGCACTTGTCGCCCATGGTTTTCCTTTAGCAATTCCATCAAGGAATATTTTTTTGACAATGTTGCTCACACATTCGTTGTTGGAATTCCTTGGGATTCACGTCAAGGTTCCAAAGATGATGCTTAAAATCCCTGAAGGATGATAGGGTTTTGGATTGAAGGGAGTTTCGTTAAAATTTAGAGACCCGTTCTCTTTCTTTTTCCATAAGCGAATCAGTAGCACACCCATAGAATCCATGAGATGAGAGCGCTTCAAAATGGAGAGCCATGGCATTGGAAGTAGTTTTTGTTGGTAGGATGTCTTTTTGTTTGAAGATACCTTTATTCCTTGAATCCCATAACTTCCAACAAACATACTTATAATGTAGTGCTAACCAGAGACGAGCAAGAGAGGGTTTATTTTCCAGTGATCCTAGGAAGTAGTCTCGCCAACTCACGAAGAAGACATGTGAGTGAGAAGGAAAAACAAAATGCGGAACCAACTCTCCACATCCCTCTAGACTGAGTTGGCATATTCGCAGTCAAAAAAGAGATGTTGAATGTTTTCTTCCACCTTTTTTCACATAATACTCCAAGAAGGTCCCGATATTTGTCATTTTTTTCAAATTCTCTGCTATAAGGATTTTCCCATGCACTAATACCCAACAGAAAGCATTAACATTTGGAATCCCATCATTATGGTAAATCTTCTTCCACAGGTGAGAAAAGGGGGGACATGAATAGTTTCACATAAGACATTGACATCCTTCTTTTAACATGTATTGACTAGAGACTCCCCACCCTCTACCATCCGATTGATTCAAACTGATTGAGGCAACACCATGTAGAAGCGATAGTGGTAACTTGAAATCAAAGGATAGATGAGGGTTAGCACCATATATAAAATTGCACCGAACCCAATCGAGAGCGTTAGCAAGATTCCCTACTCCTTCCTTGGGACACTAGAGTGAATTGCTTCTTGCAACAAAATAATGGTATCGATTATTTGCCTCTTATCTATAAACCCCTTTGATTTTCATAAATAACCTTGGGAAGAAGCTCTTTTAGCCTATTTCCAATGATCTTAGTTACAATTTTGGAAGTAGAATTGCATAACGAAATGGGCTTGAACCGTTCGAGTGAAAATGGTCGAGACTCTTTTGTAATGAGGGCAATGAAGGAGGAGTTTGTAACTACTCCAACCTTATCCTTATTTATCATCCAATTTGACATATTACGAATATTATTTTTGATAATATCCCAGGTAGCTCGGAGAAACTAATAGTAAACTTATCAGGACTAGAGGCCTTGTTCGGATTCAGGTTCAGGATAGCAGCTTTGACTTCTTTCTCCGTAATTGGGCGTTCTAGAGACTGGTTGTCCTCTATTGCAATTGAATAGGATATATTCTCCAACATTTCCTCTTTTGTTCTAGAATTATCGCTTCTGAGCTCCATATAAAGCCACTTGAAGTGTTGATAAGATTCTTCACAAATGGTAAGTGTCCTCTATTATCTTTTGGCCCTCAAATATTTTTAATTCGTGTATCACAGTCTTATGCAGCCTTATCTTTGCATGCTGGGAAAAAAGGTGTATTTCGGTCTCCCTCTTTGAGCCATATAACTCTAGATTTCAGCGTCCACGTCTCTTCTTCTTGGACGATAACATTTGACAATTGAAGATTGAGAACTTTTTCGTTATGTAGGAGAACCCACCGAATGCTACTCTGGTAAGGATCTGATGGTAGTAAGGATACATAGTTTTCTTCCGTGACAAACTCAACTATTACTGAATGTTCAATCATAATCTTTGCTGGGATTGTCCTTATCTCTTTCTACTGATTTAGTGCATTGCCACTTTTTAAATTGAAAAGTGGCAATGCACTAAATCAAGAGAAAGCATGGATCATTAGATTATTTAATACAATTTATATGGGTGAAACCACATGCTCAACTACTATTTCAAGGTGACCTATAGCTTCATGCTAGTCCCTCATGACAATTGAACATTTCCAACTGATGAAAACTCTTCGCTCTTCACCGATGAAACCCATCCCTTTGAACTTAATTTTGAACTACATGGGGTGGGCTTTGATCCACTTATGTGCATAGTAGCATAATTTGAGTACGAATACGATTCGATACCGAAAAAATACGTAATGAAAAAATCTAGTACGAATAAAATATGGAAGTAGATTGCTTATATATAATATTTTTTAATCGAGTATTAAAAAATATACCATAAATGTACATAGACATTTATATAATAAAATCAAATATATTTAAAAAACAAAAAAAATATAATTTCAACAACCTACCATATGGCAAGTGTGAGTGACGGCAACTAGTTATTAATAATCATTTTAATAAGAAAGCATAAATTGAATGATATTTATGTTTTATCATGTTTAAGTTTTTTTTTTTTTAAATTGGTTTTCAAACTTTAATTTTCCATTACTAAGAATCCGTATTCTTATTACACTTACACTGAATATCAGGGGAATTTGAATTTGTTCCGAATTTCCGTGTGAAATACGCCCAATTATACTACTATGCTTATGGGGAAAACTCCTTGCTCTTCACCTATGAATCCAAGAGGAATTGAATTTCTTGAAGTGTAAATTTTTTTATTAATTTTTTTTATATATAAAGAAAATACTCACATAAATTAATTGGTACCTTTAGGTACTTGCTAAATCAATGTTTAAAATGAATTTATACCAATATTACAAATTGTAATACTTTATAAATCTATGTTTAAAATGAATTTATACAAATATTACAAATTGTAATATTTTTGATTCATATTGTCTTATATATATGAAATTTTACAATTTTACTCTTTGCTTTGTTTATTTAATCTCACATATGAAAAGTTTTAAGATTTTTTAACTGTTAATTTGAAAAGTTTTCTGATTTAAATTTTAATGGGAGGGCTAAAGAACTAAATCTGATACAGAATTGAATTTTAATGACTCTCAGTGAAATTGCTTGTCCAACCATTGGAAACAACCTTTCTTCCATGCTTCACTATTGTAAAGAAATGCACTAGTCACTCCAACCTTGAATTTCAAATTTAAAGCAATCAAATGTACAGTCCAACCTTTAATTTCAAATTTAAAATAATAATCGAAGAAACTCAAACTCAGATCGAAATCACTGCGGAGCTGCAGCTGAAATTTGTGGAAACGTAATCATGTTGAGTGGAAGATAGTGTTTACATAAATTTGTGGAAACATAAACATAATCATGTTGAGTGGAAGGTAGTGTTTATCAGAGAAAAAACATCATAAGATATATAGTGTTTATGCCTATAATGGCTCCCATAGTTGCAGAGGATCAACTGCATCATAAAAAACATGAGGGATTGTGTAAGTGTCTTCACTCTCCTGAAGTGGGGCATCATAAAAATGTGGCACCAAAGCTTCATGATAGTTTGTAACTAAATCTTCATGATAATTTGTAACCAGGGTTAAGAGATTAGCATGTTGCAGACTCATGTTAGCAAGTTGTGACTGCGTGGAATCCAATTGCAATTGCAGTTCTGCAACTTTTTTGTGGAGATCATTTATTTCTCCAACACAGCCATGCACAGGATCTCGAAGTCTTTGGCTTGCTTCGTACACCATCCTGCTTACTGCATCACCTCGTTGCTCAACTGGAAGATCCTGTAACATTATGATTAAACCATCAGACCATCATAAAATCTGCTGGAGTATGGTCTACATGCAAGCAGATGATGATTGAGAGTGCATTAATGCGGAGATTTGGGTCTAAAATTTTCCTTTAAACAAAAGTTTTAAGTAGAGAAAGTTATTTGCATCTACACAGTATGTCATAAGAGGAGAACAAGAATACAAAATAATATTAAGACCGAACTTCGAGCTTTTCATAACAAATAATTTTAAGCCATTCATAAACTACAACTTAACTTAACTAAATAAACAGCTGGAAGTTTTTATAATTTTATATATATCTACACAGCCTGTTTCATATGACTGGCCTGAATAAGTAAACATACTCACCCCAATCGATCAAACGCTATAAACAGAACAAACGTTATAAACACAACATTATTAATAGTAAATTTTGAAAATGTAAATAGATCAATCTTAAAATACAACTTACCTAAATGGAAATATGGATGTTCATATATGCAACATTTTTTTTAACAAAAGTGAAAGTGAAAACATTGTAGGATGTTTTGTTTAATTACATTGATAGGTGTTTATATCTTAGAATCTGGGGTGGATTATTATCTATGCTTTTCCTAAATTGAAGGAGGATGAGATAAGTGTACAGTCCAGATTCATTTTATGGTCGTAGTTCAAAATATCGGTAGTTGATGCATGGTTAACTCATAGCTCATGCTTAGATAACAGATAGACAACTCATTTAATTAAAGAAGGTAGTAGGTCGATGAGGCATGGATAAGAATAGATAATTACGATTAAACATGAAAAACAAGTAAGAAATAACTTCTTTATGACACTTAAGTAATCTCTTAGTGTTCACCAATCACAAATTAAATGACTATGCTAATATTAAGCTTCTCGAAAACAACATTAATTTTACATTTCAACCAATAAAATATACCTGTAATAATTTAATGAGATGGCACTTTCCGAATACACTGTGTACCGACAGGAACTTTTGAGGATCGTCCAGCGGGAAATAAGGGGCAAGCACGCAGTTCTCAGAGCATTTCCTTTTGTTGATCTTGCAAGCACAGCAAGAAAATGTGTAACCTGTTTCTCCCTGCTGAGCAGTACTGTTTCTCATCTGCAATACAATTTCATAAGAAAACCGTTTTCTTAGTATTGTTTTCTCTCATAAAACAGAAAACAGTATAGTAGCAATGCTTCCAGGTCTTTGCTTACCTTTCCGTGGCTGTGCGTACTCGTAGATTTGTCAAACAAGATGGAGTAGATTTAATTTTACGAACGTATTATCTATATGCAGATGATGGGAAGGGGGCGTGTTATTTATATGCAGATACAAAGTTCTCATGCTCTCGAAGCGAGTGAGGGAGCCCCGTTGAATTAAAATTGCCAATGGAAAGTATTCCTGAGTTGCGTACAATGATGATAAGAAAAAATAGACCTCTGCGGCCTAGATGAAACCTAGTAGATTTGTTGTCGTTCATAGTATTTCGATGAAGCTCACTCCACATATGTAGGGTTTGACCATAACCATCTACCATCGGCCTGAGCTTATCTCCATTGCCGATTCATCTACCACCGTCCATCACATTGGTATTTGGGAGTGTTTTAATTTCATCATAATTCTGTATGCTGGAATGTCATTGATTTTAAAAGATATAGATGTAAGTATTAGGACATTGTTGAGATATAAAGTGGATATGTGGTAGTTGTGTAATTACGTGTTCAATGTGGTAGAAGTGTAGTTTGGTTTGTGTTCAATGTAGAATGTTTATTTATAATTTTAAACCCATAAAATTAATTTGGACAGTACACTTGTCCCATCCCCTTTAATCTAGGAAAATCATAGATAGTGGTCCACCCCAAATTCTAAGATATATACACCTATCGATGTAATCAATAAAAATGTAATTATCAATTATATAAAAATGTTATAAATAAAAAATTATAAACATTCAATATATTAAATTCATAGAAAGTTGGGTCCTAGTGCTTCTATGACAAATGTTTTTACAAGATAAAGAGCATGTTTTCTATTAATGATATAAAATAGTTATAAATAATTTTTTTATAAACATTGAATATATTAAATTCATAGAAAGTTGGGTCCTAGTGATTCTATGACAAATGTTCTTACAAGATGAAGAGCATGTTTTTTTAATGTCATGATATCATTGGTCTTTAGAATTGTATTTATATTCTAATAGTTTGAAAAGTAACATTTTTAAATTCCCATAGTTTTGATGAGTTACAAAGTTAAACGAAAGTCAATATTGTAAGAAATATATTCAAATTTATATTTAATGTGGGTGTATGCAAGGGACTCTAAAATAAAATGATTTTTATCTTCATCTCTCTTACTCTCTTATTGGAAAATGACAAATTCTTTCTACCCATGTAATTTTAGAAATTGTCTACCACCATATTTCACTGAAATGGGCTAAACTCTAGACCATTTGCACCTTTACCGGCAATTTTCACCCGAATCCGACGAAGGGGAAATTGCTGAAAGTGCGATTTGGGTTGCTTGAATAACAATTTTGGTTGCATGAATGGATTCAGCGACCGAAAAATCGTGGTATTCTTGGTGCAAACGGTCTAGAGTTTAGCTTACTCTTATTTCACTATGAAGTTTGTGAGTGTTTGCTCTAGTTTTAGCGATGCTAATTTTCTTGTTTATGCTAATTAAAATAAAGAGATACTTTGGATCTTGTAGATTAGGATGGACCATCTCCTTATAATGTCTTAATTTTCTCTTATCCTCTAATTCTCCATTTCTTTACAATTTCTCCTTAAATTTATATGTAATATTATTTTTAATGTTATTTTTATTTTGGATACTACACAACACAAGGTTATCCTTAATCACTTTATTACCTATTCTAGATTAACCTAACACATAGTAGTCACAATGTTATAGGTAGTTGTGATCATAACTCCTCTCTCTTTGTTTGTTTAACCACCCACTTCAATTATGAAATTAATTCAATTTAACAATCATATAATACAATTATGTTGATCTATTATTAGTGGTGTTCCTTCCGTATAAATAAAAGACATAGGGATTTACTAAAATATAGTAAAAGAAACTAAATCCTCTAAATATTCCCCAATCTTAAATTTATCCATAAAAATGATATCTAATTAAACAAATCAATTAATATTACCTTAATTAATTATGTAAATTTTCTCCACGGCATACTTATACTTTTTTATCTTTGTGTAAGGAAATGCCTATATATATTATGGCTAGGAAATTGAGAGTTGTGGTTATTTTTATAATATGTACTTAATCCTTCACATCACTAAAATCATCAATTTTAGGTTAAGAAATTTGAAATACTTGTGTGTGGAATAGTTAATTGTTATCGTATTTTGTGGAATAGTTAATTGTTATCCTATTTTCTATTCATTGGTTAATATAATAATAATAATTTTTTTTCACACCGAAGAAAAACAACTTTTTATTATAAGAAAAGTTGCGTCTAATATATACATCATGAAACTGAGTTAGTATCTTCCCCATGAATAAAAAATCAGAGTTATGCTGAAAACTACATGATAAAACAACCCAATAAATGATATACAAAAAGACCATTGTGAGAGCCACAAAGTCCTCAAAAAATTGAACACCCTAATAACTAGCAGAGCGACACATACAATCAAAGAGTAGAGAATTAAAACAGGTTTAGGAGACCCAAGTCACAGATGGAACTATTCTTGAACTCTTCAAAATGGATAAAAACGTCCATACTTCCAATGGAAAGTTTGGATAAGGAGTCAACTTCCTTGTTATATTCCCTAAAGACATGCTTGAATGAGATCTCATGAAACTCATGAAACAAAGCACGAGTACGATGCATCCAAGGATCCAAAATCAAAGAAGAAAGTATAGAATCACCCTTATCCTAGTCGATGACAACCTTAGAATCCCCACAGCACAAAGAGAATTTATCTCCCACCTCCTGGCAAAAAGTACCAGTCCCCAAAAAGCTAAGAGCTCTGCTTGAGTATTGCTACCCTTCCCATCCTTCGTATTTAGTTTAAAAAGATGACCAGGATCCAGTTTCAAAACCATACCAACCCCACACATACAATGCTCTGACACTCCATCGAAGAAGCCAATTAACATATTTTTTTCTAGATCCAGAAAACGAGTCCTCCTAGAATGCCTAGGTAATTTTTCCCCGTAAGAATCATTGATATGTGCCATCATTTTTATACTAACTTGAGACGGATTCAGAATATGTCCTTCAAAAATACCGAAATTCCTAGCTTTCCAGACCTTGCAAATGATAAGTATTGGGAGATATGTCCAGGGACTTTGTCTCATATACCACTTGCTTAAGTTTTCTACAAGAGGACCCCCATCCCAAATGAAAACATTCTGGAAAAACACACCCAACTCCAACCACACCTGTTGTATGAAGTTACAATCCCCAAAAATGTGGTCTAGAGTTTCCTCACACAAACAACACAGAACACACCTGTCGGGCCTAGAGAAACCACGCCTCTACAAATTCACCCAAGTTAAAATTCTGCTTCTATAGGCTAACCACATGAAAAACTTAATTTTAAGTGGAATATCAGCCTTCCAGAACCACTGTGTCCACCATGGTGAAGATTCAAAGATCTCATTTTCCAGGATATGATTATAAGCCAAATCAGCCCTAACTATCCCATTTTTCCTGTTATAGCTCCAGACCAACACATTGGTCGATTTTGACAAAGAAATATCAGATTGATATAGATTGCAAATAAAACAATCCCATTCTTCATCCATTCTACCAATTAGACCAAAATCCCTGGAAGACTTCCAAAGCACCGTAAAATCCTTTTGCTCCCTGACTGCTTGTTTGATCACGAAGACCCCCTGGTGATGCAAGGCTTCTAGAAAATCCTCAGAGAAAGTAAAATTCTCCGACATCCCAACAACAGGATCCACCCCTAAAAATACTTGAATACCCCTCCCCACAGTCCAACAAATATGTTTATTGATAATCAGAAAGGATTTCAACAAGCTTCTCCAAATACATGATCCATAAGAGGAAGAATACCTAGAACATCTTAACCAAGTCACCACATCCATCCACTTCAAATGTTTGAACTTGATTACTCTCCCCCAAAGACCTTGATCAAATAATACTCGCCAAATACTTCATGCTCATAAGGCCACATTAAACCAACCCAAATTCTTAATACCCCAGCCTCCATAAGACCATGGAAGTGAAATGCTAGCCCATGATGTCAAATGGAATTTGAAATGGTTTAACCTACCATCCCCTAAGAAGTGGAACATCAGCCTTCGAATCAGGGAGATAACACCACCTAGTACCTGGAATAAGGAAAACCATTACATCAGAATGCTTTGGACTACATGATTAACAAGTATCAATCTTCCTCCAAGTAACAGTAGTCTGTAAGACCATGAATTGACCCGCTTTTGTATTTTCTGTATAAGCCAAGTCCATTATTTAGTGTAGTAGGAATTAGGTTTTAAAAAGAAACCCAGGTAGCGGATACCCTTTTCTAAAGGATTAATCTTATAGGTAAAAATATGAGCAATGTGATTAGTAATTAAAGGATCATTGCAAGAGAAAATAAAATAAGACTTTTTTGTACTAAAAATCATTCACAAAGCATCACATAAAAGAGATATGATAGAACGAAAATGATCCCATTCCTTCATCGAGCCATCCCCAAAAATGAGGACATCATCGACAAAAAGTAGGTGAGAAATGTAGAGGGCGTTGGCCACCTTTATCCCTTTGATATCATTCAGTTTTCTAGCATCCTTGATCAAAATACTCAAACCTTGAACATCTAGAATAAATAAGTATGGGGAGAGGGGACATCTCTACCTAAACCCTCGATTTCCATAGAAAAATTGCGAGGGAGAGCCGTTAATCAATATAACATAACTGGAAGAAGTTATGCACGCCATGATCCAATTGGTGATTTCAGGTGTCAAGCCGATATGTAGAAGAATCAACCGTAGATAGGTCCAATCCATACAGTCATAGGCCTTGTTGAGATCCATCTTTAATATGAAATCCACTAATATTTTCTGCTTGATGGAATGTAAACCCTCCTGCGCAATCCCAACCGCATCCTGTATTTGATGATTGGGAAGAAAACCAAATTGCTCCTCAGAAATGGACCATGCCATAAAAGGCTTAATACGCTAAAAAATGATCTCTACTTTTCATTAACATGGAGATTCACTATGATATACTATCACCTACACACATACTACTTTGGATTAACTTGGAGACTCACTATGGTTTACTATCAGATTTCACTAACTAATCAATGGATAAAGTAAAACCTAGTAAAATATTTACTAACAATTTATCTGATTTTTTATACTTATTGTCAATACAGATAGAAATGCATAGTTTCATATACACAAATTAATTCAATACACATGCCAATAGAAAATAATATTGTATTTATTCTTTTAAGATAGAGTACAAGTTCACTATGGGAATTTTCCTTGCTCACAACTGGACCCCCAGAGTCTACCTTGCCGACGAGAAATTATATGCTCTCAATAACTCCACATATAACCACCTAGTTCAGTTCACTCTCCTAACTTCATACATTATGGACACTTTTATTCCCGGTCTCTCTTATATTAATGAGCACTTTGATTCATGGTCTCTCTTGTTACAAGCACCGTTATTACCCATTTCTTCCTACCCCCAATATAATGTCCAAAGTACCATTAAAATAGAGGATACAGGTTTTGTAACGACCTTTTTTTTACATCATAACTTTTTGGCTATTACCCAACCACAACATAACTAATTACTTTTTACTTTTTACATTTTTCTCTTATTTCATAACTTCTCTTTAACACATGACTACAAGACTTGATCTTTTTGAATTCTTTTTCCATTTATTACATGGGGAAATTGGTACATGACATCTTTCTTGATTCCCCTATGAGTTATCCAATACTTTTCCATCTTAATACCAACCTCTCTTTAGTCGCAAGTGGTAGCCTCTTATATTCCATGTTGCACATTTTGTTCTTTTACATTAGGTACCTGGTCATCACCATGCTCTCAATAAAAGAAAATAATTTTTTCCACGTGGAGGATATGATAGGAGGTATTTCATTTTACTATCAGATTGTAAGTCATTAAATAATTTTGGATTGTCTGTATATTTTTGCACGATTCTGTAGAGATGTTGCAACTCCAAACTTCACAAGCATGTAACGGGAGTGATGACAATCTCAAAGAGGGGTTTCTTCTTATCCCAGAGCCAAAGGTTCACTAATTTACAACTATTTTCAACTCCATAATGTTAGTTTTTAATATAGCAGTATAACTTTAACTATTTACAACATAAACGAAATAGAATCACTGAAAGAATAGGATCACTGAAAGAATAACCATGTGCATAAACAAAGAGACAAATATTTATCCTGGGAAACCCTTCTACACAAGGGAAGAAAACTTAGCAACCTTTCTTACTCAGAATATAGTTCAAGATACAAAGTACATCAGATATGTGTAACCCAGATATAAAGAGTATGCTCATACTAGATAACAAGAGCAATATCATCAACATGAGATCAATATTGAGTCTCTCCAAAGGTAGTGTACACTAGAAAATACATCTTCTTCTATATTTGTCTTCTCTCTCCTTGTACACTTGATCAAATCTATGCTTGAGCAAGATTTCTTGATGTGCAATTGAGATTTGTGTCCTTCTTATTTATACCTTCATGTGTTGAATTTTTCTCTAGCTGGGCCGACTTGTGCATTTTCTATTTCCATGATTTCTGGTGATTTTTAGAACTTTCCATGGGTTTATAGAACTTTATGGGGTTTCCTTGGTTTCACTGCTTTCTAGAGATTTCTAGAGCTTTATGGGGGTTTATTTGTCATGAGGAACTGCACGACGCTACCATCATCAACATTCCCTCTTAGCTAGGGAGGTATCATCATGTTGGAATGCATATGGATATCATCTGAGCATCATGGCTTGATTTTGAACATCTTGTCATCATAAGAAAGGTCTTCAACGCAACTCAATCCATTGAGAAGTGTCATGCTCAACTGAGTCTGTCGAGGAGCATCATGGATCAACTCAAATCATTTCATCGAGGAGGATCATGGAAATACACAACTTAGTCCGTAGAGAAGTGTCATGCTCATCTCAATCCGTCGAGGAGCACAATATATCAACTCAACTTAGTCCATCTAAGAGGATCATAAAACTACACAACTCAGTCCGTCAAGAAGTGCCATGCTCAACTTAGTATGTCGAGGAGAAAAATAAATCAACTCAACTCGGTCCATCGAGGAGGATCATAAAGAACAATCAACTCCCTTTCTCTCCATCTCAAGGGAGATTCAAACCATTCTCCCAGTTTCAGTGAGAAGGCCTCATCAATGTTGTAATCATCAACACTCCCTATGAACGAGGGAGGCATTCTCCACCACTCCAATCCCATCATGGAAGAACACTAACTTCGCTCTGGAAAGATACTTGGTCAGGATGTCTCC
Organism: Larix kaempferi; assembly: GCA_027924585.1. NCBI lineage: Eukaryota > Viridiplantae > Streptophyta > Pinopsida > Pinales > Pinaceae > Larix > Larix kaempferi. Next base: position 378,510 of record BSBM01000949.1, on the reverse strand, counting down.
AATCTGATCATTTGTCAGAATATACTGAAGTTGAATTGCTCCCCTGTACACCATATTTATGGTGTAATGGTACTTGATCTCCATATGCTTTGATCTTTCATGAGATAGTATATTCGTTCAAAGATTCACACAACTTGTATTGTCATATTGAATTAAGGTTGGATCTAGCATCTAACCAAACAATCTAGAAAGGAGCTTTCGAAGCCATACTACTTCCCGAGATGCAACACTCACTGCAATGTACTCAACCTATGTTGTACTAAGTTCCACTGAGTTTTGCTTCCGGCTACACGAGTAAATCATGGCAAATCCCAAATTGAAGCAACACCTGGAGGTTCTCTTGCTATCTATAGCACTTCCATCCCAATCAACATCAGAATAGCCCCTTAATGTCATGTGACCATTCGAAGCATATCTCAGGCCATATCCCACTGTGCCATGCAAGTAACTCAATACATGTTTTGTAGTAACTTAATATATCTGTCTTAGCTCACTCATGAATTGACTAAGGGAAATCACTGCACGACATACATCTGGTATGGTATTAACCAGATAAATCAATGAACCAATCAGTTGTCTATACATGGTGGGATCTACCAAATTTGAATCATAATTTGAGTCACTCAACTTCTTCAGATTCGTTTCCATTGGTATGGCCATGGATTTACAGTCCATCATCGCAAATATATTAAGGATATCAATAGCATACATTCGTTGAATCAAGAATATCTCACCATGTTTCCGCCACACTTCTACTCCCATGAAGTAATGCATCGAACCGAGGTCCTTCATCTCCAACCGAGAGGCTAACTTCCTCTGCATATGTCAATGAATCTGTTTGTCTTAGTGGGGAACGAAATCATGATCAAGGAATCATCATCAACAATTTGTGCCACTTGCACATGCTAAATACCAAGCCACTGCTCTAACTGAAGATATGTATACTGCACCTCCTCATAGGTCAACTGAGTAGTTCTTGTCCTAGAGGATTCTGGATACTCAGGAACAAGTAATGCTCTATCCACTTCTAGATTCTGCGATGATTCCAAATGAAAACCAATTTCTCTTCATGTGGTCCCCACATTTAAGGTAACATGGTGAAGTAACTAAGGAAATTCAGATAACTCATCAGCTGCTACTAGCTGCAATTCCTCATGATCATCAAAAGGATGAACATATGTAGTAGAGAGAGACCAATTGTTTTGCTGGAGCCTCCTGCTTCCAACCATCAATCTCCATATGAGAACCTTTGTACCTATGGGTTATGGGTCCACATATGACTGAATGTACTAGGTCCACGTATATTTGTTGTCACTGCTGAACAATCATCACATCCACTGTAGCTGCTCCCTCTATCACGAAATCCATTATGCTATCTGATTTGGAACTTGAGATGAGGGCCATGCTCCTATAAGCCTCCTACTTATGAGCATCCTGCTCCCTCGCGAACACTGAATATCAATGGGATCTATAATATGGATGACTTATCATCCATCACTTGTCCTTCTGAACAAGTCTCATCATCCTTCTCTTGTAGGCTATAACATATTGTCTTTTCCTACAAGTCAGGTTCAGTAAAAAAGTTAACAACATTGCATAATCATGAAATTAAATCAAATCATATTGACATTTCAATGCAATGACAAAATTTCACATAGATATGTAAGCATATTAAACAATGCTTTAGCACAACACCCATCCATATCCCAAACACACTTTAACTATCTAGATGCCTTCCATCTTCATCAGAACACACTATCAAGAGAGCGCACTACTATCAGTATGTTAGCAAAGAGGTTTCATCCTAGACTAGCTCCATTAAGGGCTCATGGGATGATGTGCAACACCATAGGCTACTTACTCAACATATATATGCACTACATGAGCCCCCTGCTCGTCAATCTCAGTCATACATAAATGCATAAAAGAAAATTTTATCACGGATCTCCATATAACTATTATGAACATTATACTTTAAATCAAACATTCAAAGATTTAAGGAATAACTCAAATGACAGTACAAATACTTATCTTTCATGTGTTTTGTTGGCTCCCTCTTGATCTCTTCTTCCTTGCAGGAATCACAAGAGTCCTTAGATCTCTTCTTTCTTGTTGGAAACTCATTGAAAACTACAACTTAGATCTTCATACAACAACAATGTCAATCACATCATCTAGAGATAATGCAATCATTGGTGCACACATAGGGTGTACTAGAAGAAGTACTCCTTTTGACGATCTTTTGCACTTTCCTCAAGATCATCTTATTTTCTTTTCTTTTATGAAGGCTCATCAACACTAGTTGTTGATGCATGTTTCTTTCTCTTCTTCGACAGAGGATAATTTCAGGCATAGTGACCATACTTCTCACATTTGAAGCAAGGAATATGTGAAAGAATTAGACTTGATTTTCAACCTTTATCTTTTCTGCCTTGACTCTTCCTTTCTTTCTAAGGACACTGATAAGCAAGGTGGACAAGTGTATGATACTTATTTGATCTTTTGAAAGATCTTTCTCCTTCTATATACCATCCAACTTTTCTTCTTTTCTAAAAGTGGACACAAACTTGTCAAATGTTGAAATATGAATCTAATCCTGAAACCCTAATAGGAGATACATCAAGATTGAAGTTTATCAAATGAAAAATTTGATCCAAAGGAAATATGCACCCTCCTTAGGAGATTTCCAAAACACGAAATTTTCCAGTCAATTTTTTGGATAGAACAACTCAAAATTGGAAGCCCGAGTTTCTTGGTTCCGATGGAGAATAGGTCAAAATTGAAAATTCTCGGATCTGAAATATGCTTCCATGGATAGGTGCACCCTCCTAGGGAGAAATGGAGAATCTGAAGGTTGAACCCAATCTATGGCGAGAAGGGCTTAAAGCAGAAATCCCTCATTCTTGAACCTGACAAAATTAGGTCGAAAATTGAAAGTTCACCAAACTGGTATTTGCATCCACATAAAGGTGTTCCCTCATCAGGTGAGTTTCACGGGTTCCCTTTTCAAGTCAATCTATGGAGAGAAGTGTCCAAACTTGGAAACCCTAGTTTCTCGCAATGACATCTATTTGACACTGCTCTAATACCATGTTAGATTTTAATATAGAAGTATAACTTTAACTATTTACATAGCGGAAACAAAATAGGATCACTGAAAAAAAAACCATGCAAAAACACAAAGAGACACAAATATTTATCCTGGGAAACCCTTCCGCACAAGGGAAGAAAACCCAACAATGTGTCTTACTCAGAATATAGTTCAAGATACAAAGTACATCAAATATGTGTAACCCAGATATAAAGAGTATTCTCATACTAGATAGAAAGAGTAATATCATCAACAAGAGATTAAGGTCAAGTCTCTCCAAAGGTAGCGAACCCTAGAAAATACATCTTCTTTTATCTTCTTCTTCACTCTCCTTGTGCGTTGGATCATATCTATGCTTGAACGAGCTTGCTTGATGTGCAAATGAGATTGGTGTCCTTTTTATTTATACCTTCATGTGTTGACTTTTCCTATATAGATTGGACGACTTGTACATTTTCTGTTTCCATGCTTTTTGGGGCTTTCTAGAACTTTCCAGGGGTTTCTTTGGTTTCACTGCTTTCCGGGGCTTTCTAGAAATTCCAGGGGTTTCTTTGGTTTCACTTCTTTCAGAGTCTTTCTAGAAATTTTCAGGGGTTTCTTTGTCATGAGAAACCTCACGACACTATCATTATCAACAAATAATAAACTTTCCACCCTTTATTCATCATTTTCTTAGTGCAATAGTTATAGTTAAAAGCTTGTGGTGAAAATCAATTTGAGATATTTATATGAAGTCACTTCCTCCAAGTTGTTGCTATCATAGAATAAATTAGCGTAATCAATATTATTGGACTTGATTATCATAACCTTTGTTTTGTTAATCTTAACAATCATACCCATACCATAGAAGAAATCCTTGATAAATTTAGTTACTTATCAAGATCATAGGGACTCCTTGAAATAAGAACAATACATCCGTGTAAAGAAGAATATTGGTGAGTAAACTTGCGAAAGTTAGGTTGAGACAATTTTCTTATTTCAAAGAACTCTCTAACTTGTCGATCCATATGGAAAAAAGGGTAGGATATAGGGGGGAACCTTGCTTAACTCCTATATTACAAACAATTTCTTCTAACCATCCCTTGATTCTCGTAAACTAATAACCTTATCGCACAACCTTATAGGAGTAGCTATCAACTCGAAATGAAATTTTAACTCTTATAATATATTCCAAAGGTTAGTTATGGGCACAATGTCAAATGATTTTTTAGTCAAGGAGGCAATATAGGAGATTTATTTTATTATTGTGACACTACTCTGCAATGGTCCTATGCACAACAACATGGTCCATTGTTGAAAATGGCTCCTAAATCTGGCTTGGCCTTTAATTCCTTTTCTATAGCTTTTTATCCATATGTTGATATTAATTTTTAGAAAAATTCATATGACTAGGTAAAAGGCACCTAATCATAATGGTCATATAATTAGAGATTCTATTTATCCTCACTTTTAAAAAATAGAAATAATGAGGATTTGAGTACAGTGTTTCTCGAGTGTTATACCCTATTTGATTACTAAATTGAATAAATTAAAGAGATAATGGATATGAAAGATGAGGATAGGTGAACCACCTAGACGCCCCATAAAATAAGGTGGTGCACCACCTTATTAGCTAGGTGCATCACCTTATCAGGAAAGTGGAAGCATGCCACTGCGTTGATATAGCTGAGTGCACCTCCTATTTCTAGCTCTTAGGTATTTTCAGAATTGCTTTAGGTGGGCGCACCTCTAAGTATTTGATATTGTTGTTGTAATTAATAATGCGCCTTGTTTATTAAAAGGAGGCATCTATAGCATAATGAAGATCATGTTGATGGTGTTTTTTGTTGTTCACATTTTGTGGTTATAGTCTTCTCTTGTTCAAAGAATTGACATTTAATGACTCGCACTGAAATTGCTTGTCTGGCCATTGAAAACAGCCTTTCTTCCATATTTCACTATTCTAAAGGAATGCCTCGTAATCAAATGCAGTATACACTCGAACAGTCCCTTTCAAATTTAAAACAATGTAATGTACAGTCCATCCTTTAATTTCAAACTTAAAACAATAATCGAAGAAATTCAAACTCAGATCGAATCACTGTGAAGCTGCAACAGACATTTGTGGAAACATAATCATGTTGAGTGGAAGATAGTGTTTACATGCATGAAGGATGCATGGACTAACGAAGACAGGAAAAATGAAGGAACAGAGAAAAAACATCATAAGATATATCATGTTTATGCCTAGAGTGCCTCCCATAGTTGCAGAGGATCAACAACATGATGAAAAACATGAGGGATTGTGTGAGTGTCTTCACTCTCCTGAAGTGAGGCATCGTAAAAATGTGACACCAAACCTTCATGATAGTTTGTAACTAAAGCTTCATGATAATTTGTAACCAGGCTTAATAGATTAGCATGTTGCAGACTAATGTTAGCAAGCTGTGATTGCGTGGAATCCAATTGCAATTGCAGTTCTGCAACTTTTTTGCGGAGATCATTTATTTCTCCTACACAGCCATGTACAGGATCTCGAAGTCTTTGGCTTGCTTCATACACCATGCTGCTTACTGCATCACCTCTTTGCTCAACTGGAATATCCTGTAACATCAGAGCATATGATCAGACCATCATAAAATCTACTGGAGTATGGTCTAGATGGAAGCAGTTTATGATTGAATGTGTATTAATGTGGAAATTTGGGTCTAATGTTTTTCAGAAAAAAAAAGAACATTTAAGTCGATAAGCTTGTTTGCATCTACACAGTGTCATAAGAGGAGGGCGAGACTGAATAAAAATAATACTGACCCTGCACTTCGAACTAAAGGCAAACTTTTCATAACAAATAATTTTGAAGATATAAATAAACTATTCATAAACTACAACTTATCTAAACAGTCATTTGATCTAAATGTACACAATCTGCTTTTTATGACCAGATACACCAATCGATCAAACGTTATAAACAGACCAATAGTTAATCCAACACATCAATTTTGAAAATGTAAATAGAGATCAGTCATAAAATACAACTGACCAAAATGGACAACAGGATGTTTCTATATGCAACATTTTTTTTAAATACAAAACTGAAAGTGAAAACACTGTATGGATGTTTTGCGTCATACTGAACTTCTCCCTTCACAACAATAATTTTGCATTTCAAGCAATAGAACATACCTGTAATAATTTAATGACATGCCCTTTTCCGAATACTCTGTGTACCGACAGGAACTTCTGGGGATCGTCCAGCGGGAAATATGGGGCGAGCACGCAGTTCTCAGAACATTTCTTTTTGCTGACCTTGCAAGCACCGCACCAAAATGTGGAGGGCGTCTCTCCCTGATGAGCAGTACTGTTTGTCATCTGCAAAACAATTTCATAAGAAAACAGAAAATTGTTTTGTTAGTATTGTTTTCCCTCAGAAAACAGAAACAGTATAGTAGCAATGCTTCCAAGTCTTCGCTTACCTTTCCCTATCTGTGCGTCCTCGTAGATTCAATTTATGCAGCAAATTATGAAGAACGTGCTATCTTATGTATGCAGATGGAAAGGGGGACTATCATTTATATGCAGATACAAAGTCCTCATGCTCCCGAAGCGAGTGAGGGAGCCCCGTTGAATTAAAATTGCTAACAGCCTACGTACAATGATGATAAGAACGAATACACCTCTGTGGCCTACATCTGTTGTCATTCATAGTACTTCGATGAAGCTCAGTCCACATATCTAGGGTTTGTCTCCGGCCAAATAATAGCCATCCATCACATTGATATTTGGAAGTGTTTTAATTTCATCATAACTCTAAATTCTACGTGTTGAAATATCATTGAGTTTAGAAGATATAAAATGTAAGTATGCCACGACATGATTGAGATAGTTTGTATGTAACACTTTAATAAAATAATAAAATATTAAGTATATCTTTATATACGGGATGGAATATAGTACATGTTCACATATTTGGGGTTTGAAATGCTTTTGAGTTTAAAAGATAGAAATGTAAGTATTAGAACACCATTAAGATTTATAGTAAATATTATGATAGAGTATAGTAATTTTGTGTTCAAGGTGAAGTTTGCACGTTGTACTATAATAGAATACTAAGTAATTAAAAATGAAACTTCACTTTAACATGGAACAAGCGATATTTTAATAAAATGATAAAATATTATGTAAATAAAAATTGTACAATACTGACTCTAAAACGTTAAAGTGAAACTTACATATGGCATTATAATAAAATAACAAAATATTAAGTAAATAAAAAATTTATAATGTCAATTTTAACCTAAACTTCAAAACCAAAGAAATATATATTTCAATTAATTCAAACTAAATAATCAATGAAACTTAAATATTTCTTGCTATACAATATGGGAGTTGAGCAATCATTAAAGGGTGATTTACATATAAAGAATTTAAGCACATACAACATATTTATATATTAAACGAGTATACATTCATTTCGATTCTCAAAAAATTAAGAAAGATAAAATCCCTTAAAATCCAATATCTAGCAAAAATTTATACCTAAAAAGATTTGATCCATCTCATGATTTTGGTAAATTCAAAATTAAGAATTCAATTTAAATATTTGATCGTTAAGCTTTTTTGAAAACTATACATACTCCTTTTTCGATTTGAACATATAATTTAAAAGAAACACTTATTTATCATTAAAATGTATTTCCATAAAACAAAATTAACTCCATTCACATTAATATATATATTTCGAAATATATCGCAATATGTCATGCACGTTTTGCCATGAAAGGTGTTGTAGTGTTCGTTTTCAGCTCTAGTAGCTTATGAAGTTTTCATATAAGTTGATCACGTGTTTATTTATAATTATAATTTGGATTTCTTGGATTATTTCTCGTTTAAAATGTGTAAGATTTAAAATATCTCGACCTATAATATGGATATCGTTGAATTATTTATCGTTTTAAATGTGCAAGGTTTAGAATATTTCTATCCCACTTTATCTCACTTTAATGTTTGGAATTTTTTAGGATATTTAAATTTTGTTTTTATTAAAGGATATAAAATATTTATAAATTTTAATAATTATTATTTAAAATAATAATTAGTTTAGATCCAAATTCTAGGTTTTATCAAGCATCAAAAGAGATCAAATCTTTTGAAATGCAAACCTTTTCTTAAATAGCTCTTTGAGTGCAATATCTGAGTCACTTAATCTTAAGCTCTAAAGTCTCTAGTTTAAATCTCATATTTACTTTTTACTTTGTATTATTCTTTTTTGTTTATGGTCGACATAATATTTATTACTTTTTATTTTGTATTATTTTTTTTTGTTTTTGTTTATGGCCGACATAATATTTACGACCTAATCCTAAGCTCTAAAGTCTCTAGTTTAAGTCTCATATTTACTTTTTACTTTGTATTATTCTTTTTTGTTTATGGTCGACATAATATTTATTACTTTTTTAATTTGTATTATATTTTTTTGTTTACTTTGTATAAACATTCAACAAACTCGATAAACAATGGACTAACACGATCTCCCCCATACTGAGCTGTAAAACCTTTCGACGCAATGAATATTAATTATTACATATTTATTAAAAAATAATTTTTATTTTTCATCTTTAAATATTTATTTTGAAAAATAATAAAATCAATAAAAAAATAATTCATAATTACTAAGTATATAAACAATTATAAACATTGGAAATATTAAATTCATAGAAAGTTAGGTCCTTGTACAAATGTTCTTACAATATGACGAACATGTTTCCTAATGTCATGATATCATTGTTGATGACTCATGATATGATTGTTGATGACTCACCATTTTACACGTGAGTTTAGAATGTTTTTGGTTTATAAAGTTTCTCATTGCTATCATTATCTCACTTTAATTTTTAAGATAGGTTTGTATATAAATATTATAAAAGAAATCTAAATAAACATAATGAATTTGTTTAATGAATGAATACATGGTAATGATGGTTATTACTATTTATTTAAATTAATTTTGATTTATAAAATCTTATAAATATAAGGAATTGTTCGGTTTTTAGAATTGTATTTATAATTGAATAGTTTTAAAAGTAACATTTCTAAATATTTATAGTTTTGATGAGTTACAAAGTTAGAAAGATTAATATTGTAACAAATATATTAAAATTGCTATATAATGTGGGTGTATGTAAGATATTTTATGATAAACTGATTTCTATCTTCAACCCTTTTATTGGAAAGAACATGACAAGTTCTTTCCACTTATGTCATTCTAGAAATTGTCTACCACCATATTTCACTATGGAAACCATATTTCACTATGGAGTTTGTGAGAGTTTGCTCTAGTTTTAGTGATGTTAATTTTCTTGTTTATGCTAATTAAATAAACAGATGCTTTGGATCTTTGAGATTAGGATTGACCATCTCCTTATAATATCTTAATTTTCTCTTATCCTCTAATTATCTATCACTTGACAATTTCTCCTTAAATTTAATGTAATAGTATTTTTTTAAATGTTATTTTTATTTTGCATACTCACCTTTTCCTTGATTCCCCTATGAGTTATCCAAGACTTGGCATATTAATGCCAACCCCTCTTGATCCACAAGTGGTTTTGACTAGAGTTTGAAGCAATCTTAGGAAGTCCATTATCTTCCATGTTGTGTATCTTGTTTTTTTGCACTAGGTACCTAATCATCACCATGCTCTCAATAAAGGAAATAATTGCTTCCATAAGGAGGATAGGATAGGGTTTCTTTCCTTTCACTATGAGATTGTAAGTCATTAAATGCTTTTGGATTTTCTTTATCTTTTTGCAGGATTCTATAGAGATGTTACAACTCCAAACTTCACAAGCATGTAACGGGAGTGGTGAGTATCTTGAAGAGGGTTCCTTCTTATCCCAAATTATGCTAAAGGTCCACTAATTTACAACTATTTTCAAGTCCATAATAAACATTCCACCCTTTGTTTATCCTTTTCTCAGTGAAATAGTTCCAATTAAGCATGTGGTGAAAATCAATTTGAGATACTTGTATGAAGACACTTCATCCAAGTTGTTTCTATCATATACAAAATTAGAGTAATCAATATTATTGGATTTGATTATCATAACATTTTTATATTAATCTTAACAATGATATGATCCTATGTTAGAATTCATGATATTGTGTATTATTTGATCGACTCTTCCTAAATTAGTATGCATGTACGTCTTGGGATGAATTAGGATACATAAGAAAAGTTGTTAGTTTCTTGGTAAGATTCTCCCACATTTGTGATTCATTAAAAACATACCTATATGCATTGATATTTCTCTCTTAAAATGAGTTTTGATACGATGTTTACATAAATTAGGTGTTGGTGGGCTCTCATATTAACATTGATTCTATTTGTTGTGGTGATGAAAAATTTCATTGTTGTTTTCCAAGAGTATTCCTAGGGTATGGTGAATTTCTATGTACTGCGATAGTTAGAGTGAGGTACCAAACTACCACCAAAAGAGGGTTTGTTAATTGTTATGTGATTATTTTCTAAGATTTATATCCTATTTAATATATTTTTTATATGTTTTCCTATTACTATATATGATTTTATACTTTATAAAAAAATTCACCAAGACTTCAAAAGATTTTATAATTTAGTAAAAGATTCACGAAGATTTTACAAGGTTTTATGATTTAGTGAAAAGTTCGCTAAGATTTTACAAGGTTTTATAGCTTAGTAAAAAAAATTGCCAAGATTTTGTAGGATTATATAATTCAATGAGAGATTCGCCAAAAAATTATATATACATAATATAACATTGATAAAATATCTTTCATATTTTTCTATATATCATGGGGATTCACCCATTTATTATACATAGAAATTTAAAGAAGTTCTTAAGATTTTCCATGTCTTAAACCCCACTAGAATAACTTAGCTTTGTCCACACCCACTTTAAAAAGTCCTTTAACTTTTATCAAAAGGATTTTAAGTCTACATTATTCCACATTCAATCACCTATATGGAGTGATTGTGTGACCATTCATTATTATGCTTTAGGATTTTATATCCATTTTATTAAAAGTTTCACTTTAAATTAGGATAAAAATATCAATTATAAATATTCAATTTTTTAAGATGTAATTTTTTTTTCATTTGATTTCATGTCATGTACACTTTGATAAATTGTATACTTTGATAAATTGTATCTCTTGATGAAACTATATTTGACATGAATATATAATTTATTATTATTATTATTTATTTGTTAAATTAAATTGTAAAATACTTAACTACTTTTAATGAAATGATTAATATTTATTAAAAATTCAATATCAAATAATTGAAAATAAATTAATAATGTGTATTATACATCATACAAATTAAAAGTTCAAATACATTTATATTATTAGACTTTAATATACATATACAAAACAATTATTATGTCCCTACAAGGGACATATATGAAATAATGTGTATTATACATCATACAAATTAAAAGTTCAAATACATTTATATTATTAGACTTTAATATACATATACACAACAATTATTATGTCCCTACAAGGGACATATATGAAATAATGTGTATTATACATCATACAAATTAAAAGTTCAAATACATTTATATTATTAGACTTTAATATACATATACAAAACAATTATTATGTCCCTACCAGGGACATATATGAAGGAATTGGGTGCATTAATTGGTTGGAAGGGTGGTAAATTTTTTATTTAAATATTTAAAAAAATGAATTGAAGTTTATTATATTGGTTGTGTATGGGTGACATCGGCATGGGGTTTTGTGCCCTATGAGAGGGAAACATAGTTGCATTAGCGTCCGAACTGCCATTTTCTATGCACCGCATGAATGATTTAATTTATTATGTGTTTCTTTAACATGTTTCCATATGTAGGATCAATGGTTTCTGTGTTGGTTTATTGTGAGGGTGATTTTGATTGTGTGACTGTAAATTCTCTCTAAGGGATGAGCTCTCTCGGAGAGGTGATTATAGCTTGTGAGGTATAGAGGATTTAATGCATCGTGTGTTGGTTTAACACGTGTCAGTATGCAGGATCGATCGTTTGTATGTTGGTTTATTGTGAAGGTGGTTTTGATTATGTGACTACAAATTCTCTCCGAGGGATGAGCTCTCTTAGAGGGGCAATTCCATTTAGCTACTCTATCAAAGAATAATTTGTGACAATGTTGCTCACGCATCGATTGTTGGAATTCCTTGGGATTAAGGTCAAGTTTCCAAAAGAGGATCTGAAATTTAGAATCCTTGAAGGATTACCCATTCTCTTTCTTTCTCCATAAGAGGCTCAATATCACACCCAACGAATCCATGATAAGAGATATTAAAAAAGGAGAACCATGGCATTGGAAATAGTTTTTGCTAGCTAGATATCCTTTTGTTCGAAGATTTAACTTTATTCCTTACAACCCATAACTTCCAAGAAACATACTTAGGTAGCATTGACCAAATATGAGCAACAGAGGGTTTATTTACCAAGGATACTAGGAAATAGTCTTTCCAACTCAAGAAGAAGCCATGCTAGTGAGAAGGAAAAACAAAATGCAGAGCTAACTCTCCACATACCTCCCTCTAGATTGAGGTGGCATATTCATAGTTGAAAAATAGATGCTAAATGTTTTCCTCTTCCTTTTTGCATAGATTACACCAAGAAGGTCCTGAGATTTGTCCTTTTTTCAAATTCTCTATTTTAAGGATTTTACCATGCAATAATACCCAACAGAGAGCATTAACCTTTTAAAGACCATCCTTATGCCAGACCTTATTCCACAGGAAATAATAGGGGTGGCACTAATAGTTCCGCATAAGATGTTCATATCCTTCTTTTATTGTGTATTGACCGAAGACGCCCCGCCCTCTACTTTCTAATTGATTCAAACCGATAGGGGAAAATCTATGTATAAGTGATAAAAGTAACTCGAAATCAAAGGATAGATGAGGGGGATAGGCAATATATTTTCATCCTTCCTAGTTTCCTTCGCTATACTAGATGGAATATCAAATAAGGTGGCATACCCATTTTCTATCATCCATGTCTTCATGTTGGTTATCCTTGTTCTTGTTGCAAGTGGAGCTATTCCTAAAATTATGTCCTCTCATAGCCTTACCTTTTCCATTCTCGAAAATCTAGTGTAGTTCATTTTGAATAAGAGGCCTTGTTGTTTCTCATAAATTCCAAATCTATGGCCCATTTCTGTCCCATATGAAGTCATCAATGCATTGCAATATTGTCCCCTTAATATATTTTTTCATGAAGGATCTCCTTCCACCAAGCTCTTCCTCCTAAAACTAACCTCCAGAGAATATTCCCCCCCATCACTACATTCATAATTTTTTGGTCTTTGATTCCAAGGCCCCCATGATCTATGGGGTCTCTTACAATATACTACTCGACAAGACTCTTACATTATCCCACTTCACAAGATGAAACTTGTTATGATTGGATTTCCCTCCATAGAAGAGGAACTTGTAAATATCTTTTCATAATGATTGTATCACTCCCATGGGTGTTAATAACAGAAAGCATTGAAAAGAAGGAAAATCATAAAAAACATATATACTCAAAGTGATTTTACCCATGGGGTTCAACCACTGAGATCCCCATTCTTGCATTTCTACTTCAAACTTAAGGGAGATATTCTACCAATTCATCGTTTTGAATTTTTTAAAGGAGATTATAGGAATTCCTAAATATTTAATGAATACCAGTTTTAGGATCCAACAAACTAATAATATGAGAAATTATTTGAAGCAAAGTAGTAGGGAGATTCCAATTGTATATCCTTATTTTGACATCATTAATAATCCCACACGAGGCCTCCATAAACAAGTTCCAAATATTCTTGAAGAACTGAAAAATAACAATTGAGGCACCTCCCTTGAAAAACATTTCATTAATGAATGGGGCATGATTGAATCCTATGTGCCAAAGTAATGCTCAAAATTTCGAGTAAAAACGTGAAGGTGGGTAACACTTCCATGAGAAACCAGTGCAAAAAAGTCTTAGCGGAGGTTATTCAGCCGATTAATATTTATTATTCGGCCGAATAACAAATATTATTCGGCCGAATAATGTATAAGTTATTCGGCCAAATACCTACTAACAGTTCGCCGTTTGGTTTAATGGGGACCCTTGAAATGTGTGCAAAGCACTACTGGATGGAAAAAAATTTCACGTGTTTGTTTATTCGGCCGAATAATTGTTCGGCCGAACAAGTTTTCGGCCGAATCATTAGTCGGCCGAATAATTCTTTGGCCGAACAATTATTCGGTCGAATACATTTTCTGCATAAAAACCCGGCCTCGTCCACAGTTTGGCAATTGTCGTTAGTGATTTTCTGGACCCCGCACGCGGGCCCGCTGCCGATTCTCGCCACCCTGCATGGCTGAGGTGACGACGCTTGCCCGCTGTCGATGCTTGCCTGGTGCTGATTCTCCCCTAGTGTTGATGCTCGCCCGCTGGTGCTGATTCTCCCCTGGTGTTGATGCCCGCCTAGTGCTGATTGTCCTCTGGTGCTGATGCTCGCCTGCTGTAGCTTCTTCCTTCGTTCGAACGTCGATGTGCGTTCGTTGTGTGGGTAATCCTTGACACATGACTCCCGACGTTCGTTCTTTGTGCTGTCTCTCCGCCCCTCGCCACTCCCGACGCTCGCATGATCCCTGACTGTTGCTCACCCGCTCTGTTGATACTTCTCGTCACAGCAGTTGGAAGCTCCCTTCGTCGAGGAGGTTGACTTACGGTTCTGCGAGTTCGAAATTTGCGGTCGGATTAGGGCATTTGTTGCTTGACGAATCCGCGTGGAGGTGACGGCTGCCTGGTAAGTTTATAAATTGTTTCATCATTTCGTTGTATGTCTGTTTTTTATTTTGCAATTCTATTTATGTTGTATGCGTATGTTTTCGTGTTTTAATGTCTTCTCGAAATGTGGTAGTGTGTGTAGGTTAGTCAGTTTGTTGAGTTGGAGGGTGTTATCGTCGCTTCGTTTGTTGAGTTGGAGGGTGTTATCATTGCTTAGTTGGTCCGTTCGTTGGTTGATAGTTTTTCATTGACAGGTATGTTTTGACGATTAGTTGTGTCGTTTTGATTTCATTTTCATAATTTTATAGTTTCTTGTTGTTAACCCATTTTGTTGTTGTGTGTAGGAAATATTTATCGTTCGGCGAGTTGGTGGTCTTATCTGGTGTGGTATTGTGGTTCGACAATCTGTTCACTGCGAGTCTGGTTTAGAGGTTTGTAACGTTCCCAATCTTTTGTATTGTTAAAAAAATTGTAGTCATTTGAATAAAATTAAAAAAAATATTTGCATTGAAGGTTAAAATTAGACTGTTCAGGTTTTTTACATTTAATTTTATGTTAATTTTGGTTAACAGAGTTTAAGAACTCTGTTCATGAACAGAGTTTAAGAACTCTGTTCATGGACAGAGTGCTTAAAATCTATTCATGAACAGAGGCTAAAAACTCTATTCATGAAAAGGTAAGAAATATATGTTTTATATAATAAGATATAAAAAGGATAAAAAGTTTTATCCTTAAACAGAGTTCTTGAACTCTGTTCTTGAACAGAGTTCAAAACTCTGCAGAGTTCTTGAACTCTGTTCTTGAACAGAGTTCTTGAACTCTGTTCTTGAACAGAGTTCTTGAACTATGTTCAAGAGCAGAGTTTACATATTTATAAGGCCTTAAATTTTGTAGAATTAACAAGTACAACTTCAATATGTTATGAGTCAACAGTTGTGTAAATTTTTCTTTTTTATAAATAAAGTACTATTCTTATAAAAAGTGGATATATATATATATTTCGTGTGATGTTTGTTTTTTGAGATATATAATGTAATCATATGTGATGGTTGAAAAATTTGTAAGGTGACTATACTACTACAATTAACTGCATTATATTTTCCATTTGATTATGAGATGATTATTAATATTATCTTTATGTTGCAATAGTAGTGATGCTAGAGTTAGGGGAGGGACTTACAAAAAAAAAAAATGAGTTATACTACTTTAGGCACCCCTACATTTGCTATGCAGTTATTTATGAGATATGTCTAAGTGTGTAGAAATAACATGTACAACTTCAATATGGTATGAGTTGACATATGCGTAAGTTCATTGAGATATATAATTTAATCATATTGGATAGATGAAAAATTTGTAAGATTACTATACTACTACAATTAACTGCATTATAACTTATATCTGATTATGAAATGATTATTAAATATGTCTTTATGTTGCAATAGTAGTGATGGTAGGAATTTTATTTTATTAATTATGCTAGAGTTAGGAGAGGGACTTACAAAAAAATTCACTTATATTGCTTTAGACACCCCTACATTTGGTATGTAGTTCTTTATTAGATATATCTTCAAGTTTGTAGAATTAACATGTACAACTTCAATATGTTATGTGTAAATTTAGAAATCATATCAAATGGAAAGAGTGGAGTCTTCGAAGCGAAAGCGTAGGAGGTCATCACATTCATCAGGAATTGATGTTCCAATTGGTAGTCAAAGGTTGTCGAATTCACCTCGGGGTTCGAGTTTATTGTATGGGTCACAGTCATCTGATCACCATCAAGTTGATTGGGGTACAAATGATTCCCCTTTATCTTCTGTGGGAGAGCGTCGATCTCAACCTTCTGTCGATATGAACATTAATGTTTCAATACATGTATAATCTGTATTTTTGTATGTTTCGAATTTTTGGACAAGGTTAACACTTGACTAAGGCTATATTTGAAGCAGAGTGGGGTTCAGAAGATGTGGCTAATTCGACAGAGCGGGAGGAAGATCAAGATAGGATTGGAGATGATGGGATAGGTGCGGGTGCAGAGCAGGGTCGCGAAGATCCTCTTAGAGCTAGGACGACATATGTTCCACTAGCTGAGGGTTGTACACCCATATCAAATTATCCGTCTGATTTACCTGATGAGCTTCCATGGGAAGGTGTTGTGCAACAAACTATCCTTGAAAGTTGTAGATCCCACTATGACAGGTTGAACAATGATCTTTGTTCTTTGGATCTCCCTCCAGAGAGCAGACAAAGTCTAGAGATGGTTTTGGGGTCATTGCAAAAATTCATTGATGCATATGAGAAACTTGGACCAACTACGAATGGTTTTGTTCATTTGATGCAGAGGCGAAGGGACCAAGTTATGGGTCCAGACAAGTGGGAGGTTGTGAAGGAGAGAGTCACCAAAGAACAAGCCAATTCAATGTTTAATTTCAAAGAAGGCCTTAAGCGAAAAATGTTGAAAGTGCAATATTTCAAGCATCCTCAAATTGCACATCTAATATATGATTGGTTCCTTGCAGCTTATGGTCGATTGCCATGGAACGATGAGGTTCCTAATTATTTTGCTAGATTTTTCTATGCGGAGTTTTTTTAGGTATGAAGCCAAACTATACTGATGTTCCTTCTTACTTTTATGGAGTTGGAAAGGGTCGAATATATAATTGAAAAGGTGCTCTTAGAGACCCTGCGACTCTTCGACCTCCACCTGAGATACCTCGTCCACTTAGGGTTGTGGCTTTAAGATCAGAGATGGAGCCCACATCCCAACTTGGGACAGCTGCAAGGGAATTGGTAGGTGATGGTTTAGCGTCATCTCTTGTTGGAGTAGAAGTGGGATTGGGTCGAGAGAGGGCTCGTGCTACTATTCATCAAAAGTTTGTTTACAAGACGAATGATGAGGTAGATGGATTGAGCATCGATGATCTCAGGGCTTATGCTAAGTCTTGTCACGATATAGCTTCAGATGTGTTATCCAATTGTAACATCTCCATAAAAACTGAGTTAGAAATGTTGGGAATCTTCTTTTGTCAAAAATTATAAAGGCTACTTGCTAACATAACAATTTTAATTTAATGCCACCATTCATGAAATTCATTACCATTGTAGACCACGATTTCTCAAGAAGAAGAAAACACACAACCACACAAAGAGAGAGACAAGATATACACGTGGTTCACCCAAAATCTTTTGGGCTACGTCCACAAGGAAGGTCGCGTCATGTATTATTTTTCAAACATAGGGAGAAATTACATCCTGCCACCACTGGCTACATTACAGTTATCAATTTCGCTAAACTTCTCTCATAAAGAGTCCTTTCACAACATTCAACGCTACCCCAAAGCTGTTTGAGGGGAACTCCTTCTGGTGAAACATAAAAGAACTTAGTACAGTTCTGCTACTTTATTCTTAACAATCATACATATACAGACGTAATTCATAACCTTTCGTCAAATGGTCATTCTATTAATGACAGAGTTATGCAGTACACAATTTTATCCAGCAGAATAATACTAATTTCCAAACTATTTATACAGAAAGCGATCAAGGGTGGTTTGAACCTATCACAAGTAATTTACTGATTCACGCTGACATCAAGGCACAATAGAACACAATGTGGATCCATGCTAAGATGAATCTAACTCAGAGTAAAATACTGGATCCCGTATATTCAGATATTTGACTATAATTATAACAACTAGATTACGCCTTCATCACACAAGACGTACTACAAGGGAACTCACGGCATAGGGATGATTCCCAATACTTATTACCGACGAGCATGCATTCCCTGTTCACCGAAATTATATATATAATAAAACCATACGTCTGCCGATATCGCACAGATCTCACTTATCAGCATATAAAATACAACTTCATAATATAATAAAACTATACGTCTGCCGAGATCGCAGAGATCTCAGTTATCAGCATATAAAATACAACTTCATAATAGATCGCAGAGATCTCAGTTATCAGCATATAAAATACAACTTCTCAATATAATAAAACTATACATCTGCCGAGATCGCAGAGATCTCAGCTATCAACAAATAAAAAATACAACTTCATAATAGATCGCAGAGATCTCAGTTATCAGCATATAAAATACAACTTCACAATATAATAAAACTATACATCTACCGAGATCGCAGAGATCTCAGTTATCAGCATATAAAATACAACTTCATAATAGATCGCAGAGATCTCAGTTATCAGCAAATACAAAATACAACTTCATAATAGATCGCAGAGATCTCAGTTATCAGCATATAAAATACAACTTCACAATATAATAAAACTATACATCTGCCGAGATCGCAGAGATCTCAGTTATCAGCAAATAAAAATACAACTTCATAATAGATCGCAGAGATCTCAGTTATCAGCATATAAAATACAACTTCACAATATAATAAACTATACATCTGCCGAGATCGCAGAGATCTCAGTTATAAGCAAATAAAAATACAACTTCATAATAGATTATCAGCAAATAAAAATACAACTTCATAATAGAATAAAACTATACATCTGCCGAGATCGCAGAGATCTCAGTTATCAGCAAATAAAAATACAACTTCATAATAGATCGCAGAGATCTCAGTTATCAGCATATAAAATACAACTTCACAATATAATAAAACTATACATCTGCCGAGATCGCAGAGATCTCAGTTATCAGCATATAAAATACAACTTCATAATAGATCGCAGAGATCTCAGTTATCAGCAAATAAAAATACAACTTCATAATAGAATAAAACTATACATCTGCCGAGATCGCAGAGATCTCAGTTATCAACAAATAAAAATACAACTTCATAATAGATCGCAGAGATCTCAGTTATCAGCATATAAAATACAACTTCACAATATAATAAAACTATACATCTGCCGAGATCGCAGAGATCTCAGTTATCAGCAAATAAAAATACAACTTCATAATAGATCGCAGAGATCTCAGTTATCAGCATATAAAATACAACTTCACAATATAATAAAACTATACATCTGCCGAGATCGCAGAGATCTCAGTTATCAGCATATAAAATACAACTTCATAATAGATCGCAGAGATCTCAGTTATCAGCAAATAAAAATACAACTTCATAATAGAATAAAACTATACATCTGCCGAGATCGCAGAGATCTCAGTTATCAACAAATAAAAATACAACTTCATAATAGATCGCAGAGATCTCAGTTATCAGCATATAAAATACAACTTCACAATATAATAAAACTATACATCTGCCGAGATCGCAGAGATCTCAGTTATCAGCATATAAAATACAACTTCATAATAGATCGCAGAGATCTCAGTTATCAGCAAATAAAAATACAACTTCATAATAGATCGCAGAGATCTCAGTTATCAGCAAATAAAAAATATATATCTATACTTCTGAGCAGTAAGGGCTTCACGCCGTTGCCAACAATAGGAATGAGGTGTAATACACAATCCTAGATCAGCGATCCTGGCAAATCGAGATCATAACATTCGATTCAGTATAAGACAGCGGTGCCAATTAAAGCATAAAGCGGAGCCTCACTGGAAATCACGCCGATCCCTCATCTAAGGCTCAGTACAAGACATCCCTGAAAATAACAGTAGACACACTCTTATCTGAAATGGGATCGGGCTTCTTTCTACAGAGCCGTCCCTTCCCTTTCACCACCGGAAGAAAATATCCCCCCCCCCCCCTTAAGGAGAGGGTTGCGTCCTTCAAATACCCGTGAGGGATTCCACTATTGGGAACTCCGCCCAGCTCCGCGTGGCTTCCTCACCTAGGAATCATATGCCGCGTGTGATTCCGAAGGAGTCCCTACTGAGGGTTAAGGGAACATCTCCCCACCGGAACTCCACGAGGTTAAACAAATATTCCACCAAAACCTTTGAGGCTTGGCGCTGCAACCCCGATTGTTGAGATAATTTAAAGTCGCTTATAAAAAGGTTCCATTAAAAATAAATAAACTGGCACTCCTTTTCCCTAACTAGGTAGGTGCATGATACATCACATAAAAAGTTGTACTAAAGAAACATCGGTGCCCTTCTAGTTAACCTTATAGTAACGATGTATTTTACTATTCATAACGATATATTTGTTGCTAATCACTCCATAATATGGTAATACTAGAATAATTCTACTTATTCCCACTCAAGGTGTTTTTATCATGTTATTAGATATGTTTACTTATATTTAAATAAGAAGGATTTAGGATTCCATCCGAGGATGTACCTTTTCGACTTATCCCAAACCCATATAACTTATAAAGGAACTCAAGGCTATCTCATTTAGCTTTGTGCATTCTATGTATACATGTATTACTTACATACTAGCAACATCACTTGGAGAGGCCATGCCTTCTTAATATGTATATATATTATATGTATATAAACCTCATAGTATAGCTCAATCAAATAAACGATTGTTTTGTATGAATATTACATCATAGTATTACTTATGCTCGAGCATACTAAGTAACTAAGATCTTATTTACTAGTTTTGAGCTTATCGTATCTCATAAATTAAAATCCTTCTCTAGCACTCTCGTTGAAGTAGAATTAATATTAAGAGTAAGTAGTTAGGATAATTATTGAAAATCATCCGATACGCATGGCGTCATGCATGTTGTCCATTTGTTTGCAATGAAAGGTTAAAGTCCTTATCCTAGGATGTCGTATGAAAGTCCTAGGGTACTAATCATAGACCAACCATAGTAAAAAAAATGTCCTAAAGGTTCCCAACACTTGTGTTCAGATTCCTCAAGGACTTCCTTGACCTTACCTTCCTAATGAGTTCAGTTGTCGTCGTTTGTGTCGCTGCCCTTTGTCTACATTTTCCAACTTAGATATTAGCTTGTTCGGTTACAAGGTCTACTGGTGGGGCCTTGTCTTTGAGCTCCTCATCCGAGCCATGTTCACATTTCTAATTTCATTTACTAACAAAATAATGAGGCATAAAGGAGGGATATTACATCCTCCTCCCCTCAAGAAGAACACCGTCCTCGGTGTTCATGCTTTTTCAAATAGTTCTTCTTTGACTTGAGTCATCCTTTGCATGCTACATATTTCTATTTGGACCGTCTTCGGACTTTTCCTGGACTTTTTGCAAGTTGCTTTCGATCATACCTGCATTTTAAAACCGGAATTCAAAGAAACCGTAAAACTTATCATCAATTTCGAACTCATATTCATAAATACTGAGTCATTTAATGTAACATAACATTTGCAGTCTATGGAATATATTTTAATCATTGTTTGTGCTTTTATTATCACAAGCACACATAATTCAAGTGATCCAGGAATGTAGACTATGAACTTAATCACAACAAACCATTCACTTGATCCCGAATTTTTTGTCTAACACCCGAGTGCTCACACAACAATCCTTTCGAAATTCTTTCCTAACACTCCAGTGCTCACACAACAATTATTTCACAGATTTCTTGCCTAACACCACAGTGCTCACGCAGCAATACTTTCTCTCATGCATACTAAGCAGCGTCCTGCCTCCCGCATATGCATTCTCTTACAGTTTGCCTAGGTCTTTACAGCTCGCCGATTCCTTCAAGAATCCTGGCGGCTGTCAACTCCCTGATCTCTAGGGAGTGTTTCAGTGCCCTTGACGCACTTTTACATAATTCCCCTCAAGCCTTCTCGCTTGAGTCCAGGAATCTATTTCCCCTCAAGCCTCCTTGCTTGAGTCTAGGATGATCTCATTCAAATTCGTCGATTATTTCGTCATATTACATTTTATAACCATACAATTTCTCTGACCAATTTGGTCTAGTTCTTTATTCCACAATAATAAAAGATGCAATGTGGATATTTCATCCTCACTCCTTTATTGTACCAAATATATTAAGCTTTTGTCTTTCAACAAGTTCCACCGAGTTTTGGCCATCTGCCAAATTCAATTGTTAGTAGCACTTTATATAACAAAATCAAATATTTGTAAATAAGAAAATCGTTCATTCTTCATACTACAATATCCATACTTGATCATCTGAAGTAAACGTTTTCTCCTTCCAAGCATAACTAACTTACTTAATAGGATTACATAATTCCTTGAACACGAAATAATATTCTTCCTATGATGACCCGTGGACATTATGACTTCTTAACCTCGAATGTTATCCTTCACCATTTCAAACCCACTTCCTATTTTAGTTATACAACTTCTTTTGTATATACCAACATCACATAGAAATAACCAATTTTCTAAAACATACTTGCATACCTTATAATGATAACCATATACCTTTGTAAGGGTGGCCGCATAACTTCTTATTATAAGATCCTCCTATGTCGAGGTACCAGTTTACCTGTATCATCACATATTAGTATTACACTAAATATCACATGAATCTATATATCCCATTTTTACCTCTTGACTGTTGTAGTGATGTGTGGGAATATAACATTCCGCTCGACCACAACATTAAATGGGTTAGTCGTAAAGGAAAAATGTAATTAAATCATAAGAACAATCATGCATAAACATATGTCAATCATCACCTTGACTTGTTTAATACAAGCTTATACATCAATTACTGTTTAAATATTACTTCTGATCTATCATGGAAATTCCATGATATTACAGGTCTTCCTTAACTCCTAAATGCGGATATAAAACAGTCATTAAAAGACATCAGAAAATTAAAGTGTCATGTATTACCATTCCATGGCGGTTCTAGTTTTCCAATACTTTTATTCATACGACAACACATACTCACCGCTAATTACATGTATGCATTCATTATGTGAGCAATATGATTAACTATAATTTTATCTCTTAACAAAAATAATCATTTTGACACCACATATAATTGTATGTGACAACAAATCATATAGTTTTTATTACTACCACTCATAGTATCCCAACATCCATGAAGATGAGATCATGCATTTCCATCATATATTCTATTATTTATCCAACTTTTCCCTCGCAGTCATAGGGAAATTTTCAAACTTTCTTAGTTTGTAGTTAACAGAATCTAGACAAGAAAGTCTACATTTATTGTGGAAGGTTAATTCGGCTGTATGTATGTTACAAGAATTTCCTAGTTATGTCAACATCATAAATTTATCATTCAGAGTGGCTTTCTATATGAAAGGAACTTGACAGTTCCTAACATAATCAAAACATTAGACCATCTTCTTAGTCAAATGTTAGCATATATAATTACTTTATAAACGACTTAACATATATAAGTTGCTTATTTTCTCTATCTGAATCTCATATTTGGAAATCCTGACGAATGGATCGATAGAATTCGATTAGTGAGAGGCAATTAACAACATGTATCAACCCTATTCTCCCATATGACACGTTTACTGAAACTGAAAGATATCCACTCCTAAGAATAACAATAAAGGTAGAGAAGGTAATAAGTATTTAAGACGAATTATCAAATCAACAGATTTAGGAGAGTTTCTCAGTTTAGCATATTCACAACTAAGATGTCTTTCAATATACGAAGACTCATTCTACAAAACCATAACCGTTATCATTTTAAAGACTATTTTCTTGTCGTCCAATGGACTCAAATTTGTAAAATAGGAGGATATATTCATCCGCTAATATTTACCAATAACAGATTGTTCATTTCCATAATGAAACATATACTATCCTCACCTACAAACAATGTTGCGCCATTATAATGCTTTCACCAAATGAAACATACTTACTTGCAATTCAATGACGACTTGTAAGCTACCTGTTGTCGATCCGTTGAAATAAAATTTTCTATCGCGTCTTGTGTCGTTAGTTCGACTAACTCATATATGTCTTCCCCAACTGAGCCCAAATAGGCCCGAGCGTTTGCAACCTGTGCTCTGATACCATATGTAACATCTCCATAAAAACTGAGTTAGAAATGTTGGGAATCTTCTTTTGTCAAAAATTATAAAGGCTACTTGCTAACATAACAATTTTAATTTAATGCCACCATTCATGAAATTCATTACCATTGTAGACCACGATTTCTCAAGAAGAAGAAAACACACAACCACACAAAGAGAGAGACAAGATATACACGTGGTTCACCCAAAATATTTTGGGCTACGTCCACAAGGAAGGTCGCGTCATGTATTATTTTTCAAACATAGGGAGAAATTACATCCTGCCACCACTGGCTACATTACAGTTATCAATTTCGCTAAACTTCTCTCATAAAGAGTCCTTTCACAACATTCAACGCTACCCCAAAGCTGTTTGAGGGGAACTCCTTCTGGTGAAACATAAAAGAACTTAGCACAGTTCTGCTACTTTATTCTTAACAATCATACATATACAGACGTAATTCATAACCTTTCGTCAAATGGTCATTCTATTAATGACAGAGTTATGCAGTACACAATTTTATCCAGCAGAATAATACTAATTTCCAAACTATTTATACAGAAAGCGATCAAGGGTGGTTTGAACCTATCACAAGTAATTTACTGATTCACGCTGACATCAAGGCACAATAGAACACAATGTGGATCCATGCTAAGATGAATCTAACTCAGAGTAAAATACTGGATCCCGTATCTTCAGATATTTGACTATAATTATAACAACTAGATTACGCCTTCATCACACAAGACGCACTACAAGGGAACTCACGGCATAGGGATGATTCCCAATACTTATTACCGACGAGCATGCATTCCCTGTTCACCGAAATTATATATATAATAAAACCATACGTCTGCCGATATCGCACAGATCTCACTTATCAGCATATAAAATACAATTTCATAATATAATAAAACTATACGTCTGCCGAGATCGCAGAGATCTCAGTTATCAGCATATAAAATGCAACTTCATAATAGATCGCAGAGATCTCAGTTATCAGCATATAAAATACAACTTCTCAATATAATAAAACTATACATCTGCCGAGATCGTAGAGATCTCAGTTATCAGCAAATAAAAAATACAACTTCATAATAGATCGCAGAGATCTCAGTTATCAGCATATAAAATACAACTTCACAATATAATAAAACTATATATCTGCCGAGATCGCAGAGATCTCAGTTATCAGCATATAAAATACAACTTCATAATAGATCGTAGAGATCTCAGTTATCAGCAAATACAAAATACAACTTCACAATAGATCGCAGAGATCTCAGTTATCAGCATATAAAATACAACTTCACAATATAATAAAACTATACATCTGCCGAGATCGCAGAGATCTCAGTTATCAGCAAATAAAAATACAACTTCATAATAGATCGCAGAGATCTCAGTTATCAGCATATAAAATACAACTTCACAATATAATAAACTATACATCTGCCGAGATCGCAGAGATCTCAGTTATCAGCAAATAAAAATACAACTTCATAATAGATTATCAGCAAATAAAAATACAACTTCATAATAGAATAAAACTATACATCTGCCGAGATCGCAGAGATCTCAGTTATCAGCAAATAAAAATACAACTTCATAATAGATCGCAGAGATCTCAGTTATCAGCATATAAAATACAACTTCACAATATAATAAAACTATACATCTGCCGAGATCGCAGAGATCTCAGTTATCAGCATATAAAATACAACTTCATAATAGATCGCAGAGATCTCAGTTATCAGCAAATAAAAATACAACTTCATAATAGAATAAAACTATACATCTGCCGAGATCGCAGAGATCTCAGTTATCAGCAAATAAAAATACAACTTCATAATAGATCGCAGAGATCTCAGTTATCAACATATAAAATACAACTTCACAATATAATAAAACTATACATCTGCCGAGATCGCAGAGATCTCAGTTATCAGCAAATAAAAATACAACTTCATAATAGATCGCAGAGATATCAGTTATCAGCATATAAAATACAACTTCACAATATAATAAAACTATACATCTGCCGAGATCGCAGAGATCTCAGTTATGAGCATATAAAATACAACTTCATAATAGATCGCAGAGATCTCAGTTATCAGCAAATAAAAATACAACTTCATAATAGAATAAAACTATACATCTGCCGAGATCGCAGAGATCTCAGTTATCAGCAAATAAAAATACAACTTCATAATAGATCGCAGAGATCTCAGTTATCAGCATATAAAATACAACTTCACAATATAATAAAACTATACATCTGCCGAGATCGCAGAGATCTCAGTTATCAGCATATAAAATACAACTTCATAATAGATCGCAGAGATCTCAGTTATCAGCAAATAAAAATACTACTTCATAATAGATCGCAGAGATCTCAGTTATCAGCAAATAAAAAATATATATCTATACTTCTGAGCAGTAAGGGCTTCACGCCGTTGCCAACAATAGGAATGAGGTGTAATACACAATCCTAGATCAGCGATCCTGGCAAATCGAGATCATAACATTCGATTCAGTATAAGACAGCGGTGCCAATTAAAGCATAAAGCGGAGCCTCACTGGAAATCACGCCGATCCCTCATCTAAGGCTCAGTACAAGACATCCCTGAAAATAACAGTAGACACACTCTTATCTGAAATGGGATCGGGCTTCTTTCTACAGAGCCGTCCCTTCCCTTTCACCACCGGAAGAAAATATTCCCCCCCCCCCCTTAAGGAGAGGGTTGCGTCCTTCAAATACCCGTGAGGGATTCCACTATTGGGAAGTCCGCCCAGCTCCGCGTGGCTTCCTCACCTAGGAATCATATGCCGCGTGTGATTCCGAAGGAGTCCCTACTGAGGGTTAAGGGAACATCTCCCCACCGGAACTCCACGAGGTTAAACAAATATTCCACCAAAACCTTTGAGGCTTGGCGCTGCAACCCCGATTGTTGAGATAATTTAAAGTCGCTTATAAAAAGGTTCCATTAAAAATAAATAAACTGGCACTCCTTTTCCCTAACTAGGTAGGTGCATGATACATCACATAAAAAGTTGTACTAAAGAAACATCGGTGCCCTTCTAGTTAACCTTATAGTAACGATGTATATTACTATTCATAACGATATATTTGTTGCTAATCACTCCATAATATGGTAATACTAGAATAATTCTACTTATTCCCACTCAAGGTGTTTTTATCATGTTATTAGATATGTTTACTTATATTTAAATAAGAAGGATTTAGGATTCCATCCGAGGATGTACCTTTTCGACTTATCCCAAACCCATATAACTTATAAAGGAACTCAAGGCTATCTCATTTAGCTTTGTGCATTCTATGTATACATGTATTACTTACATACTAGCAACATCACTTGGAGAGGCCATGCCTTCTTAATATGTATATATATTATATGTATATAAACCTCATAGTATAGCTCAATCAAATAAACGATTGTTTTGTATGAATATTACATCATAGTATTACTTATGCTCGAGCATACTAAGTAACTAAGATCTTATTTACTAGTTTTGAGCTTATCGTATCTCATAAATTAAAATCCTTCTCTAGCACTCTCGTTGAAGTAGAATTAATATTAAGAGTAAGTAGTTAGGATAATTATTGAAAATCATCCGATACGCATGGCGTCATGCATGTTGTCCATTTGTTTGCAATGAAAGGTTAAAGTCCTTATCCTAGGATGTCGTATGAAAGTCCTAGGGTACTAATCATAGACCAACCATAGTAAAAAAAATGTCCTAAAGGTTCCCAACACTTGTGTTCAGATTCCTCAAGGACTTCCTTGACCTTACCTTCCTAATGAGTTCAGTTGTCGTCGTTTGTGTCGCTGCCCTTTGTCTACATTTTCCAACTTAGATATTAGCTTGTTCGGTTACAAGGTCTACTGGTGGGGCCTTGTCTTTGAGCTCCTCATCCGAGCCATGTTCACATTTCTAATTTCATTTACTAACAAAATAATGAGGCATAAAGGAGGGATATTACATCCTCCTCCCCTCAAGAAGAACACCGTCCTCGGTGTTCATGCTTTTTCAAATAGTTCTTCTTTGACTTGAGTCATCCTTTGCATGCTACATATTTCTATTTGGACCGTCTTCGGACTTTTCCTGGACTTTTTGCAAGTTGCTTTCGATCATACCTGCATTTTAAAACCGGAATTCAAAGAAACCGTAAAACTTATCATCAATTTCGAACTCATATTCATAAATACTGAGTCATTTATTGTAACATAACATTTGCAGTCTATGGAATATATTTTAATCATTGTTTGTGCTTTTATTATCACAAGCACACATAATTCAAGTGATCCAGGAATGTAGACTATGAACTTAATCACAACAAACCATTCACTTGATCCCGAATTTTTTGTCTAACACCCGAGTGCTCACACAACAATCCTTTCGAAATTCTTTCCTAACACTCCAGTGCTCACACAGCAATTATTTCACAGATTTCTTGCCTAACACCACAGTGCTCATGCAACAATACTTTCTCTCATGCATACTAAGCAGCGTCCTGCCTCCCGCATATGCATTCTCTTACAGTTTGCCTAGGTCTTTACAGCTCGCCGATTCCTTCAAGAATCCTGGCGGCTGTCAACTCCCTGATCTCTAGGGAGTGTTTCAGTGCCCTTGACGCACTTTTACATAATTCCCCTCAAGCCTTCTCGCTTGAGTCCAGGAATCTATTTCCCCTCAAGCCTCCTTGCTTGAGTCTAGGATGATCTCATTCAAATTCGTCGATTATTTCGTCATATTACATTTTATAACCATACAATTTCTCTGACCAATTTGGTCTAGTTCTTTATTCCACAATAATAAAAGCTGCAATGTGGATCTTTCATCCTCACTCCTTTATTGTACCAAATATATTAAGCTTTTGTCTTTCAACAAGTTCCACCGAGTTTTGGCCATCTGCCAAATTCAATTGTTAGTAGCACTTTATATAACAAAATCAAATATTTGTAAATAAGAAAATCGTTCATTCTTCATACTACAATATCCATACTTGATCATCTGAAGTAAACGTTTTCTCCTTCCAAGCATAACTAACTTACTTAATAGGATTACATAATTCCTTGAACACGAAATAATATTCTTCCTATGATGACCCGTGGACATTATGACTTCGTAACCTCGAATGTTATCCTTCACCATTTCAAACCCACTTCCTATTTTAGTTATACAACTTCTTTTGTATATACCAACATCACATAGAAATAACCAATTTTCTAAAACATACTTGCATACCTTATAATGATAACCATATACCTTTGTAAGGGTGGCCGCATAACTTCTTATTATAAGATCCTCCTATGTCGAGGTACCAGTTTACCTGTATCATCACATATTAGTATTACACTAAATATCACATGAATCTATATATCCCATTTTTACCTCTTGACTGTTGTAGTGATGTGTGGGAATATAACATTCCGCTCGACCACAACATTAAATGGGTTAGTCGTAAAGGAAAAATGTAATTAAATCATAAGAACAATCATGCATAAACATATGTCAATCATCACCTTGACTTGTTTAATACAAGCTTATACATCAATTACTGTTTAAATATTACTTCTGATCTATCATGGAAATTCCATGATATTACAGGTCTTCCTTAACTCCTAAATGCGGATATAAAACAGTCATTAAAAGACATCAGAAAATTAAAGTGTCATGTATTACCATTCCATGGCGGTTCTAGTTTTCCAATACTTTTATTCATACGACAACACATACTCACCGCTAATTACATCTATGCATTCATTATGTGAGCAATATGATTAACTATAATTTTATCTCTTAACAAAAATAATCATTTTGACACCACATATAATTGTATGTGACAACAAATCATATAGTTTTTATTACTACCACTCATAGTATCCCAACATCCATGAAGATGAGATCATGCATTTCCATCATATATTCTATTATTTATCCAACTTTTCCCTCGCAGTCATAGGGAAATTTTCAAACTTTCTTAGTTTGTATTTAACAGAATCTAGACAAGAAAGTCTACATTTATTGTGGAAGGTTAATTCGGCTGTATGTATGTTACAAGAATTTCCTAGTTATGTCAACATCATAAATTTATCATTCAGAGTGGCTTTCTATATGAAAGGAACTTGACAGTTCCTAACATAATCAAAACATTAGACCATCTTCTTAGTCAAATGTTAGCATATATAATTACTTTATAAACGACTTAACATATATAAGTTGCTTATTTTCTCTATCTGAATCTCATATTTGGAAATCCTGACGAATGGATCGATAGAATTCGATTAGTGAGAGGCAATTAACAACATGTATCAACCCTATTCTCCCATATGACGCGTTTACTGAAACTGAAAGATATCCACTCCTAAGAATAACAATAAAGGTAGAGAAGGTAATAAGTATTTAAGACGAATTATCAAATCAACAGATTTAGGAGAGTTTCTCAGTTTAGCATATTCACAACTAAGATGTCTTTCAATATACGAAGACTCATTCTACAAAACCATAACCGTTATCATTTTAAAGACTATTTTCTTGTCGTCCAATGGACTCAAATTTGTAAAATAGGAGGATATATTCATCCGCTAATATTTACCAATAACAGATTGTTCATTTCCATAATGAAACATATACTATCCTCACCTACAAACAATGTTGCGCCATTATAATGCTTTCACCAAATGAAACATACTTACTTGCAATTCAATGACGACTTGTAAGCTACCTGTTGTCGATCCGTTGAAATAAAATTTTCTATCGCGTCTTGTGTCGTTAGTTCGACTAACTCATATATGTCTTCCCCAACTGAGCCCAAATAGGCCCGAGCGTTTGCAACCTGTGCTCTGATACCATATGTAACATCTCCATAAAAACTGAGTTAGAAATGTTGGGAATCTTCTTTTGTCAAAAATTATAAAGGCTACTTGCTAACATAACAATTTTAATTTAATGCCACCATTCATGAAATTCATTACCATTGTAGACCACGATTTCTCAAGAAGAAGAAAACACACAACCACACAAAGAGAGAGACAAGATATACACGTGGTTCACCCAAAATATTTTGGGCTACGTCCACAAGGAAGGTCGCGTCATGTATTATTTTTCAAACATAGGGAGAAATTACATCCTGCCACCACTGGCTACATTACAGTTATCAATTTCGCTAAACTTCTCTCATAAAGAGTCCTTTCACAACATTCAACGCTACCCCAAAGCTGTTTGAGGGGAACTCCTTCTGGTGAAACATAAAAGAACTTAGCACAGTTCTGCTACTTTATTCTTAACAATCATACATATACAGACGTAATTCATAACCTTTCGTCAAATGGTCATTCTATTAATGACAGAGTTATGCAGTACACAATTTTATCCAGCAGAATAATACTAATTTCCAAACTATTTATACAGAAAGCGATCAAGGGTGGTTTGAACCTATCACAAGTAATTTACTGATTCACGCTGACATCAAGGCACAATAGAACACAATGTGGATCCATGCTAAGATGAATCTAACTCAGAGTAAAATACTGGATCCCGTATCTTCAGATATTTGACTATAATTATAACAACTAGATTACGCCTTCATCACACAAGACGTACTACAAGGGAACTCACGGCATAGGGATGATTCCCAATACTTATTACCGACGAGCATGCATTCCCTGTTCACCGAAATTATATATATAATAAAACCATACGTCTGCCGATATCGCACAGATCTCACTTATCAGCATATAAAATACAACTTCATAATATAATAAAACTATACGTCTGCCGAGATCGCAGAGATCTCAGTTATCAGCATATAAAATACAACTTCATAATAGATCGCAGAGATCTCAGTTATCAGCATATAAAATACAACTTCTCAATATAATAAAACTATACATCTGCCGAGATCGCAGAGATCTCAGTTATCGGAAAATAAAAAATACAACTTCATAATAGATCGCAGAGATCTCAGTTATCAGCATATAAAATACAACTTCACAATATAATAAAACTATACATCTGCCGAGATCGCAGAGATCTCAGTTATCAGCATATAAAATACAACTTCATAATAGATCGCATAGATCTCAGTTATCAGCAAATACAAAATACAACTTCACAATAGATCGCAGAGATCTCAGTTATCAGCATATAAAATACAACTTCACAATATAATAAAACTATACATCTGCCGAGATCGCAGAGATCTCAGTTATCAGCAAATAAAAATACAACTTCATAATAGATCGCAGAGATCTCAGTTATCAGCATATAAAATACAACTTCACAATATAATAAACTATACATCTGCCGAGATCGCAGAGATCTCAGTTATCAGCAAATAAAAATACAACTTCATAATAGATTATCAGCAAATAAAAATACAACTTCATAATAGAATAAAACTATACATCTGCCGAGATCGCAGAGATCTCAGTTATCAGCAAATAAAAATACAACTTCATAATAGATCGCAGAGATCTCAGTTATCAGCATATAAAATACAACTTCACAATATAATAAAACTATACATCTGCCGAGATCGCAGAGATCTCAGTTATCAGCATATAAAATACAACTTCATAATAGATCGCAGAGATCTCAGTTATCAGCAAATAAAAATACAACTTCATAATAGAATAAAACTATACATCTGCCGAGATCGCAGAGATCTCAGTTATCAGCAAATAAAAATACAACTTCATAATAGATCGCAGAGATCTCAGTTATCAGCATATAAAATACAACTTCACAATATAATAAAACTATACATCTGCCGAGATCGCAGAGATCTCAGTTATCAGCAAATAAAAATACAACTTCATAATAGATCGCAGAGATCTCAGTTATCAGCATATAAAATACAACTTCACAATATAATAAAACTATACATCTGCCGAGATCGCAGAGATCTCAGTTATCAGCATATAAAATACAACTTCATAATAGATCGCAGAGATCTCAGTTATCAGCAAATAAAAATACAACTTCATAATAGAATAAAACTATACATCTGCCGAGATCGCAGAGATCTCAGTTATCAGCAAATAAAAATACAACTTCATAATAGATCGCAGAGATCTCAGTTATCAGCATATAAAATACAACTTCACAATATAATAAAACTATACATCTGCCGAGATCGCAGAGATCTCAGTTATCAGCATATAAAATACAACTTCATAATAGATCCCAGAGATCTCAGTTATCAGCAAATAAAAATACAACTTCATAATAGATCGCAGAGATCTCAGTTATCAGCAAATAAAAAATATATATCTATACTTCTGAGCAGTAAGGGCTTCATGCCGTTGCCAACAATAGGAATGAGGTGTAATACACAATCCTAGATCAGCGATCCTGGCAAATCGAGATCATAACATTCGATTCAGTATAAGACAGCGGTGCCAATTAAAGCATAAAGCGGAGCCTCACTGGAAATCACGCCGATCCCTCATCTAAGGCTCAGTACAAGACATCCCTGAAAATAACAGTAGACACACTCTTATCTGAAATGGGATCGGGCTTCTTTCTACAGAGCCGTCCCTTCCCTTTCACCACCGGAAGAAAATATTCCCCCCCCCCCTTAAGGAGAGGGTTGCGTCCTTCAAATACCCGTGAGGGATTCCACTATTGGGAAGTCTGCCCAGCTCCGCGTGGCTTCCTCACCTAGGAATCATATGCCGCCTGTGATTCCGAAGGAGTCCCTACTGAGGGTTAAGGGAACATCTCCCCACCGGAACTCCACGAGGTTAAACAAATATTCCACCAAAACCTTTGAGGCTTGGCGCTGCAACCCCGATTGTTGAGATAATTTAAAGTCGCTTATAAAAAGGTTCCATTAAAAATAAATAAACTGACACTCCTTTTCCCTAACTAGGTAGGTGCATGATACATCACATAAAAAGTTGTACTAAAGAAACATCGGTGCCCTTCTAGTTAACCTTATAGTAACGATGTATATTACTATTCATAACGATATATTTGTTGCTAATCACTCCATAATATGGTAATACTAGAATAATTCTACTTATTCCCACTCAAGGTGTTTTTATCATGTTATTAGATATGTTTACTTATATTTAAATAAGAAGGATTTAGGATTCCATCCGAGGATGTACCTTTTCGACTTATCCCAAACCCATATAACTTATAAAGGAACTCAAGGCTATCTCATTTAGCTTTGTGCATTCTATGTATACATGTATTACTTACATACTAGCAACATTACTTGGAGAGGCCATGCCTTCTTAATATGTATATATATTATATGTATATAAACCTCATAGTATAGCTCAATCAAATAAACGATTGTTTTGTATGAATATTACATCATAGTATTACTTATGCTCGAGCATACTAAGTAACTAAGATCTTATTTACTAGTTTTGAGCTTATCGTATCTCATAAATTAAAATCCTTCTCTAGCACTCTCGTTGAAGTAGAATTAATATTAAGAGTAAGTAGTTAGGATAATTATTGAAAATCATCCGATACGCATGGCGTCATGCATGTTGTCCATTTGTTTGCAATGAAAGGTTAAAGTCCTTATCCTAGGATGTCGTATGAAAGTCCTAGGGTACTAATCATAGACCAACCATAGTAAAAAAAATGTCCTAAAGGTTCCCAACACTTGTGTTCAGATTCCTCAAGGACTTCCTTGACCTTACATTCCTAATGAGTTCAGTTGTCGTCGTTTGTGTCGCTGCCCTTTGTCTACATTTTCCAACTTAGATATTAGCTTGTTCGGTTACAAGGTCTACTGGTGGGGCCTTGTCTTTGAGCTCCTCATCCGAGCCATGTTCACATTTCTAATTTCATTTACTAACAAAATAATGAGGCATAAAGGAGGGATATTACACCAATTACACATCGAGTATGGGAGAGGTTTGTTGATTATGCTATGACAATCTATTTGATTTTTTATTATTCATTTTGAATTGAATTTTCTGTTACATAGTAATAAGTATATTAAGCAAATGTATTTTGTTTGCAGTTTTCTAGAATGTTAAATGCACATAATTTTCGAATTTCCACTAGTCAAAATGAAGAGCATCCTAGTCAAAATGAAGAGCGTTTTGGAGAGGTATATTAATTATAATATTTATGATTGAACTTGATATTTTTGTTTTTTTCAATTTTAATAAATATCAATGTATCTTATTGTTAATTTGACTTATCCATGCAGGTTTCTTTAGAATCGAACTTTTCAGATGATTTACCATCTCTTGTGAGCTAATGATTTTAATTTTCTTGTTTTGGTTTTAAGTTAATTGCTTAATTTATTATATGTATCTACTATGTTTTATTCATTAACAAAATTTAAATTTTAGGGGAGAGACCATATGGAAATTGGGGGTGAAGATGTAGGTTCTCTAATGAATGCGGATATTGGCACCGAGGTAATTTTGTTGAACTAGAAATGATATCTGATATAAGTTTAATATTTAATATTTTTTGGATTTATTTGAAAATTGTTTGCATGCTTTAGGATTCATAAATTACTTTTGTACATGTTGCAGCTTGGCTCTCTTAGATCCTTTGGAGCCAAAGGGAAGGCTCTGGTGGAAAAAAGTGGTGGACATGCATTCAAAGAATTTGATGTACGACTTTTTTAATAATTGAATTGTTTTTTATGTATAAGTTTAATATCTTAATATCTTGAATTTAGTTTAAAATTGTTTAAATAATTTATGATCTATTTATAATTTGTTTTTATGTGTGTTGTAGGCCGAGTTGAGTCCTAGGGAAGGTCCTAGTGGAAGATAGTGGAAAGATATTGGTCCAGATGGATAGTGGTTCAAACTTTTTTGTTTTTGTTGATATATATATATTGTAGTTGTTTTGAACATGAAGGGTATTTTATTTTTTGATTATACATATATGTACATTGAACTCACATGTTCATGAACTTTTTTTTGGATTATATATGAGTACATGTTAATTATTTCTCATTTGGTAAAATGTTTAGAATATGTTTTGCATGAATATTTAAAATGTTTTGATAATGTTTCGAATATATTTTGCATGAATGTTTAAAATGTTTTGATAGGTGCAATCTAAAGTTAGGAAATGTTGAATGTTGAGAATGAATGTTATGGAAGAATGAATGTTGGGAAAGAATGAATGGGAGGTGTTAGGAATGTTTAAAATGTTAATCTAAAGTTAGGAAATGTTCAATGTTGAGAATGAATGTTATGGTAAGAATCAATGTGAAAAAATGAATGGGAGGTGTCAAAAATGTTTGAAATGTTAAGAGTGAATGAAACATTTGATAGGTGGAATTTAAAGTTAGGAAATGTTGAATGTTATGGAAGAATGAATGTTATGGAAGAATGAATGTTATGGAAGAATGAATGTTGGGAAAGAATGAATGGGAGGTGTTAGGAATGTTTAAAATGTTAATCTAAAGTTAGGAAATGTTCAATGTTGAGAATGAATGTTATGGTAAGAATCAATGTTGGGAAAAAATGAATGGGAGGTGTCAAAAATGTTTAAAATGTTAAGAGTGAATGGAACATTTGATAGGTGCAATTTAAAGTTAGGAAATGTTGAATTTGTAAAAAAATTTCAATTTGGTTATATGTTGAGAATAAATGAACATATTAAAATGTTAAGAATGAATGTTTGGAACATTTGATAGGTGCAATTTAAAGATAGGAAATGTTGAATTTGTAAAAAAATTTCAATTTTTTATGTTGAGAATAAATGTTATTAAAATGTTAAAAATGAATGTTTGAAACATTTGATAGGTGCAATTTAAAGTTTGAAAATGTTGAATTTGTAAATATTTTTCAATTTGTTATGTTGAGAAATGTTATGGAAAGAATGAATGTTGAGAAAGTGTTGAATCATAAGAATGAAGGTTTAAAATGTTAAGAAATGGGATGTTAAAATGTAAAGAAATGAAATGATATGAATTTTTGATAGAAATATGAAGTTTTAATAGGTTCAACATTTTAATGTTTTGAATGAAAATCTATGAATTGTTTGATAAAAGTTTCAATCTTTTGGTT
This sequence comes from Larix kaempferi, assembly GCA_027924585.1. Classification (NCBI taxonomy): domain Eukaryota; kingdom Viridiplantae; phylum Streptophyta; class Pinopsida; order Pinales; family Pinaceae; genus Larix; species Larix kaempferi. Next base: position 340,736 of record BSBM01000949.1, on the reverse strand, counting down.
GTTTGATTCATATGTAAATTTTAAATTTTAACTGATGTTTTTCATATGTTCATTGTTTGATATGATACATTGCATATGTAAATTTCAAATTTTAACTAATGTTTTTCATATGTTCATTGTTCAGGTACTTTGTAGTGAGTGAATTTCTAAATGTTGAAATCATAGCAAATGGGGATAATGATTTTTTGTTTTTTAATCACAAGTGAGGATTTCCGGATTGTGAAGCTTATGCTAAGTTAGAGAAATGAATGTTAGACAATAATTCAATGAATTTTTATCGATTTGTTGTAAATAATCATTGCTCTAATTTAGCATAAGCTTCACAATCCAGGAATTCTTATTTGTGATTAAAAATAAAATGATTGTTATCTTCATTTGCCATGATTTCAGTTATGTGAACTTACATGTGAGAGATATATTATCTTTGTGCAACAATCATTTATTTAAAAACTATATAGATTAACAACTTGTTTTAAAAAACTCATTCAGATCATATTTATGGTGAAGTATATTAAAGAAACATGTTCAATGGATTAAAAGAATACAAAATTTAGTAGGTCATTTGGTGATTTCTCATTGCATCAATCAATCAAAAGTAAAAATTCGGGGCGGAGTGTGGGGATAGCTAGATCCGTTATCTCATCCCTTAAGTGGTCTAATAGACATATGGGGACCCAAATAAAGTACTTTTGAATTCCCAAATAATTTTTAATTCATTTTTAAGCATGTTAAATTACAACCATTTAAACTCTTATGTTAGTTGTCATTCAAGATAATATTCATAAAAATTCAATGAAAAAATATACTGTGCACAACAGTTGTGAAACATGGACAAAAAATATATTGTACACAATAATTGAAATGGACAAAAACATAGATCAATTCATTTTTGATATATAGTTAAAAACATCGCAATGGAATGCCATCCTCAATTATCCGTTCATGGTCACATATGTATAGTTTCCATTTTTTGGTTTTTAACTGTTTTTTTTATGGAACTTGTACCAACCTTATTCGAGATGCACATACTAAATGACTATACTGACAACATATAACATCGGGCTCATAATCTTGAAAGTAGACATAATTTTTAGTCATATGCGTCTGCTGAAAAAAATAGCCTTTTAAAATGATGGATCCTCTTTCGTATGTAAATCCGTTGTCATTGTAGTCCTCCAATAACTTCATTTTTCCTTCAGTGCATTGCATCAAATAATATTTGACATTTTCGTTGTTGTCTAAAGGTGCAATCACAGCGAAAACATCTCCTGCGCAAATTATAATTGGTGTTATCGTTTTTAAATGAATTAAATTGACTATACTTATGGCGATGGACTAGAATGAACAATTACCTTAAAAGTCAAGTAAATTTATTACCTTCTCTAACAAGATCTGAAATTCTATCGCCATCAGACGATATTGCTATTTCTTCTGATTCTAACTCTTCTACACTTTCCAGTGGCATTTTTCCTTTTGGATTAATCTCTGTGTGTTTCCAAGCTTTTACGTAGTTGTTTGTTATGTTTTCACAAACTTCTGTAGATTCAACATTTTCAATGCAAATATGACAAAAGCGTGATTGCTTTCTACTGTCAAATGCAAACACGTTTTGAAATGATTTTGTTTGAATAGAGTGAACATCTCTAGTCCCATGTATGGTGCTAGCGTCATATGGTATTGATCTATTTATATCTTGGACCCCAACAAGCCAAAAAAACCTACACAATAAATGATGAATCACTTTCAAAGAACAACTTTTAATGTTAGTGTACATGTACTTAAATGTTAGTGTACATTTTTTTAAATTTCAAGAAATAATATAAATTAAAAAAATAGTGTACATACCTGCGCACATCTTTTGATTGTTGATTATAATCATGGCTTAGATTTAATTGACACCATTGGACAACCTCTGCAGCTGAATGAAACCGTGCAGAAGAATAGTTAATTTGCCATCTTCGAAGTGCTCTTTTTACGCATGCTCCTGCACCATCATGTTCACCTTTTCCATGCCTAGTTTCAAAGAAATTACAGCGATGTTTAATGTTCAACGCTTTATGAAGTCGACATAACCAAAAAAATGATCATGGATATTTAAATTGACCCGCACATCCATCAGACCATATCCAATGCTCATTGAATTTAACTTCGCGTTTTTTCAGTGAGTCATAGAAAATATTTTCTATACAATGTTGAACAAAATGTGTATCGTGTGTACGATCATCGCTGATATAGAAGTGATATTCTTTAATCACATCTCGATTTTCACATGTGCTTTCAATGCCATCAACATCCTGTTGAGAATGTCTATATACAACATGGACAAATATCGAAACTTGGTCAGAGTGATAGTATTCACTCTGTATCTCTTTTTGTGCAGCAAATGTCTAGTTTTCAGCAAAATCAACCATGGACAAAATTGTTCTGGGTGGAAAAATTTCACGAGACTGTTTGAATTGAAGATCTTGCCATCGTTCTCTATGTGAATGCTGGGTGTATTTATAAATTTCGCTTTCAAATTTTTTGAGAAAATCTGTTACGCATATATTGTCTTCTAGCAAATCAATTCTTTTGGAATGTGAATCACTAGAACTTGTACTATAATTGATGTATTCGTATCTCCTTCAATCAACATTTATATTTGACAACGATTGATCATTATCGATAGGATATTTATTGTGGAATAGCACTTGATTTCCATAATGATGACAATGTTTTCCATTGACACATTTCTTTGAATAAAATACTTCATCGTGATTTCTCTCACATAAAATTTGAGATATGAATTCATGTATTGTGGGCGAAGGTGGTGAATTTGTCCAAAACATTTTACCAAATTCAAGAAACGTGTCATAATATAACTGAAATTGCACATGATAACGGCAACAACATGTATCACATATAGTAATAGGTCTAACATACCGTGGTTTTTGTTGCACAAATGTAGTGATTGATATATTAATTCCACGATGATCTTCCTTGAATTTATTGAATAATTGTACTTGTGTCATGTCCATTATATGTTTTGGTTGGCTTTCATATACATTTCATGATATTCTTTTGCGTATCACATCTCTTGAATTTGGTGAAACTCGATCATGTTCCAACCAATATTCTCGTACAATATCTTTAACACCTGCTCCCAATCTATCTTTGTAAGGTTGTCTACAAATAATTGCCCAGCAAGCAAGTTCATTATTTTCATCTATTTGCATTCTGAATTTGCTATGTTTGTATAATGTCTTTCTTGATGTTCCAACTGCTTTTGCTAGTTATGTTGTCAAACACTTTTGTTTAGTACTAGCTGAAAGAATTGCTGTATGAATTGCTTTACGTGCAGCACTGATATCTTTCTTTCTGGATTTTTTAAATTTTTTTATTGCATCACCTATATTTTCCATCACATTTTGTTTCAATTTCGACTCTTTTGTCGCTTTGTGAATACCCAATAATGATGTAGCACCTTCTAACTTCTTGGACACTAATAAACATCTCAAAATTTGTGCTTGTCCTGCTATTGAGTAATCCTTGAGAACTTCATCATAAAATTTTGTAGCACGATATCGTGCAACATGTATTGGTAGTTTTTCTCCATATTTGTCGCAATCAATGTCTTCTAACATTTCATCATCAATGGTAAAAGTACCTATACATCAAGTTAAATTTAATTTAATATATATTTAAAAATAAAAATCATAGTAAAAAAATGAATTTAGAAAATATATGATATATACATACCAGGTCCAATTTCTGGATCTTGAATTTGATCTTCAATATTGACTTCATCGACATTAGCATGTAAATCACTATTTACATCTTCTACAATGGTCTTTTCAACTTCAATTTGTTCTTCTTGTACTCTATTTTCAATTTCCATCTCTTCAACATTATCATGTAAGTCTGTATTTATATCTTCAATAGTTCTCTCTTCCATTTCGGCAACCGTTTGTTTTTTGGCAATATATCTGAGTTTTTGTTTCTCTCTATTACCATCATCATCACGTTTACGATCACATTTTTTTTGACATTTTCTCTTATTTCCCATGAGTGTTTAATCTATAGATGATAAATTAAAGAATCATTACTTTATAGTAAAAATAAATAAATTAAGATTTAAAAACATTTACGGAATTTATAAAAACATGAACTGAAATTTACTTCACTTTATAAAATTTTTGTGAGAGTCTTTTGAAGAAGATCTATTTGGAATTAACTTTCCTTTGAAAAAACTCTTTGAACAAAAATCTTCTTTGAAAAAAACCTTCTTGGAAAGAAATAAGAAACTCCTTGACAATAAATTACCTACCCATTGGAAAATAATAAGAACACCTTGTAAATAAATCTTTTTTGTAAAAATTATTGGAAAAAAAACCTCTTTGAAAAAATATCTACCAAAAAAGCCACTAGGAAAAAGTACTTTGAAAAAAAACTTATTTGTAAAAATATCTTGGAAAAAACCATTGTAAAGAAATAACTTATTTGCAAAAATACTTTGAGTAAATAACTCTTTGAAAAAACTCATTTCAAAGCAATAAGAAGTGCAAAACTACCTTGGAAAAAAACCCTTTGCAAAATACCTTAGCAACACAACTATTTGAAAAAACTCCTTTCAAATAAATAAGAAGTGCAAAACTACTTTGAAAAAAAACCCTTTGCAAAATACCTTAGCAAAACAACTATTTGAAAAAACCTTTTTCGAATAAATAAGAAGTGCAAAACTACTTTGGAAAAAAACCATTTGTAAATTATCTTACCAAAACAACTCTTTGAAAAAATCCCTTTCAAAGAAATAAGAAGGAAAAATACATTGGAATACACACTTTTTAAATACAATCCTTGCAAAGAACCTCCTTGCAAACATGTCTAAGAAAAGAAATATTTTGAAAAAACTCATTGCAAATATGCCTTAGAAAAAAACACCTTCAATGTGCCTTTTGGAAAAAAAAAGAAGAAACATACTTTGTAAAAACCTTCTTTTGCAAAAAATGTCTTCTTTGCAAATATGCAATAAGAAAAGAAATATTTTGAAAAAACTCATTGCTAATATGCCTTAGAAAAAAAACTCCTTCAATGTGCCTTTTGGAAAAAAAAGAAGAAGCATACCTTGTAAAAACCTTCTTTTGCAAAAAATGTCTCCTTTGAAAACCCTTTCAAAATTAGTTTGACAAACAATATGCGAAGTTAAAACATGTGAAAATAATGAATCAATTTTAGGTTTATTTATATGAGTATAGAAAACATAATTATTTTATTTTATTTTATTTATTTATTTATTTATTTTTTCGGTCAACGAGTTTTTTTTTGTTTTTTTTGTTTTTTTTTGTTTTTTTTTTTTTTTCGTTTCATTATTCGGCCGAATAACCTTCGCTATAATTGACGGTGCCATTACGGAAAAAGGTTATTCGGCCGAATAATTATTTCGTTCGAATATCCTCTGAAACATGAAAGATTCACATTTCTGTAGAATTTTCAGGTTTCTCCATTTTCGAAAGGGAAAAACCACCTCTTACCCAAGAAAAGGAATGTCGGACTTGATACCAGTAGGTTCATCATTGAATCTACTTTACGTGGGTATAAATTTTGTTGTATATAGATAAGAACTGATATTTTTTAAGTTTTATTTTCATAACATGTGTCGAGTTAGGATTCAACTCTTTAAAAAAACGGTGAAAATAAAAATCCATAACTTAAAAAATACAGCACCAAAAAAATTGAAAAAAATGTGGAACTCTTAATTAGCGTGTCTACTTCAAAAGGGTGTTCGTAGATTTTTTACTTTTATAGCGGATTGAGAGAAAAGTGACGCAACAAAAAAGATGTTGAAAATCGACTGATTTTCCCCATCGATCGACTTTAAAAAAATATAATAATTAGTATATAGATCCATTGGTTACAAACTTATAGTCAAGCACTAGTACATTGTGTGTAGATTGTCGTAGCATTTTCTGTTTTTGCAAAAAACAAGTCTAATAGTGATTTTAGTGGCACAACAAATCATAACTATTTTGTAGTCTTTTCATTTTATAAGAACACACTGTCAAACATTTGCGAAATCAACTATCAAATCTTAATAAAAAAAATTGAAAAAATTATGAATAGAAATCTAACATAATTCTATAAAAGTTTTCTTTTTACTACAAAGTGAAATTTTAAACAAAAATATCACTTTTGTTCACCCGAAGTTGAAAAACATGAAAAAACCAGAATTATTTTCTCACGAGACCCCCCAAAATAGACACCCATCTTCATTTTTTCACCCTCAATTGATGAATGAAATAGAGAACCCCATTTGTTCCATGACACCATAGATAAAATTGTGTTTAACCCGATTGAAGGCATTGGTGATGTGATATCCCTCCTTTATGACCTATTTTGATCTTTATTATTTTTATATTAATGCAATTGTAACTTAACGACGGCGCAACTAAGCACCAGGCAGATGAAGTCACTAAGAAGAAGGTGAGGGGCAAGATGGCCTTCCAAAAACTAACTATAGATGATAGTTATCATCTTAGTACCACGGGCACTTGAGGAAGGGTGAGTTTACGGGTAAAACCCTAAAAGTTAAAAGTGTCGTCTTAGGTTATCAAAATCCTGAGTTAACTTTAAGTCCTAAAGTTATTATTGTTACAAAACAATAAGAAACTCCTACAACTATCCTTTAGATAAAGTGAGTATATATATATATATATATTATATATATATATATATCCTACTTAAGGTAAAGGAGTACCGATTGGATAATACTACTATTTCAAGTTATATAAAAACATGAGGTTAATATATTATCATATCCTCCTTGAGAGGAAAAAGGTAATCCTAAGAGGATTCTTTTTAAGTATAAATATTTAAATACATAATTAGATATGAAGAAAAATTATGTGACAAGATTTATATATGTAAAGTAAAGATATGTCTACATTACCTAGGAAAACTATCAAATACAAAACACATGGCAAAAGTGCATTTAAGGGATATTGAGATAAAGTATCATAAGGAAATGATTGCAAGGCTCACTAAATAAAGAGTGGATCGTATAAAGGTTATGTTCTTATTAAAAATGAGACTATTAAGTAATTAGAACAATTATAAGAAATCGATGTTAGTTTTATAATGCAGTTACATACAAAGTAACGGAGCGACTAGTCCTGGATATGGTTATTATAAGAAGGCGGATATTGGGGAATCTTGTTCCCATCATCCTTGCTCCGATTATTTCAAAACTAAGGTGAACTTTGTGACAAACTAAACTGCCGACCTATTTTCAAAATTTGGAGTTATGATGCCAAAGCATGGCCATAGGTTCAGGTAGTTTTCTGGAGAGTTTTAGGAGTTGTCCCCTGAGGGGAGCACAACTCACCAAGGCTACCACCACGGTTATTATGAAGCTACCGTTTGTCGCTGGGGAAAAAAAAGAGATAGAAGTGTTGGTATTGAACTTCATTTCTAGTTTCCACGATCTCCCCATGATCCCTTTAAAATATCGGCGTTAACAGACCGAGCGGAGGATCCCTGGAAAATGGGTTTTGAGTTTTATTTATTTAATGAAACTAAAACGTAGTGGGGTGGGGAGTGGAAGTTTTGTCTCCTTAGTGGAGCATCTAACTCCAGTAGGTTTCCACTTGTCGAATGAGGAGTAACCACCTAAGAGGTTTGACTGAGACTCTTTTAAAAGAGGATTCGATGGCCAGTGAGGGGGATGCTGGAAAGGAATTTGGAAGGACCGCTTGAAGGAATGGATTTGTGTTATTGTACTGGTAGCTTGTTGGAAGCTGCTCAACCGCTGGGTATGAGTGAGAGCTGCACTGAGAAAAGCAATCTCAACACCCTGCACCTGTTATGCGACCTCTAAATAGGTGGGATCGTTGTACGGTACGAGTCTTACAGTACTACTCTACCTCTGCTTAGGTTATAAAAGAGAAAGCTCACCCACCTTGGAGTCGGCATTGGATGAATGAGATCTCGTCTCCAAATGAGCATGTCTGCATGGGATGAGAAATGTCGGCGAAGGTATGGCAATTCTGGTATTCTTTTATCATCCGATATCTGTTTTATAAAGCCTGGTGTGAGTTATATCGATAGAGGGAAGAATGAAATCTCTGCATGTTTTTTTTTTATCCCTTGTAATTTTTGTTTCTCTGGTCTTCGGCGTAGTTGCAATCTCTGCATACTTTTGTTTTTTAGGAATTTGACTCTGCGATATGGTGGGAGATCGTCGAATCTCCTTAAGGTCTCGGCAAGTATTATTTATACATAGTATCTCTACATCTCATTATTTATAGGCGATTGGCTCTGCCTCACGGGAATCGCTGAGTTAAAATTAAGATCTCTGTAGATGTTTGGATAGATAGACCGCTATGTGCAGGCAATAAATACCTCTGCGTAACTAAATGGATAGAATCTCTACGTTAGAGGATAGGAACTCGGTGCAGAGGATACTTACGACCGGAGAAGTCTCAGGACATTTTGTTTCATCTCTGCGATAATTGTTGAGAGAGAGAGGGATTTAACCTCTGCATATTTTTGTGTGTTTTCAACCTACTGCAACTCCGACTGTTTGGTATTTGGTTGTTTGCGATAGTATGGAAGATCCCTTAGTTTATTGATTCGGAAAAAGCTGAGTTGATTGTTACTAATATTTGCTATGTATTCCAACTACTGAAACTCTCCGATTCAGCATAGATCTGAGTTGAATGTTTATTTTTCTTCATTCCCTTCATTTCCCTGAACGCCATATCAATCTCTAATTTAGATGGAGTAACTATTGGTATCGGCGTAGTTTCCTGGTAATGACTGTCATGTGCTATCTCTACATTTACGCTCAGTTCCATTCACTAAATGCATGCGGCCTAGCTACCCGTATCTACCTCATTACTGTAGCAACCTCGGCGATTAGACAGAGTTTCCCGGTTATAAAGGTTATTGAGTTAGTTTTTTTTTATAATTGAAGTGTATTATAAAGATCTATGTATCCAGACGCAGTTTCTCAGGCGTAAGCCCTTCATTTCCCTGAACGCCATATCAATCCCTAATTTAGACGGAGTAACTATTGGTATCGGCGTAGTTTCCTGGTAATGACCGTCATGTGTTATCTCTTTATTTACGCTCAGTTCCATTCACTATGGGTATACGTTGGATGTTATATATGTGTATAGTATGTGCAGTAATTGCAGTTCTTATTTTCGATAGAAATAAGAAAAATGAAATTGTTCAAAATCGAGAAAAGAACTCTGTCCTTCTAGAATCTCAGTGTATATTTTTTAAATCGTGAATGTTGGGTATGTTAGAATCTTGTTGTCTGGAAGACTGACAGAGTTGCGAAATAAGAAGGGTATTCTCTGGATTAGACTGATCGGTGAATGTAGTGTCTAATCTAGGTACACAATCATTTTTATAAATTAAGTTATATTTGGTTATGATCAAATGCTCGGCTGAAACTCTATTGAGTTATTATAGACCCTCAATGGTCTGAACATATTTGATAGGAGAAATTTGATGTAAAAGCAAGGAATGTTATATGATGCAGTTCCTGTTTGAGATTAATAAAATGAAGCGCGACAGCTTTGGTGGACGTAGCCCAGAGTTCTGGGTGAACCACGGGAAATATGGTGTCTCTATCGTGTATCTTTTGTGGATGTTTTCTCCTTGTTATTTATGTTACCTTGATGTGGTTTTTGTTTAACTTCATGTTGCCTTGGAATTATCGGAGATTTGATTAAAATAATGCTAAGGAGAACTTAGACGAAGTTATTACCTTGAGTTATGTATGTTCAAGTTTGTTACTAATGGCTATGAGTGTTATTATGGTAAGGTAAAGTTTATTATTTCCTTTATAGGGGATGTATATCAATGTAAGTAATGCACTTTCTTTTCTTAGTTCTTATAAGTGAAAGGGTAACATAATAGGTTGTATGGAAATCCTTTATTTGGTGAAGATCGTTCAATCTATAAGGTGGAAAGTCATCAATATTGCAAGATCTCCTTTTAAATATTCTGAGCATGTTTCTTTGGTCTAAATCTTTCAGTATGTCACAAGTTGTTTCTTATGAACTTGTATATTTTATAGAATGTTTCATTGTTAAAGGGTAAATTAATGTTGATCATGGTGTGTTGTGACGATCGCATAGTTGAACAATTCCAGATTCAACTAACATTTAAGTTTACTACTTTACAGTAAGAATGTAATGAGTATGTTTAAAGTTAAAAATGATGCATGATGAATATTTCAGTTTAACAAGGATGGTTTGAAACAAATATAGAATTAGAACGAAGAAATTTTGCAGTTCAGTTTTTATTCATTTCCAAAATAATACTAACAAATTCATGGAGATGTTACAGGTGAGATCCAATTTTATCACCATTCCCTTCTCTTTCCTGGTGAAACTCTAGAGTGAATTGCTTCATGCACCAAAATAATGTTATCGATTTCTTTTCTCTTTCCTACGAAACCCCCTTGATTCATAAAAATAATCTTAGGAAGAATCTATTTTAGGCGATTTGCAATGGTCTTAGTTAAAATTTTGTCGATGGAATTGCACAATGAAATGGGCCTGAAACATGCCAGTGAAGAGGGTCAGGACTCTTTTGAAATGAGGGAAATGAAGGATGAGTTAGTAGCTCCTCTAATATTAAATTTATTTCTTGTCCAATTTAACATCTTGTGAAGATAATTTTTTATGATATACCAGGTAACTTTGAAAAAATTAGTAGTAAACCCATCAGGCCCAATGGCCTTATCTGGATTCAAGTTCCAAATATCATCTTTGATTTCTTCCTCTGTAATTTGGTGTTGTAGGGCCTGGTTTTCCTCTAATTGCATTGAACAAGGTATATTCTTCAACATTTCCTCTTTCACTCTGTAATTATCGCTTCTGAGCTCCGTGTAAATCCTCTTGAAGTGTCAATAAGCTTCTTCACAAATGGAAATTTCCCCTATTTTCTTTTGTCCATTAGAATTTGTTAATTCATGTATCACATTCTTATGCAACCTCATTTTTGCTTGCTTGTGAAAAAGGTTGGAGGTATTTCGTTCTCCCTCTTTGAGCCACTAAGCTCTAGATTTTAGTCTCCACATCTCTTCTTCTTGGTAGTTAGCATTTGATAGTTGGAGATTGATATTTTTCTTTCTGTAGGATATCTCCTACTATGTTAGTGATTTCCATTTCCTACTCCAAATATTCCATCTCTTCCATAATTAATTTCCTTTGTATGTTTGGTTGAGTGAAGTGTTCTTTTTCCCAACATTTGAGAGCACCCTTCAGCAACCTAAGTTTGGATTCCCAAACAAAGGAAATTAGAGAGTTGCAAATAGGGGTGGAAAAGGTGGTTGTTATGAAGGACCTTAGATATTCATTCCCTAACCATAGGGATTTATACCTAAAAGGAATTGGACCATCATTTCCAGGGTGAGAGAAGACTAAAACTAAAGGTTTATGTTAAAAAACAACATAAGGTACAATATTGGTATGAGGAATAAATCCATTTTGTAGTAAAAAACTATGAATTAAACATCTATCAAATCTAGCAGTGATATGTGATGTCCCTATTCTTCAATTATACTAAGTGAAGATACATTTTTGGGAATGATGTCGACCAAATCCATATCTACTATTAGATCTTCCAGGATTTCTCCAAAGGGATCATGAATCATGCTTCCTCCTTGGCACTCCTTCTGGGAGATTGTAATAGTGAAGACCATCACGACCACAAGAACCTATGAAGGACCATAACTTTTCATAGGATAGATATATCTCCAAAATTCCCCTTTACTGCTATACTATGTGTAACATACCCTTTAAGCTGGAAAACATTTTGTGTTAAGAAACATTATGATAAATTTTATTGTAAAGTTTATGTTGGATAGGTGTCCAAGGATGACTGTAATTTGCACAATATATTATTATTAAATAAATAAAATAGGAGACAAACACCTAAGAGGACTGTTGAAAGAGTGGTTACTGATCCATTAGGTGGAATGGAATCTGTGGTAGAAGGCAATGGACAAGTGGCAGCATCATGATGCAGCTAACAAGCTGTTGGTATGGGACAACTCCCTTGAAATGTGGTCATAGTGCCCTAAAAGATGGGACTGGAGCTTGAGGCTCATTTATTCTAAACTGGCCACTAAAAGACCTAGGCATTCTATATAATACCCATAAAATATTGAACTGAGGTTCATCACTTTTCCTAGCAAGGAAATTTACTTTGGGGTTTTGCTGTGTTTGCACCCAAGAGATTTGATGAGGGGATATGCTATGTTGTTGATCATGTTGTGAGTCTGCCAAACTCTTATTGAGTTCAGGAGGTTGATGCTGAGTGGAGAGGGCATTTTATTCAGGAGGTTGATACCGAGTGGAGAAGGTATTTTGAGTGCCTTGCTTCTACACGGATTCCACCCATTTATTGGATCAGTAATCAAGCTTGGGGGTTCACTAGAATTCAACAGTTGAGCTGCTTCTTTTGAAGCAGGATGGGAGAAACAAGCCTCCTTGGGTGTTTGTCGGCCCTATCGTCAGTTACAGTTTCTATTGTCTTATCTATTTTATTTATAAGTTCTGTTATCTATTTTTGCATATTACAGTTCTGTTGTTTGTTCTAACCTTCACTGTTTATTTTATAAGTTTATTTCAGTTGTCCTGTTTAATTTTATAATTCTATATAAATTGAAATGATTGAATAAAATAGTTTATGTATTTTTCCCCATGCAAAAAGGAACAACATCGTACTCCAGTACAGAAACACATTAAGATAGATAAGATATGATAGGCAAACTGCCATGGTGATGGTAGTACCATTTTATATGTTCTGTTAAATTATTTGTTGATATTAATTAGTATTATCTACTACATTTTACTCACAGTACTATTCTTATTTTCATTCTTCTCATCAAAACAGTAAATCTATTCCATAGAAATAATAGAGTTTATATTAAATAAAGAAATAATTTCTGCTCTTTACATTTTTGTTTTCCAAATGTTTATCTTCAAAGAATAACTTTAATTTGCTATTATTTATCATCACTGTACATGTAGGACAGATAGACAAACAAGAAGTAACATATTACCCACTTAGGGTTTGCTCATTTTATTTTCAAAACCATTAACAATCATTATATAACTATAAAACATTGTTATTTCTTCTCGGCATGTAGTCAATGATTTTAAATTTTTCTATAGAGTCAAGCTAGTTAAATGAGCTCTCTGACATTTCATTATTTTACTAACAATAGACAAACCAAGCATATTTTATCCAAATCATTACTGTAGGTCGGATAGATAGATTTCAAATATCATCCTGAAAGTTTAAGACATTACAATGTCTGTAGGAACAGAGTCAAATATAGTCACAATACAAGTTGATGCCGAAACATATCAACGAGCACATCAACATCTAGGCATAGCCAAACCCTAACCTCTGACAAGTTCTCAAATAAAAAAAACAAACGTTTCATACCAATCGACGATGAGGCATTAGTCCAAATCCATCACATATTTGAACACTTAACTATTGATTTAATAATAGTAGCAGTGTCTATCATCATACACACATTGCATACGATTTCCTTTCTATCTTTTAAACATTCGTAAGCTTACAGTCCAGGAAGAAGCACGATAGCACAGGTACGATTAAAACCCAGTTACACAAACATTACCATTTTACATAGAGGCTATTCTAAACTTGATTTATTTCTATTTCATAAACCAACAAGTTACAGATTTTGATCACGGGCCGAGACCCAAAACTACAAACATAAAAACAGTCACGGCCACATAGTTTGCAAAAGATCTCTTATATTATCATCTTGACAGAGTCTGAAACCCTATTAACGAAGGAACGTTGCCCAAGTTCAAAACCAAAAACCCTGTACATATATCAACTATTACATCGACTCTACAAACTAAGACACAACCCAGGGTTTTCAACCACGATTTCCAAAACAGGTGATACAAATGTATGCCACAAATCTGCTAGGAGGACCTACGAGGGTTTGCCAGCGGGGATTACCAAGTTAATACGCCTGCTCTCCATTGCCACCAATCCAGCTTTGAGAATACAGAACAGTGGCATTACCTGCCACAAGAACTGCAAGGAGTTAGCAACAATATCATTTGAATGTTGACAAAACGAAGAAACATATTACATAAATAAGAAACAAGATAACTTACCTTGCTTTCAACAGTCGATTGGAATGCTTTTGGCTTCCAAATCCTTCATCCAATGCAGCGAAATTGCCATGCAACTGAACCACAACCAAACTCAGAGTCAAACCTCCCCACTAACCTATTTTGTCACCGGACGAAACCCACAGGGCTTCAACGCTACTCATACAACAAAACTCAAGCACTTATAAAGTATCTTCACAGTAAAAATTACAGAGAATGGAGGCACAATGCCATCCACAACCGTCCAGGGTCGAGCCCTATAAACTAGCATCCTGTCGGCCTTCTTCTCCCAAACGAAAATCACAAAATGAATGCACGAAGGAAAAAAAATAACTCTAAGGCAAGATTGACTAGGGTTTTACACATCTCATCTACCGAGACAATGAGATCAATGATCGAGATTGAGCCAGCATAACCACGATGGTACCAAGGCAGTGATTACGACCAAAGCAAATCAATGACTTCATTTAATACTCAGAACAGTCGGATGCCATATCACCAGGGCTGAGCTTACAGCTCGGTGATGCATCACAAATTCCTACCATTGTTATCATATGGAGCCATAACACGTAGATGCCAGCGTAGCAACCACTAACATCACAACAGGAACAAATTCAATGCTGGGATCTCACGTAGATATCGGCCAAACCCTCGACTGCAACAACATTTATTTCATATCAGAATTCGATTTATGGTGACAACGAAGTCCTCGGGATAGTAACATTGCCATAAAACTGTTTACAACAACGATATAAGTTAACAACCATAGGATCGATGCATATCAATACCATAAAACAACGATGCATGGTTCTATTCATAAGGTATTATCACGACATTTCATACATGCTAGGAGCATTAACATTTGTTCTAAGTTTACATAGCACATATATGTATTGCACACCCGAACCATAGGGTTTACATATAATCAATTCCACATTGATATTCGCATAGTTTCCATAGGTTATCAAACATTGGAATCGATATATTTATTATATCAACCATGTATTATAAAACAATACAATGCCATAGTATAGTATGAATTATCACAAGGTTTAACATTTAACTGATGCATTTAAATAAACATGCATTACAATTATAATAGCTATGTCACTTACATAAGTTATTGAAAGGAGAATCTAACCGTACACTATATAGAAAGCTAGGGTTGACACCAACCCTATAGAATGTATGCTATTATGTCCAACAACATCTTGATTCACAAGTTGACACAATACAAAGATCATCACTAAAGCATTCCAAGACTTATTACATTGCAGCCGTCATTTCCAGGAGAGTCATTTATTTCTATTGATGACATTATCTTTCATAAGATCAAACTTGTTACAATTTCAGATGAATAAACTAATCCATATTGCCACTAATCCTTCCAACAGTTGCAACGAGTTTAGTGTATAACATTGCTAGCGACACATACGAATATTACCATAAAGACGATACAAGTGACGAAGTTAAACTGAAGATACATACCATCAACATCTTCATGCACCAAAGATTATACAAATATCTTAAACATAGAGACGAAAAGCTGAAGCTTACAACTTGTCTTGCAAAAACTGGAATTACTCTATAACCTTACCTGCAGATCTGCGAAAGAAGAATCCAGTGCTTTAACTTTCAAAGCTAAGTAAACCCAAGGGCACCCGTTAGGAACCCCTTCAGAAATATGCAAACAAATTCATCAGTATTGTTACCAGATCTTTACACCTAACGAAATAAACATTGTTCTGTTGCATCTTAGTTACAACCAAGTGCATTTTCATGTTTAAATTAAATACGACAATTTTGTGAAGTAGTCATCATCTATTAGTCATTAATTATCATTTCGCAGCCATCATTATCTTATAAAATAGGCTTTATCAAATTTTTTTTTTTTTTTTTGTAATTTTTTTGGGATGTTACATGTGGTATCAGAGCGCATGTTCAAACTCTAGGCCTAATTGAGGCTCATGTGCGCAAACAAAAAAATAAATCAGAAAGTTTATGTCACTAACTTTTGTAATTTAATTTATTTTTGCATAGAACATATTGACTTTTAATTGTAGGTATGGAAATACCAGAGGAATCAGCAGAAGACAGATCTCCTCGTAATGAACGTATTAATCATAATGACACTGAAGGAATTTATGTTGAGTTATGTCACGTACCCAAAATTTCCAGAAAATTTAAAACTTTTCTAAGTGCCTAAATTGCCACTAAAATATATGTGGAATATAAAGTGTGGGTTTACTTTCTTAAATTATTGCTTACAATAATTAAAACCTCACAATGTTTATTATTGTTTATAAATGTCATTATAATAATCAAGGAAAAGATCCCTCAATGAAACTCCTGTATATTAAGTACTATCTCCTGTCATTTTTGCATGAATAGATGTTTTTCTTTTAACTAAATCAATGCTTAACTTTAGATGCCAACCATTTCTTAAATCTTGCGGGAACACAAACTTCATTATGTCCTAATATACATCCTTTAAGAAACACATACTTCTTTCAATAAAACAATCTAATTGGTAACAACACAATCATAATCATAAGCGAATCATTTTATCAACAACCAATCTTGTATAGGAGTCATATACATCAAGGAAATCATAAACATTTTTAAGGACAGAAACAAGTACTCATACATAAGACACATTGAGAAACACCATAGGAAACATAGGAGACAAAATATAACGTGGTTCACCCGTACACGGGCTAGTCCACAAATGTGTGTGTGCATCTTTTATTATTCTTTAAAGGAAATCAGGGATTACAATCTAGCAACATTGTTGCGATAAATCTCCTTCTAAATCTCGAAGCCTGCCATCACAAGGCTGGAATATATAATATTACAATTTCCTTGAGTGTTTTCCACAATAAACTCCCTTAAAAGTTTATCATAAACTTTTGAGTAATTTATTAACAACACTCATGTTGCAAGTGTCACAACTCACTTTCTCCAGGGGATCTCTCTCCCTCTTAGAGATATTTTCATCATACAAGATTTATAAAGCCTTATTACAAGGATTTTCTTTTAACATGAACAATTAAGTCTCACTCACCTAAACAAGTGATGGATAATGTGTTTATGAAGTACAAAAGATTATGTACTAGATGACTAACTCTATAATGCATCCTCTCAAATAATAAAATATATTGTTATTCTCTTTAATAATTTTCCCAAGAGAAAATCTCACTTTTTCTTTATGATAAGTCAATGCTTGATTAACTACTACACCTTTACATGCTATACAAATTTAAAGGTTTTAAGATAACAATTTTAAAGGTAGTGTTTACTCAAATTCTACGCAGATTCAAAACTAAAAAGAACAACTCTATCTGGTGAGCTAAATCAGGGATCCGGGCTTTCACCAATGAAAAAGGAGTTTGCCCACGGACATAATCTAATTAATTTATACGCAGGGTACATCAATTCTATCATCCATAAATAGTCCCACTATTATTCATGTAATATCATCCAAGCATAAGTTCATATTCCAGTGTATAAAAATCACAAAAATCATTGTACTCCTTAAAAATTCATAAAGTCATATATAATCATCTTGATAATTACTTTATATTCCCTATTCCAACACAGAGTTCAATAAACCCACCGCTACTAAATAGGAAAGGAAACTCATGGCGATTAACCTTACCGTATCTGTATGCCGAAGGTATTAACATCAAATAAACTGAAGAAGTACGATGTAAGATGCACCACGCATTAGACTTGGAGGTGATCTTAATATTTTTAATAATTTCTTTAATACTCCCAACCAAAATACAGGGTTTTCATGAATCAAACTGAAAATTCGGACGGAGTGTCTACAAAGATATTCATACTATAAATAGGACTCAGAGGTATACAAGCATTTACTCAACACTCAGGATCTAGTTTATAGATTTATCAACAGAAGCGAGCTGACCCTATTTCAAGAAGGGAACTAAGATCTACGTTTTTGGCATTAATAATTAACCCAACATTATATAAAATATGGCCAAACCAGAAAATGAATTCATGGCGGCAATAAACGCATAGGTATCTTCATGGTAGCGAGAAAACAAGGTCTAAAATAGATGGGAAACGCAGCATCAATAACCACACAAAGGGCCATACCAGAAATTATGACAGTAATGAACTCAGAAAGAACTAAGCTAGCAGCGTGAAGGTAACCCTTTCATGGATGCATCTAAATGTTTTCTAACTGAAACAATTTCACCATAATCAAAAGAAGAATAAAAGAATCACCCATCTACTATCTGCAGTAATCAACTTAAATGCAGAGTTTATAGTATACAGCGTTTTCGTCGGAGATAAACAACGATTGAAGGAGTTTTGTAAATGCTTAATGCTAAGTTTTACTTGATAAAAAACAAATAGCTAAGGTGCATACGTTTGCTTCAGAAAGGCGTTTCTCTATCAATAAAAGACCCTACAATTTAAAATATGCAGTCAATACTTATCTGGGCACACTATCTGTTGAGTAGAAGATACATCGATGGTCCTTCTATTTTCTCCGTTGCAGAGTTTTATGCAAGACTAAAATTGTAAGATCGTTGAGTTTCGTTCCCCAGGAGATGTTGTCTATTACATGAGTTCAGATCGCTTTTTCCCCCTTCTGGCATCACTGAAAAACTTCCGTGCTGAAACAATTGTACCAACCCAAAACTTGAACTTCAAATAATTGAACCCCGTGTAGAGAAAGCATATCTGAAGATCAGGTTTTTGAACAGTCTTCCATGCTTCCACGCTATCATGCAGATCGTGTGAACTAAACCTTCTGAGCAAATGAAATGCAAGCCGGTACGAGAGGATCCCACCCTAATCGAAAAATATGCAGGCAATACAAGAGGATCCCCCTACAGTAGAAACTGTCATCTCTTTAAATGCGACTGCCTACCTCTCCCCCCAGTAGACATTAAAGTGCAATACTAAAATCATTAACCAACAACGTGCTGGAAACAACTTTCGGCCAAATGGCGATTCACGCGTGAGACACATAGCAGTAAAAAGGTTTTGTTTGTTCAACAAGTGGAACGGGTGTCCGAGGAAAGAGTCATAGTGCTCCTAAGTAGAAGACCAATGGAAAAATTAAGGAAGGGAAGTGTGCCACTAGGGAGACAAACTTCTTAAAACTCTCATTGAGATCCCTATCCCAATGACTAAACCGTTTTATGGTTGAATATATATATATATATATAATAATATTTTTATTTTATATAATGTATTCAACGAGTGTAAACACAACATGATCCTTGGAAAACTTGGCCTTCATTTATGAAATAAATATCTAGACCCTCGATTTCTTTTATGAAATAATATTCCTAGTCACTTGTTAGCCCAATCGATTTAGTAAGGCTTCCATTTATATGTATAACATATATGTATGATTTTTCTCTAAATTATCACAATTATATGTAAATACTTAATATGCCACACATAAATACCTAAGCCTCCTTAACTACCACAAATCCTTTATTATTTATATAAATAAATTCTATTAGATAAAGAGACCTCTTTCCTTTCCACAATGTGTGGTATGTAGATTCATATGTGCATATTTCGATCTACCAATAATTTATAATCAAATGATTTATGAATAATTATTTCATAATATAATTAAAGACATAAATATTTTAATTGAGTATAACATCCACAGGATTAACTTCAATTACAATCTCCTTGCATAATTTCTATATATATCTATATATATATAAAAGAACCATATTCTCTCCCAAAATACAAAATAAAAATATCCATAATAAGTCATATGAAAATGTCCTTGTCATAATGTCATATAATAGTCCTTTACTATATCAATTTATCCTTTTTAATCACTTTTAAGAAAAGTTTTCCCATATAATTGGGTTCCTCTATGACACTAAGTGTCTTTATTAAAAGAGCATTAGTTTTCTTTGAAGGATACAAGAGTATAATAATTATATATATATAGGCAATAATAGCCTAGTAATATTTTAATAGGTTAAGCTTCTTTTTAAGCTTTATGAATTTTCCCTAACCATATTGTAGTATACCTTTTTGTCTCCTAAGTTATTAACATCAAATACACCTTAGGAAAGATAAATTACAATCTACTCAAGGACCTCTGGTGGGGCCTTGGCCTTGAGCTCCTCACCATGGCCATTTACAAAATATGACATATTTACAAAATAATAGGATACGAAAAGAGGGGGATATCACATCCTCCTCCCCTTTAAAAATAACACCGTCCTCGGTGTTGATATATTCTAGTAGTTCGTCCTCTCTTCTTGAGTCACCTTTCTGCTTGCTTCATCATTTCTATTTTTACCTTCTTTGGTCTTTCATGAATTTCTCGCAAGTCACTATCAATCACCCTGTAATTATCAAGATGATTATATATGACTTTATGAATTTTTAAGGAGTACAATGATTTTTGTGATTTTTATACACTGGAATATGAACTTATGCTTGGATGATATTACATGAATAATAGTGGGACTATTTATGGATGATAGAATTGATGCACCCTGCGTATAAATTAATTAGATTATGTCCGTGGGCAAACTCCTTTTTCATTGGTGAAAGCCCGGATCCCTGATTTAGCTCACCAGATAGAGTTGTTCTTTTTAGTTATGAATCTGCGTAGAATTTGAGTAAACACTACCTTTAAAATTGTTATCTTAAAACCTTTAAATTTGTATAACATGTAAAGGTGTAGTAGTTAATCAAGCACTGACTTATCATAAAGAAAAAGTGAGATTTTCTCTTGGGATAATTATTAAAGAGAATAACAATATATTTTATTATTTGAGAGGATGCATTATAGAGTTAGGCATCTAGTACATAATCTTTTGTACTTCATAAACACATTATCCATCACTTGTTTAGGTGAGTGAGACTTAATTATTCATGTTAAAAGAAAATCCTTGTAATAAGGCTTTATAAATCTTGTATGACGAAAATATCTCTAAGAGGGAGAGAGATCCCCTGGAGAAAGTGAGTTGTGACACTTGCAACATGAGTGTTGTTAATAAATTACTCAAAAGTTTATGATAAACTTTTAAGGGAGTTTATTGTGGAAAACACTCAAGGAAATTGTAATATTATATATTGCAGCCTTGTGATGGCAGGCTTCGAGATTTAGAAGGAGATTTATCGCAACAATGTTGCTGGATTGTAATCCCTGATTTCCTTTAAAGAATAATAAAAGATGCACACACACATTTGTGGACTAGCCCGTGTACGGGTGAACCACGTTATATTTTGTCTCCTATGTTTCCTATGGTGTTTCTCAATGTGTCTTATGTATGAGTACTTGTTTCTGTCCTTAAAAATGTTTATGATTTCCTTGATGTATACAACTCCTATACAATATTGGTTGTTGATAAAATGCTTCGCTTATGATTATGATTGTGTTGTTACCAATTAGATTGTTTTATTGAAAGAAGTATGTGTTTCTTAAAGGATGTATATTAGGACATAATGAAGTTTGTGTTCCCGCAAGATTTAAGAAATGGTTGGCATCTAAAGTTAAGCATTGATTTAGTTAAAAGAAAAACATCTATTCATGCAAAAATGACAGGAGATAGTACTTAATATACAGGAGTTTCATTGAGGGATCTTTTCCTTGATTATTATAATGACATTTATAAACAGTAATAAACATTGTGAGGTTTTAATTATTGTAAGCAATAATTTAAGAAAGTAAACCCACACTTTATATTCCGCATATATTTTAGTGGCAATTTAGGCACTTAGAAAAGTTTTAAATTTTCTGGAAATTTTGGGTACGTGACAAATTAAACAACCAGTATTCTGAAATTTTATGCACTGTACAGGATTTAAAATTTGAGTTAAAAGCTATTAAAGAAGAAAATGAACGGATTCTTAAGGTACAAGAAGAGTTACAACATAATTTAAAGGGAAACTGTCATAGTGATGAAAGAGGCAGAAAATTAGAATTTAAGGCTGATTCTAAAAGAGTGTCCCACCAACATAAGCATAAGAAAACAAGAAATGATAAAATGAACAGTTACTCATTCTCTAAATCTGATTCAAGTAATGAAGACATAAATTATGAAAGTAGTAACAATGAATGCTGCTCTAAAAAGAGAAAACATAAGCACCATGAACAGATTACTGGGGAATTTAAAAAGATTAAGCCACCAACTTTTAATGGTGAAAGTGAGAAGGGTGAGATAGCAGAAGTTTGGCTGTCTGGAATGAAAAAGTACTTTAATATTTATGATTAATCTTCTCAACTGAAAGCCAAGATGGCTACTTACAATTTGACCGAAAAGGCAGATATCTGGTGGCAGGATCTTAAAAGAATCAAGAGCATAAAAGAAAAAGAAGTAACTTGGACTATGCTTAAAAGTTTGTTTAAAAAGAAGTATTTGTCGGAACAGTACTTTGAAGATAAGTCAAAAGAGTTTTACGATTTAAAGTTGGGTACAATGAACATGAAAGAACTGTGCAACAAGTTCCTTAGCTTGCTGAGGTACGTACCCTACATGGTTGAGGAAAAGCCTAAAGTGCAAAGGTTTCTCAGTTGTTTACCTTTTAATATAAAATATCATATTGAGTATGATAATCCTTCCACTTTGGAAGAGGCCATGAGGAAGACAAATTTTCGTTTTGACCAAAACAGAAAAAGAGAAGGAACAACTGGCTGGAAGAACAGTGAGACTAATCAGTATGATTATAAAAAGAAGAATTTTAATCAGAATGCTGGAGGTTTTAAAAAAAAATTTAATAACATAAATTTTCCTAATAATTATCGGAATGATATATCTCAGAACTCTACTGCTGCAAGAAATGTACCTAATAATAATAATCACAGCAATAGGAATAACAATAACAACAGGTATGCTGAACAGAAAAGACTCATAAAGTGCTATGAATGTGATGAACCACATAAGAGAGCAGATTGCCCACGCAAAAAGAGGACAGCCAATAGCATACATACTATGCAATTTGAACCTACAGTTGGAGATATCGCAAGAGAAATGCCCAGGATAAATGCAGCATTGGAGAACCATCAAGCAGATCATCAAACATCCATGGTCGAAATTGAAGATATGATACAAAACGAGTCTATTTCTATTTTAATAGATCCAGGTGCAAATCTAAGTTATATTTCATCTACTTTAGTAAACCGTTGCAAGCTAAAAACAAAGAAATTTGATAATGCATGGTCAGTTCAACTTGCAATAGGAACTAAAAGAAAGGTTACATATTACGTCAAGAATTGTGAAGTATTTTTAAATCAGCTGAAAACGCAAGTTAATCTGAATGTTTTACCCTTAGGGTCATATGATTTGTTGATAGGCATGGATTGGCTTGAACATCATAGAGTTATACTGAATTGTTATGATAAATCTTTTACATGTATAAATAATGAAGGTAATTCAGAAACAGTAAAAGGAATTCTTAGGCAGATTTCAGTAAGGCAGATTTCTGCATTACAAGTAAAGAGAGCTGCCAGAAAAGGTGGTAAATTGTTTGCTATTAATGTTGTTAATAATGAGCATACATTTAAAGAAGACAAGTTAAAACTAGAGGATATTCCTATCCTTAGGGGCTTTTTTGACGTATTCCCGGAAGAAATTCCAGGATTACCTCCGAAAAGAGAACTTGATTTCGCCATTGAGTTAGTACCCGGTACGGTACCAAACTCAAAGGACCCCTATAGGATGAATATTCTGGAGTTAAATGAGTTAAAATCTTAGCTGAAAGAATTAATAGATAAAAACTACATAAGGCCTAGTGTGTCCCCTTGGGGAGCACTAGTAATATTTTTTAAAAATAAGGACGGTACCATGCGTTTGTGCATCGACTACCGTAAGCTTAATAAAATGACAATTAAGAACCGGTATCCCTTACCCCGCATAGATTATCTATTTGATCAAGTACATGGAGCAGAGATATTCACTAAAATTGATCTAAGGTCGGGTTATCATGAAGTCTGGATAAAAGACAAGGACGTATTCAAAACTGCATTCAGAACGCGTTATGGACACTACGAGTTCGTAGTTATGCCTTTTGGGCTAACCAACGCACCGGCATTGTTCATGTGTTTAATGAACAACGTTCTGCATAAATATTTGGATAAGTTTGTAGTGGTATTCATTGATGATATTCTAGTTTACTCAAAAACTAAAGAAGAGCATGATGAACATTTAAAAATCATTTTACAAGTTCTTAGAGATCACCAGCTTTACGCTAAGTTCAGTAAGTGTGATTTCTATAAAGACAAAATTCAGTATTTGGGTCATATAATTTCAAAAGATGGTATTTCTGTTGATCTTGATAAGATAAAAGCAATAAATGAATGGCCTGTCCCTAAAGATGTAACTGATGTACGGTCATTCATGGGAATAACGGGTTATTATAGAAAGTTTATTGAAGGGTTCTCTAGAATTGCTAACCCCATCAATTCTTTGCAGAAGAAAGGGAAGAAATTCATATGGGATCAAAAGTGTCAAGATGTAATGCCCCTAGAATGACTGTGGACCTTGAGGGCACATGTCGAGTGACCCGGCTGAACAACTTCGATATAATGGTCTCTTGAGCCTTGTTATGTCTTAAATGATTAAGGAAAACCTGAAGATGGGAATGACGACAATAATTGATAAATGAATTAAGGAATTAAATTATACGTGTGGAGTGGGATAATTGATTGATTACATCTTGCTTAATGATTAGCCCCGATTGATCAAGTCAAAGTGCAGTAGAACAGTTACAGTCCTAGCTCTGCAACTTGGGAGTACGCAACTGAGATGCGTCATAACTTTCCATTTTTTTCTGAACTTCGGGACGAAGTTCTAAATAAGTAGGGGTGTATGTAGTGCCCCTAGACTACTGTAGACATTGAGGGCACCTGCTGAGTCACCCGACTATTTGAAACATTAATAAAATAACCCTATGATTTTATTTTGAGTATATTTATGATTACGATTGATTGATATATGTGCTTTTGGGTAGTTATTGTGAATGGACAATTTCATGTTGTTTAATGATTAACTTTGATATGAAAATTGTACATATGGATAATGCTTAACGACTAGTTGTACAGTGATTATGTATTTGTCAACGAAATGTATATTTGATTAGAAGTTTGAATAAATCATAAATGTTTAACAATACT
Organism: Larix kaempferi; assembly: GCA_027924585.1. Taxonomy (NCBI): domain Eukaryota; kingdom Viridiplantae; phylum Streptophyta; class Pinopsida; order Pinales; family Pinaceae; genus Larix; species Larix kaempferi. The sequence goes on along the minus strand of BSBM01000949.1, from coordinate 315,440 downwards.
AGATTTAGAAATCAGATGATGATTATTGAGGATAGTTCTATTAATAAATTGTTGTGAGAAGTGTGTGTAGAAACAAGTGAGACGGTTCACCAACGGACACACAAAGGAACATGAAGGGTCGTAGAGTACGGGTAAATCACACACAGGGGGAGCGACGACGATGTCGACTTCCGACAAGAATACCACGCATGAGCAGATAAGCACTGATCCGCTTGCTCAAGAGGAATGCGTGAGAGCGTACGAGGTGGGCCACGACGGAGTTGGTCACGTATGAGTTGAGGGGCGCGCAGTGAGAACGGACTCACTCCTCAGCGCCATTAGTCCCTAGATAGCATGTAGACGGAGGATGGATGGTAACGATTCCTAAAATCCCTACAAGAGTTCCCGCAAGTCAAAACAGAAAGATGGTGGCAGAAGGGCCCAACGATGCGGTACCCTGTCGAGAACGGAAAGAATGGACGCAAGGACCCAACGAGGTGGTACCATGCCAAGGAATGGAAACCATGGATGATTGGACCCGACGGAGGGGTGCCATGTCAAGGGATAAAAAAAATTAAGGAACCAGGAGCCCAACGACGCGGCACCGTGATCCTAGTGAGTTTGATTGTTAAATTAAATTGCATAAAAACTTAGGAGAATAACTCTAGATTATTACTTAGCAAATGCATAACAATAGCTTAGACATTTGCACATGAATAGTTATTTTGTTAAGCATTTAAAATAATAGAAATTATTATTTAGGAGCAAAATAGATTAGACACCTAGTCAACTAAAAGCTAGGAGTTGATTAAAATATCTGGGGGACAAACTAGAGCAAACTTAGGGATGTAGGTGCACTTCCCAGATAAACTGACACTTGGATGGGTGAGTGTTTTAATTAAATAAATAATTAAAAATATTTATTTATGCATGAAGCGACATGTGTCGCAGGAGATTTCCCTTTATAAGGAAGGCCTAAGGAATGGGTAAGGGCCCATAATTTGGACGATTGTCGTAATTTTCGAATGCCTCAAAGACTTGCTGCTATCTAAGGGTTTGGCCTAGAAATCCTGGTGGGAAGGGAAGCCCAAGCTGAATTTCTGAAATACTTGTGTGAGCTCTACGACCCGAAGCTCGGGGGAGGCCATGCGACTGAAAGCATGAGCCTATGGTTGGGTGGCGGAGCTAACGGTTGCTTCGCCTATGGTTAAACGAGCTTTGCTGGAGGGATCCTACGGAAGACGAAGACGGCAGTGGACAAGATGGTATCAAAGACAGGTTATGGTTTGTTTTAATTTGCTAAGTTATTCATTTATTTAGTTTATTTATCTATTCATTGTGCTTTCTAATCTCTTGTGTATCAAGTGGTTGAGTTTCAGGTTAAGCATGAAGGCCCCTACAGGAGGGGCACTACATTTGGTATCAGAGCCGGTCGAGCCTTGAGGGCACCTGACTTATATTAAAGGGGTTGCTAGTAACTTCATCGAGGATTGGAACTGGACAATCGAAACAACCACTGCTACAACTATCTACTCGATCCCAACTCAACCACCGAATCAGGTTTGATGTTTTGCAATTTGTGTTTCTGTATTTAGAATTGATATATTAGTTTTTAAAGGAAAAAAAAAAAAATACAGTTGATTCGACCTAGCTTACTACGGATCTGCAAATCTTTGTATCAGAGTGGATCGAAACCCCTTTTACTGTAGATTATTAAGGGTAATTTGAAATCAGTGTGTTTCCAGATTTACTTTCGTTGGGGTTCAAATTATTTGCGTTTTGCAATCTATTCGGTGTCATCAGGTTTCTTCATCAGAAATATTTTGGAGCGGAATTATTCCACCATGTTTTCATTAACACACCAGATTTGTTTAAATCATCATACGAACTGGGTCAATTTTATATTTAATAAAAAAAAAAAAAAAGGAAAAGAAAATCTGTGGTATTGTTTTCATACTCTGTAAATTGATATCTGTGGTATTGTTTTCATACTCTGTAAATTAATTGTGATCATCTCTGTGAGAGTCTGCGTGAATCCAGATCCAGGATGCGTCCTTCCTTTTCTTAAAATTAAATGTGATCCTTCCCTTTAAGTTGTATGGATCCAATCCTAGTGACGACTTCCAGTTTACATAAATCGATTGTTTCTTTTTCTTCTCCTTAAGTTCATACAAACCCAAGTCACACCGGCGTTTTCAAAAGAGCTAAACGACTGTAATTTCTCTTCAAAACCTAGGTAAATTCATTTGAGTTTCCGTGTTTTCGTCTCATGAAAAATTGCTTCTTCTGATTGTTATCGAGACCCTGTTTTCTTTTATAAATCTCTGTATTGATTGGCGTTTCTGGAATTGTTTCCGATCCCAATTCTAATCTCTGTGCATCAATACCTTAAATTAAAGTTTCCAGAATTGAGTTTCAGATTAATAATTTTCCTTCTAATTTGCGTTGAACGGTTTTCTCTGGCGTCCTTCCAAATTGAGTTTCGATTCACTTACCCATTAAAGATTTCGCTGATTCTTGGGAGTTTTCGTTTTAGTTTCATCTTGATCCTTGATAAAACTCAGCCTTGATTCCATTGAGGATTGGCGTATCACTCATTAAGAACTCTGTGCACACTTCCAGATTTACACAAATGATGGAAATTTAATGGTATTTAATTTATGTGTATTAATCCTTCGGACTTGGAAGACATTGATGGCATTCTTCACGCTCTGTTTCGATTTCCTGTATGAAATTGCAATATTCAGTTTAAAACTCAGATCAGTTTCCTTTATGAAATTTGAAATGTTTAGTTTTAACTTTTGATTGATTTTCCCGTATGTAATTCCTGCGATCAGTATTGGTACTCAGACTGATTTTTCCATCTTGTAGATTTTAATAACAGTTTCCTTTTTTTTTTTTATCGAATTCCTACCATTGTATCTCGGTGCTCAGTCTAAATACCTGACTTGATCCTCTGTCTTATAATGTCCGTGATTTGTCTTGTTGTTCTTATCGACCCTCTACCTTTGAAATTTAGTAATCTATCTCAAATATCCAGATCAATTTCCTAACTGGCGTTTTCAGTAACTGGTTAAATTCTCAGATTCTGCCTTGAATTCCAGCGACCAACTTTAAAATCCAGATCGACTTTCTGACTGGCAATTCCAGTAATTAGCTACATTTCTAGATCGACCTCCTGTCTAATAAAATCAGCGTCCTGATCGCATCTATGAAGCTATTGTTTATTAAATCTCTGAGTCAAATTATTGTAACCACGCGCAGATCATTGACTGTCACCCTTTTAAACCTCTGTCTCAGACTATTGAGGATCAATTTCCAGATCGCTGATTGATATAAATCTTATTCTCTGTCTATGTCTGCCATTCGGGCATTGGGTAAGGTTGAGGTTCCGATCTTAGTTTTCCCTTTTATTCTTTTTTATTTGATGACTATTGGAAAACCTTCCTTTTATTGGAGTTGGATTTGCATCTCATATCTTACACAGTGATCCCAAAATTAATGGGCGTTGTTTCCAGGATTAATAAAACGAATTTGAATGCCTGACATAAAATATTGTTATATAATAGATTATATAAACATATGTTTTACCCTTGATACAAAACAACCTGGGTTGATCTCTGGCTGATTTGGTTATTTGTTTCTTAAATAAACCATCCCTCACCAAGATCTGATATCTCAAGTGATGGGCGTTATCTGTATTACAAACCTTACTGCCCTGAGATTTAGAATCTTTAGTCTTATCTCATCACCTACGGGCATCACACCTTCACCGCCAAACCCGTCGATCTCTGCATTATCCTTAAGCCATATTCACGACTCTGTCACCTAATCTTAATGACAGCTGATCAGTGAATCCGCAGGATTACCCTGTTCCATCTACGGTATTAATTCCTCCGTTCTGGTTAGAGGGTATGCATTTAGTGTCGTATCTCTGTGCTAAAACTTAAAGTCGATTGAAGGATTCTTTTGCCACCTGTTCAACGCTTCAATCGAACCCTTGTGTGCCTCCGTAACTTTTGGAAGTATATTTATCGGCTGTGGTGTAGAACTACTTGTGTTATAAATTTATAATTATGTCAACTCTGTTTATAAATGCTGCGGAATTACTTGTGTTAAATCTTATCACATTCACCATCTAAACTTAAAGTTATATACCGAACTATTTTTTGTTTTTGTTTTATTTCTTATATATTAAATAGGTCGTATGATATCCAACGCATAACTTTGATGACACGTAGCAAGAGTGAAGGTATCCTTAGATTAGTGGATCAATGTGGACCTACATACATTAAAGATTATGATGATAATATTGCCCATAGAATGAGAATGACTCTTTAAAATATATATATTTTTTTAAGTAATTCAGGAGTATAATGTATTTATGTTCTACTTTTGAAAAAGATCTTTATTTAAAATATCTTAGAATAAGTTAAATATGATAATGTGTTTAGAATTAGGTTATTAAAATGTTTCAAAGTGGTTGGTTAAAATACTTTTAGGATAGTTAAGAAAGTGTAATATAGTTGTATTTTATCGAGGAAAGGATCTTTATTTAAATTATATTAGAATACATTAAATATGATGATGTATTGGTAACATATTTGGAATTGGGTTATTAAAAAGTTTTAAAGGGATTTCTTTAAAATGTATTCAAAGTGGTTTATTAAAATGTTTTTAAAGTGGTTTATTAAAATGTTTTTAAAGTGGTTAAAAAGGTATAATGCATTGGTAATTTATTTGGGAAGGATTTTTACTAAAACGTTTTTAGAATAGTTAATGATGATAAAGTATGTATGTATTGTATAATTAAGAAAAGGGGAGGGGTTTTATGAGGGCATCATTCCTTAATATGTATTAGGAAATGCATTAAGCTTAAGAATTAATATATATTACATCTTAAATGTGATATTAGTGTGTGTCAATGTTGCATATTGGAGTGATTATGTACTTATCAGTTATATGTTACAAACTTGGAAGTTATTAGCTCTGGTGTTCATGCGATGTCATTCCATAAGAAAACTAGAATCTATCTGCACTAGCAATTGATTTTAGGAAATCACTTTCAGTGTAATGTATAAAAAAATACAAATAAAAAATAAAATATTAGCTATTAACTAGAGTGTAATAGAAAAAAAATAGGTGTGCAAATGGAGACAAATAAAGATAGGGAGCTTATAGATGTGTACAAATGCATTACATGAATATGTTATTTAATTAGAATGTATTTGAGGGCATGAGGGAATTGCGAACGAAATCTGACTCCATATTCATAAGCAAATTAGATTGCTAGGCTAGAAGTATTACGAATCATAGTCATGAAGATGATTTGCAATTGCGAAGCTTGTTGAGTTAGATCTTTTGAGTTTATTGTGTATATTAGGAAGACGTGTTAGTTACCTCCCTCGATATAATATATGATGTTGAGAAAAGAATAATTAAAAGTTTGTAACTTTCAAGATTGTTAGTAGTTACGTTTCTTAATAAAATTTACGCTGATGAAAGGAGTTAGAAATGTTGACCGACCATGGTTCATAGATATATCCTATTTAGATGATATCTTAGGTGGATTACAGACTCGGAATATAGAAAATGAGATATCAGTGTGACCAACATGACTTAACAATGACCTGGTAATCAGAGGATTGTGACTTTGCAAACTTGCCAAAAAGGTCGAATGAAGACGGATTTTTCAAGTATGGATATGCTCAACATGCTGAATAGAATGCAACAATGTTAACCTCATGAAATGATTAAACATATATGATAAGATGACTAGTCGCTACTGACAAGATCCGCCGAAACTTTATCGACACACATAATATGACTTGGAAGGTCTGCAGAAGGATCCCTACAACAACATAAACAATGAAATGATGTAAGAGCATGATGAGATCCTTGATTGGGACATGAAGGTAGCGATGAAAGGACTAAGAGATAAACTTTAGTGCATTCAACTCAGTCGCTAAGTTACGACACTTTCGTATCGAGTGGAGAATCATTTATTAACAATCATGGAATTGAAAGTAGTCTTTTGGGGATTGGATTTTGGAACAATTGGTAGTCGCTCCTGAATTTTTAAAAACCATGATTATATCTTACCTATCTATATTTTCTTGTATGTCGAATGATGATTTGATAAAATTTTGGGTGGCTATTGACGCGATGTAGCTTGTAGATAATTTGGACATTGTAAACCTTCGTGGATGACAAGAAGGTATAGAAAATCTAAATTTGGACTAACAATTATGAAGGCATTATTGGATTTACAATACACTTGTTATGATTGAGTTCATAAGGATGTATTGGAACCATGTTGGATGAAAAAGAAAACTTATGATTAGAGTCACTAGTGCTTAAAGCCTTAATTGTTGGAGAAAAATAGAAGAGAATGACAAGAAGATGAGAATAGGAAATTAAAAGTTAAGCCCAGTGTCGTAAGTACAAAAAAAAAAATAAAAAAAATCAACTTCGAGACGAAGTTCTATTTAGGAGGGGGTGTATGTAATGCCCCTAGAATGACTGTGGACCTTGAGGGCACCTGTCGAGTGACCCGGCTGAACAACTTCGATATAATGGTCTCTTGAGCCTTGTTATGTCTTAAATGATTAAGGAAAACCTGAAGATGGGAATGACGACAATAATTGATAAATGAATTAAGGAATTAAATTATACGTGTGGAGTGGGATAATTGATTGATTACATCTTGCTTAATGATTAGCCCCGATTGATCAAGTCAAAGTGCAGTAGAACAGTTACAGTCCTAGCTCTGCAACTTGGGAGTACGCAACTGAGATGCGTCATAACTTTCCATTTTTTTCTGAACTTCGGGACGAAGTTCTAAATAAGTAGGGGTGTATGTAGTGCCCCTAGACTACTGTAGACATTGAGGGCACCTGCTGAGTCACCCGACTATTTGAAACATTAATAAAATAACCCTATGATTTTATTTTGAGTATATTTATGATTACGATTGATTGATATATGTGCTTTTGGGTAGTTATTGTGAATGGACAATTTCATGTTGTTTAATGATTAACTTTGATATGAAAATTGTACATATGGATAATGCTTAACGACTAGTTGTACAGTGATTATGTATTTGTCAACGAAATGTATATTTGATTAGAAGTTTGAATAAATCATAAATGTTTAACAATACTAGATTTAGAAATCAGATGATGATTATTGAGGATAGTTCTATTAATAAATTGTTGTGAGAAGTGTGTGTAGAAACAAGTGAGACGGTTCACCAACGGACACACAAAGGAACATGAAGGGTCGTAGAGTACGGGTAAATCACACACAGGGGGAGCGACGACGATGTCGACTTCCGACAAGAATACCACGCATGAGCAGATAAGCACTGATCCGCTTGCTCAAGAGGAATGCGTGAGAGCGTACGAGGTGGGCCACGACGGAGTTGGTCACGTATGAGTTGAGGGGCGCGCAGTGAGAACGGACTCACTCCTCAGCGCCATTAGTCCCTAGATAGCATGTAGACGGAGGATGGATGGTAACGATTCCTAAAATCCCTACAAGAGTTCCCGCAAGTCAAAACAGAAAGATGGTGGCAGAAGGGCCCAACGATGCGGTACCCTGTCGAGAACGGAAAGAATGGACGCAAGGACCCAACGAGGTGGTACCATGCCAAGGAATGGAAACCATGGATGATTGGACCCGACGGAGGGGTGCCATGTCAAGGGATAAAAAAAATTAAGGAACCAGGAGCCCAACGACGCGGCACCGTGATCCTAGTGAGTTTGATTGTTAAATTAAATTGCATAAAAACTTAGGAGAATAACTCTAGATTATTACTTAGCAAATGCATAACAATAGCTTAGACATTTGCACATGAATAGTTATTTTGTTAAGCATTTAAAATAATAGAAATTATTATTTAGGAGCAAAATAGATTAGACACCTAGTCAACTAAAAGCTAGGAGTTGATTAAAATATCTGGGGGACAAACTAGAGCAAACTTAGGGATGTAGGTGCACTTCCCAGATAAACTGACACTTGGATGGGTGAGTGTTTTAATTAAATAAATAATTAAAAATATTTATTTATGCATGAAGCGACATGTGTCGCAGGAGATTTCCCTTTATAAGGAAGGCCTAAGGAATGGGTAAGGGCCCATAATTTGGACGATTGTCGTAATTTTCGAATGCCTCAAAGACTTGCTGCTATCTAAGGGTTTGGCCTAGAAATCCTGGTGGGAAGGGAAGCCCAAGCTGAATTTCTGAAATACTTGTGTGAGCTCTACGACCCGAAGCTCGGGGGAGGCCATGCGACTGAAAGCATGAGCCTATGGTTGGGTGGCGGAGCTAACGGTTGCTTCGCCTATGGTTAAACGAGCTTTGCTGGAGGGATCCTACGGAAGATGAAGACGGCAGTGGACAAGATGGTATCAAAGACAGGTTATGGTTTGTTTTAATTTGCTAAGTTATTCATTTATTTAGTTTATTTATCTATTCATTGTGCTTTCTAATCTCTTGTGTATCAAGTGGTTGAGTTTCAGGTTAAGCATGAAGGCCCCTACAGGAGGGGCACTACACAAGACAACTTTAATAAGTTAAAAGAATTGTTAACTACTGCACCCATCTTAAAAATTGCAGATCTTAATAAGGATTTCGTTGTATGCACAGATGCATGCAACGAAGGACTTGGATGGGTCTTAAGTCAAGAAGGTCATGCAATTGCTTTTGAGTCAAGGATGTTAAAAATACATGAAAATAATTATGCAACATATGATCTTGAGTTGGCAGCCGTGATGCATGCTTTGAAAATGTGGCGCCATCACTTGATCGGAAGAAAATTCATTTTAATGACTGATAATAAGGGTTTAAAGTATTTATTGGATCAAATAAATCTTAACACAAGGCAAGCTAGGTGGTTAGCTTTCCTTAGCGAGTACGATTTTGAGATCCATCACATTAATGGAAAGGAAAATAAGGTTTTTAATGCATTGAGCAAAAATGCTAGATTGAGTTTTGTTGCAACAATTAGTACTTTTAAAACCGATCTGGAAAATTAGATCGAAGAAGGAATTAAGCAAGACGAAAATTACCAAAAATTACATGATAAAGTGGCTGAAAATTCATTTGAAAATGTTATGATAGATTACAGTATTAATGAAAAAGGCTTCTTAACTTACAAAAACAGAATTTATGTGCCTAATTTTTCGAAGGTTAAGTTGCTAATTTTAGATGAAGTTCACAAGAGTCCCTTTTCAGGGCATCCTGGTTATCAAAAAATGATAACTATGTTAAGAAAGGAGTAATTTTGGCCCAACATGAAGAGTGAAGTTGCTGAATATATAGCTAGATGCTTTGACTGTCAGACTATTAAAGCTGAACATCAACATCTAGCTGGGCTATTGCAGCCTTTACCAATTCCAGAATGGAAATGAGAAATTATAAGCATTGATTTTATTACAGGTTTTCCTAAAAATCAGAATCGAAATGACTCAATTATGGTTGTTGTAGATAAACTTAGTAAAGATGCTCGTTTTATTCCTGTTAAAACTACTTTCAAGGCTTCTAACATTGCAGATATTTTCATGAAGCAAATTTTTTGCTTGCATGGAATTCCAAAGGTAATTATTTCAGACTGAGACTCTAAGTTCACCGGTAACTTTTGGACAACAGTGTTTAAAGGATTTAATACTAAGTTAAATTTCAACATTTATTTCCACCCACAAACTGATGGTCAAACAGAAAGAGTAAATTAGATTTTGGAAAATATGTTAAGATTGTATGTTAAAGATCAACCATTTAAGTGGGAAGATTACTTGCACTTAGCAGAATTTGCCTACAATAATAATTACCAAGCATCTGCTAAGTTAAGTCCATTTGAAATTTTGTATGGAAGAAAATGTTGTACTCCAATTTCGTGGGATAATCCTGTAGACAGATTGATGTTAGGACCAGATTTATTGAAAGAAATGGAGCTAACCATGAAACAGGTTCAAGGTAACTTAAAAGTTGCTCAAGATCGGCAGAAAAGCTATGCTGATTTGAAACGCAAGAAAAGTTCTTTGAAGCTTGGGAGCTGTGCTAAATTAGCACCGAGGTATTGTGGACCATTCAAAATCCTATCAAGTCTAGGAGCTTTTGCATATCAATTGGCATTGCCATACAATTTAAAAATCCACAATGTTTTTCATGTTTCTGTTTTAAAGAACTATGTGCACGATGCTACTCATGTGCTGAATTGGAATGACATACAAGTGGAACCCGAAGGAGATTTTCAGGTGGAACCGGACTATATTCTAGACCGGAGGGAAATTATGCTTCGGAATCGCACCACATGGCAGGTAAAGGTGCAATGGAAGCACCTTAGCCCTGATGAAGCTACTTGGAAACTTGAAAGTAATATGCGGGTAGCATATCTAGTTCTGTTCCATGAGGAGCTTAATGATGAATAAGCAACATCGAGGACGATGTTGAGCTTAAGAGGGGGTGTTTGTAACATACCCTTTAAGTTAGAAAACATTTTGTGTTAAGAAACATTATGATAACTTTTATTGTAAAGTTTATGTTGGACAGGTGTCCAAGGATGACTGTAATTGGCACAATATATTATTATTAAATAAATAAAATAGGATACAAACACCTAAGAGGACTATTGAAAGAGTGGTTACTGATCCACTACGTGGAATGGAATCTGTGGTAGAAGGCAATGGACAAGTGGCAGCATCATGATGCAATTAACTAGCTATTGGTATGGGACAACTTCCTTGAAATGTGGTCATAGTACCCTGAAAGATGGGACTAGAGCGTGAGGCTCATTTATTCCAAAGTGACCACTAAAAGACCTAGGCAGTCTATATAATAGCCATCAAATATTGAACTGAGGTTCATCACTTTTCCTAACGAGAAAATTTACCTTAGGGTTTTGCTGTGTTTGCACCCAAGAGATTTGATGAGGGGATATGCTATGTTGTTGATCATGTTGTGAGTCTGCCAAACTCGTATTGAGTTCAGGAGGTTGATGCTGAGTGGAGAAGACATTTTATTCAGGAGGTTGTTACCGAGTGGAGAAGGTATTTTGAGTGCCTTGCTTCTACACAGATTCCACCCATTTATTGGATCAGTAATCAGGCTCAGGGGGTTCACTAGAAGTCAGCAGTTGAGCTGCTTCTTCTGAAACAGGTTGGGAGGAACAGGCCTCCTTGGGTGTTTGTCGGCCCTATTGTAAGTTACAGGTTCTATTGTCTTATCTATTTTATTTTTAAGTTCTGTTATCTATTTTTGCATATTATAGTTCTGTTGTTTGTTCTAACCTTCACTGCTTATTTTATAAGTTTATTTCAGTTGTCCTGTTTAATTTTATAATTCTGTATAAATTGAAATGATTGAATAAAATGGTTTCTGTAATTTTCCCCATGCAAAAAGGAACAACATCATACTCCGGTACAGAAACATATTAAGATAGATAAGATATGATAGGAAAACTACCATGGTGATGGAAGTACCATTTTATATGTTCTGTTAAATTATTTGATGATATTAATTAGTATTATCTACTACATTTTACTCACAATACTATTCTTATTTTCATTCTTCTCATAAAAACAGTAAATCTATTCCATAGAAATAACAGAGTTGATATTAAATAAAGAAATCATTTATGCTCTTTACATTTTTGTTTTCCAAATGTTTATCTTCAAAGTATAACTTTAATTTGCTGTTATTTATCATCACTGTACATGTAGGACAGATAGACAAACAAGAAGTAACATATTACCCACTTATGGTTTGCTCATTTTATTTTCAAAACCATTAACAATCATTATATAACTATAAAACATTGTTATTTCTTCTCGGCATGTAGTCAATGATTTGCAATTTTTCTACAGAGTCGAGCTAGTTAAATGAGCTCTTTGACATTTCATTATTTTACTAACAATAGACAAACCAAGCATATTTTATCCAAATCATTACTGTAGGTCAGATAGATAGATTTCAAATATCATCCCGAAAGTTTAAGACATTACAATGTCTGTAAGAACAGAGTCAAACATATTCACAATACAAGTTGATGCCGAAACATAACAACGAGCATATCAACATCTAGGCATAGCCAAACCCTAACCTCTGACAAGTTCTCAAATAAAAAACACAAACGTTTCATACCAATCGACAACGAGGCATTAGGCCGAAGCCATCACATATTTTAACACTTAACTATTGATTTAATAATAGTAGCAGTGTCTATCATCATACACACATTGCATATGATTTCCTTTCTATCTTTTAAACATTTGTAAGCTTACAGTCTAGGAAGAAGTATGATAGCACAGGTACGATTAAAACCCAATTACACAAACATTACCATTTTACACAGAGGCTATTCTAAGCATGATTTATTTCTATTTCATAAACCAACAAGTTACAGATTTTGATCACGGGCCAAGCCCCAAAACTACAAACATAAAAACAGTCACTGCCACATAGTTTGCAAAATATCTCTTATATTATCATCTTGACAAAGTCTGAAACCCTATTAACGAAGGAACGTTGCCCAAGTTCAAAACCAAAAACCCTGTACATATAATAACTATTACATTGACTCTACAAACTAAGAAACAACCCATGGTTTTCAACCACGATTTCCAGAACATGTGATAGAAATGTATGCCACGAATTTGCCAGGAGGACCTACGAGGGTTTGCCACAAGGGCTTCCCAAGTTAATACGCGTGCTCTCCATTTCCATCAATCCAACTTTGAGAATACAGAACAATGACATTACCTGCCACAAAAACTGTGAGGAGTTAGCAACAATATGATTTGAATGTTGACAAAACGAAGAAACATATTACATAACTAAGAAACAAGATAACTTACCTCGATTTCAACAGTCGATTGGAATGCTTTTGGCTTCCAAATCCTTCATCCAATGCAACGAAGTTTCCATGCAACTGAACCAAAACCAAACTTGGAGTCAAACCTCACCACTAACCTATTTTTTCATCGGATGAAAGCCACAGGGCTTCAACGTTACTCATACATCAAAAATCAAGCACTTATATAGTAGCTTCACAGTAAAAATTATAGAGAATGGAGGTACAGTGCCATCCACAACTGCCTAGGGTCGAGCCTTGTAAACTAGCGGCCTGTCGGCCTTCTTCTCCAAACGAAAATCACAAAATGAATGCACGAAGGCAAAAAAATAATGCTAAGGCAAGATTGACTAGGGTTTTACACATCTCATCTACTGAGACAATGAGATCAACGATCGAGATTGAGCCAGCATAACCACGATGGTACCAAGACAGTGATTACGACCAAACCAAATCAATGACTTCATTTAATACTCAGAACAGTTGGATGCCATATCACTACGGCTGAGCTTACAGCTCGGTGATGCATCACAAATTCTTACCACTGTTATCATATGGAGCCAGAACACGTAGATGCCAGTGTAGCAACCACTAACTTCACAACAGGATCAAATTCAATGCTGGGATCTCACGTAGATATCGGCCAGACCCTCGACTACAACAACATTTATTTCATATCAGAATTTGAGTTATGGTGACAACGAAGTCCTCGGGATAGTAACATTGCCATACAACTGTTTACAACCACGATATAAGTTAACAACCATAGGAAAGATGCATATCAATACCATAAAACAACGATGCATGGTTCTATTCATAAGTTATTATCACGACATTTCATACACGCTAGGAGCATTAACAATTGTTCTAAGTTTACATAGCACATATATGTATTGCACACCCGAACCATAGGGTTTACATATAATCAATTCCACATTGATATTCACATAGTCTCCATAGGCTATCAAACATTGGAATCGATATATTTATTATATCAACCATGTATTATAAAACAATACAATGCCATAGTATAGTCTGAATTATCACAAGGTTTAACGTTTAACTTATGAATTTAAATAAACATGCATTACAATTATAATAGCTATGTCACTTACATAAGTTACTGAAAGGAGAATCTAACTGTACACTATATAGAAAGCTAGCGTTGACACCAACCCTATAGAACGTATGCTATTATGTCCAACAACATCTTGATTCACAAGTTGACACAATCCAAACATCATCACTATAGCATTCCAAGACTTATTACATTGCAGCCGTCATTTCCAGGAGAGTAATTTATTTCTATTGATGACATTATATTTCATAAGATCAAACTTGTTACAATTTCAGAAGGATAAACTAAGTCGTATTGCCACTAATCCTTCCAACAGTTGCAACGAGTTTAGTGTATAACATTGCTAGAGACACATACGAATATTACCATAAAAACAATACAAGTGACGAAGTTAAACTGAAGATACATACCATCGACATCTTCATGCATGGAAGATTATACAACTGTCTTAAACATAGAGATGACAAGCTGAAGCTTACAACTTGTCTTGCAAAAACTTGAATTACTCTATAACCTTACCTGTAGATCTACGAAAGAAGAATCCAATGCTTTAGTTTTCAAAGATAAGTAAACCCAAGGGCACCCGGTAGGAACCCCTTCAGAAATATGCAAACAAATTCATCAGTTTTGTTACCATATCTTTACACATAATGAAATAAACATTGTTCTGTCACATCTTACTTACAACCAAGTGCATTTTCATGTTTAAATTAAATACGACAATTTTGTGAAGTAGTTATCATCTATTAGTCATTAATTATCATTCTGCAGACATCATTATCTTATAAAATTGGCTATATCATTTTTTTTTTATTTTGCAATTTTTTTGGGATGTTACATGTGGTATCAGAATGCAAGTTCAAACTCTAGGCCTACTTGAGGCTCATGCGCACAAACAAAAAAATAAATCAGAAACTTTATGTTAATAACTTTTGTATTTTAATTTATTTTTGCACATAACAGATTGACTTTTAATTGCAGGTATGGAAATACTAGAGGAATCAACAGAGGACAGATGTCCTTATAATGAACGTATTAATCATAATAACATTGAAGGAATTTATGTTGAGTTAAAGAACTAGTCTTCTGAAATTTTACGCACTGTACAAGATTTAAAATCTGAGTTAAAAGCTGTTAAAAAAGAAAATGAATGGATTCTTAAGGTACAGGAAGAGTTACAACAGAATTTAAAGGGAAACTATCATAGTGATGAAAGAGGTAGAAAATCAGAATTTAAGGCTGATTCTGAAATAATGTCCCACCAACATAAGCATAAGAAAACAAGAAATGATAAAAGGAACAGTTACTCATCCTCTAAATCTGATTCAAGTAATGAAGACATAAATTATGACAATAGTAACAGTGAATGCTGCTCTAAAAAGAGAAAACATAAGCACTATGAACAGATTACTGGGGAATTTAAAATGATTAAGCCACCAACTTTTAATGGCGAAAGTGAGAAGGGTGAGACAGCAGAAGCTTGGCTGTCCGGAATGAAAAAGTACTTTAATATTTATGATTACTCTTCTCAACTGAAAGCCAAGATGGCCATTTACAATCTGACCGGAAAGGCAGATATCTGGTGGCAGGATCTTAAAAGAATCAAGAGCATAAAAGAAAAAGAAGTAACTTGGACTATGTTTAAAAGTTTGTTTAAAAAGAAGTATTTGCCGGAACAGTACTTTGAAGATAACTCAAAAGAGTTTTACGATTTAAAGTTGGTTACAATGAACATGAAAGAACTGCACATCAAGTTCCTTAGCTTGCTGAGGTACGTACCCTACATGGTTGAGGAAAACCCTAAGGTGCAAAGGTTTCTCAGTTGTTTACCTTTTAATATAAAAGATCGTATTGAGTATGATAATCCATCCACTTTGGAAGAGGCCATGAGGAAGGCAATTTTCTGTTTTGACCAAAACAGAAAAAGAGAAGGAACAACTAGCTAGAAGAACAGTAAGACTAATCAGTATGATTAGAAAAAGAAGAATTTTAATCAGAATGCTGGAGGTTTTAAGAAAATTTTTAATAACATAAATTTTCCTAATAATTATCGGAATAATACAGCTCAAAACTGTACTGCTGCAAGAAATATACCTAATAATAACAATCACAGCAATAACAATAACAATAACAATAGGTATGCTGAACAGAAAGGACCCATAAAGTGCTATGAATGTGGCAGACCGCATAAGAGAGCAGATTGCCCACGCAACAAGAGGACAACCAATAACATACATACTACGCAAGTAGAACCTACGGTTGGAGATATCGCAAGAGAAATGCCCAGGATAAATGCAGCATTGGAGAACCGTCAAGCAGACCATCAAACATCCATGGTCGAAATTGAAGGTATGATACAAAACGAGTCTATTTCTATTTTAATAGATCCAAGTGCAAATCTAAGTTATATTTCACCTACTTTAGTAAACCGTTGCAAGCTAAAAACAGAGAAATTTGATAATGCATGGTTAGTTCAGCTTGCAACAGGAACTAAAAGAAAGGTTACAGATTATGTCAAGAATTGTGAAGTATTTTTAAATCAGCTGAAAACGCAAGTTAATCTGAATGTCTTACCCTTAGGGTCATATGATTTGTTGATAGGCATGGATTGGCTTGAATAGCATAGAGTTATACTAAATGTATATGATAAATATTTTATATGTATAAATAATGAAGGTAATTTAGAAACAGTAAAACGAATTCTTAGGCAGATTTCAGTAAGGCAGATTTTTGCCTTCCAAGTAAAGAGAGCTCCCAAAAAAGGTTGTAAATTGTTTGCTGTTAATGTTGTTAATGATGAGCATACATCTAAAGAAGACACGTTAAAACTAGAGGATATTCTCATCCTTAGGGACTTTTCTGATGTATTTCCGGAAGAAATTACAAGATTACCTCCGAAAAGAGAACTTGATTTCACCATTGAGTTAGTACCCGGTGCAGTACCAAACTCAAAGGCCCCCTATAGGATGAATATTTTGGAGTTAAATGAGTTAAAATCTCAGCTGAAAGAATTAATAGATAAAAACTACATAAGGCCTAGTGTGTCCCCTTGGGGAGCACCAGTAATATTTGTTAAAAAGAAGGACGGTACCATGCGTTTGTGCATCGACTACCGTCACCTTAATAAAATGACAATTAAGAACCGGTATCCCTTACCCTGCATAGATGATCTATTTGATCAAGTACGCGGAGCAGAGATATTCACTAAAATTGATCTAAGGCTGGGTTATCATCAAGTCCGGATAAAAGACGAGGACATATTCAAAACTACATTCAGAACGGGTTATGGACACTACGAGTTCATAGTTATGCCTTTTGGGCTAATCAACGCACTGACAGTGTTCATGTGTTTAATGAACAACGTTCCACATAAATATTTGGATAAGTTTGTAGTGGTATTCATTGATTATATCCTGGTTTACTCAAAAACTAAAGAAGAGCATGACGAACATTTAAAAATCATTTTACAAGTACTTAGAGATCACCAGCTTTATGCTAAGTTTAGTAAGTGTGATTTCTATAAAGACAAAATTCAGTATTTGGGTCATATAATTTCAAAAGATGGTATTTATGTTGATCCTGATAAGATAAAAGCAATAAATGAATGGCCTATCCCTAAAGATGTAACTGATGTACGATCATTCATGGGAATAACGGGTTATTATAGAAAGTTTATTGAAGGGTTCTCTAGAATTGCTAACCCCATCACTTTTTTACAGAAGAAAGGGAAGAAATTCATATGGGATCAAAAGTGTCAAGACATCTTTAATAAGTCAAAAGAATTGTTAACTACTGCACCCATCTTAAAAATTGCAGATCCTAATAAGGATTTCGTCGTATGCACGGATGCATGCAATGAAGGACTTGGAGGGGTCTCAAGTCAATAAGGTCATGCAATTGCTTTTGAGTCAAGGAAGTTAAAAATACATGAAAAGAATTATGCAACGTATGATCTTGAGTTGGCAGCCGTGATACATGCTTTGAAAATGTGGCGCCATCACTTGATCGGAAGAAAATTCATTTTAATGACTGATAATTGTGATATCCCTCTCTTTTTGTATCCTATTGTTTTGTAAAAATGTCATAATTTGTAAGTGGCCCTTACATGTATTATAAGGGAACATTAGGAGTAATTGTGATTGGTATAAGGTTTATTATTATATAGATGCATATACGGTAAGAGTTATCAAATAAATTTTATAATCTATTATGAAGCATGAAGGAGAGATAGCCTAATGTAAAATGGAATAGTTACATTTCCAAAGCACCCAACATTACGATATTCCGCATACACCACTCAGAATTTAGAGCTGCCACTCACTCCACTTGAATGTAGTAGAGTTACCACACGTAGTTCTTAGAGGATTTAATAGAGTTATGCTGAGAGGATTCGAGCGAAGTGCACTCTCTATTTTCGATAGCGGAAATAAAGAACTTGAAGAATTTTAAGGAAGCTGCCTCCTTAGTGGAGAACCTTCTGCCAAAGAACACTGCCATCTGCTATACGAAGGGAACACACCACGCCAGTTGTCCACAAGTAGAACCACGAATTCTCTATCACCACCAAGCTCCAAAATGCTTCTTAAGGAAGTTGAGTGGGAATACGTGAGGGCATTAACTACCCAACGATCTGCTGAAGTTTTCGGCTGTCATATTAAACGTTGGGGAGTGGACGGACTCTCCAAGAGGGTGTTGTCGTTAAAATTTAATGCGAGAAGGTGGACGGACTCCTCGAAAGGAAAGTGATGCCGAGATCTTTGCAGGATGTTAAGGTAATTTCAGGTTCTTCTTTAAGGAAGGGGGAAAACGAAGCCAGAGGATGGAAGCAGTGTGAAGACCTGGGTAGAGAAGGAGGTATCGTTGGAAAATGGCTGGGGGAAGAAAGCATCACCGTCACTAAACCAAGCAAGATTTGGAACCTCTGCGAAAAAAGGAAATGTTCCTGGTTGCATGCATTTGAAAACCTGTCCATGATAACGAGCATACCTGTAAGTAGATACATCATTACTATTTTATTTGAAGTAGAAGCATGATTTCCTACAGTAAGTTAGCCATCGACCTCTGTGTGAGGATATATATTTTATCTACACGTTTGAATGCTTATTGATCTTTGCTTTTGTTTCTCTCTGCGTGAGGGGCATGATGGGTTCTTCATAGATTTCTTTTCTCTCTGTATAAAACATTTTTTTGTTTCCATAGCGTGTTGACATTTTGCCAGGTGATTTCCTTGTGGAGAATCGGTCCCATGGACTTTGTTTTAATGCATTTAACCCCTCGTAGATATTGGAATCATAGTGCTAACTCATTTAATTATTGACCGATTGATCACTGATATATATATTTCCCTCACCACTATTCGCTAGATTTACTCCTGCCATGTTTGTATCATTACCTTGGATTGCTATTCATGGCTTGATTGTGTTTCCAGCATGTAATCCTTCGATTGTATATTCTCCCCATAGTTTGGTTGAGTTTCTGAGTGATACGATTGGCATTTAAAAAAAAAACCCGATTTGAATCCTAGAAGGCACCAGAGCTCAAGCGTTGTTTGAGAGTTGTTTGAGCGTCCTTCTTTGTCCTTCATCTGGCTATTTTGTTTTTACTACATAAATCCCAGAGAGCGGCTCTGCTAGTTGGGCTGATTGTAAGTAATTTTTTTATCTTACTACTTTTATTCTAGACGTTTTGCATTTGATCGGAGCCGAACATCTGGTAGGGCGACCTCTCCTTCTAGAAAATAAACCCGAGTCTTTTAATTGGACTGAACTGAAGTATCGTCGTAGAGTACTTGATTCCGTTTTCACTTTTGTAATGTTTAATTTGGGGTATAATGATTCATCCCTGTAGCTTGGTTGAGTTTGCGATTGTATAATGCAGTTCTTATCTGCAAAAAAAGAAAAGAAAAAAAAATAAGCGTTAGTAAGTGTCCTGTCAGTTTTATGCCTTGATTATAAACCTTAGCTGAGAAAACTACCATACAGATGTGATTTTTGTCAGATTGTGCGTGGATCCCTTCACCAGATCGTGTAAACCGTTGCTTGATTGTATGAAGGTTAATCTAACTTGTTTGCAGCATGGATCCCGTGAACCCCTGTTTGATTGTATGCAATTTAATCCTTGGTTAAGATCTTTAAAGATTGTTCAATGGATCCCTTCACCTCTAAGTGGCTGAAGCACTTACCTCACGACTACCTCTGTGTTGAGGTTTTATGCGTTGTGTTACATCAATAAAACTCTAATTTAATGCTATTGTATTTATTTTAGAAGGAAGTATGATGTTAAACTTTAAAGATATATGTATTAGATAAACCTGCAACTGATCTTTGCTCAGATGATGTTGCAAATGTTATTAGCACATAATGGATTTCTGATAAGTAACTTTAGAGATGAGCACAAATTCATAGATATGCTATTTTACTCGTTTGTTCTCAAGCCAGAGTCTGGTCTCTGCTCAGTATTTTATATATGTGCACGACATCATAGATATGTTGTTTCCTTACATTTGATTACAGAATTAATTACTGTCCGGTCTGGATGTGATTGAGTGAGGTGTCTTCCCTTTATACCTCTATGACTGGTAAGGAACCGTGGTATTTTTGTTACATCTGTGAAATGTGAACATTAATATATGAAGCGAATTGCTGCTAATAGCTTACGTTGTCGGAGTTGAACTCTACTAAAATAGTTTTATTAGAATAGAGTATATGATAGAAACGTGAGCATTAGATCTTTGAGATCACCTCTTTTAGTGTTAAAAGAATTGTTGGTCATTCAAGCTAGAATTTTGTATCCATAGGGATGGAATGTATTTGATTATCATGTAAAAAGTTTCCTCGACAAGAGAAGCTGCGAGAAAAGAAACTATAGCAACAACTAAGTTGCAATTTGTAAACACTATGTTTCAGAATAAATAAAAGATGCACACACCTTTTGTGGACTAGCCCGTGTACGGGTGAACCACGTTATCCTTGGTCTCTTGTGTTTGTTTATGGTGTTCCTCAAATGTGTCTTTACGAATGAAAACTTGATTAATTGATGTACTTTTCCTATATAAGTTTGGTTGATTACGTGATGTATCATGCTAATATATTCGCCTTATGATATTGTCAATGTTGTTATCAATTGAGTTGTTTTCTTATTGACTATGCTATCTATGAGGTAAACATGTGCTAAATGGTTTCAACGGGTACAATTGCATTCATTGTTATTTTAATAAGAGTTCTATGAGATTGTTAAAAACAAGTTAATATGTCTTTTACATGTGGTTTTAAAATAAGGATATAAGAGTGTAGTAGCTAAACCTATGTATATTCTCCATATTATGAGTAATTAACTGATGTGGTGTTTCAAAGAGGGATTAGTATGTTACATCTTTTGTTATCATCTATATTTGAAAAATTTAAATTTTTACTGATTTTACTAATTCGGAAAATTGGGTACGTGACATATGGTATCAGAGCTGAGGTTTCAGCACTCGGGCCTATAGGGGCTCAACATAAGGTAAATAAATATGAGGGTTCCAAAACTAACAAACAAATTGTGTTTTGGATGCATGGGACGAATGGACGAGAATATACTATCCAAATTAATCGTCGAGTTCTCCAAGAGGAACTAAGGAAAATATGGAAATATCGTGACGAAGCAATTTATTGTGGTATTCCAACCAAGACTCGTCTGATTAAACTGTAAGTATATGAGTTCCACTTTCATCTCTAGTCTAGTATGTTGTGCTTTACTTACATACTTAAAATTGAAAGTTATTGGATTGAATGATATTGATCATCCACTATCATGTATAAGGATCATCCACATTATGGAAGACAAACTGTATCATTAAAGGTTAAAGGAATTAACTTTAATGGTTTACTTAGAACTCCTAACGATGGGTGTGTTTGATGCCTAGAAAATTCCCTACTTACTACATAGATAGACGTCGATGATCCGACATCCAAGAAGAATATTATACAAACCGGAAATTATTAGAATATTGACCACATAGATATGGGAGGGTGAATACGACTAAAGGAGTTGGTAAGTTCCCTCAATTTTGAGTAGAAAAGTTAAGTAGTATATAGAATTTATGACACTAACTACAGTACATATTCCTTCGGAAGGGATGATGCTCCTCTTAGATAAAACCAAAGGATAAGAAGTTTAGATAAATAATTTCTTAACTAGTACATGGGGATGTGTGGTTCTCTTATGAAATAAACTGTGTCACCCTGATAGGAAATGATGTAAAATAGTTATATCCTGTCTTGTGCGAAATATAATTATTGGAATTTGTTGTTTACAAATCTTAGAAGTTTAAACGTGTTCGGTTGATTGAACGACAAATGGAGTAAGAAAGTAGTCTAAACATTTACTACCTTGAGAAGGAAGTTAGCATGTTCTTCACCTGAATGTACTTCCACAGATGAATAGTCTTTGTTACTATATTTTTCACTTTAGCAGATGAAGGTATGGGATAAGTGATTACGATACTGAATGTGAGACATTAGAGCATTCTTATACCCTTGCTTGTTAGTTGAACAAAAGGACAAAAGGGTTATAAACACTTAAAAAGTATGCTTATATATAGGGTGCATATGATGAAAATGCATGTTTCCTTTTACAACTTCTTACTCTAGTAATCCTTAAGCTAGATGTTGGGAACGATGAGTGATGGTTATGGAAGTTATACTTTTATTGTTTACAATATTTATGACGACTTGCTATCCATGTACAACTATATGTTACTTTGTTAAGGGATAGATTATTGGAAACCTAGAACCAACATGAAATAAATACAGGTTAGTAGGATGCTGTAATTTTCTGACGTCCTTATGTTGCCATAAGGAATGACTGTTTTAATTTATTATGAGATAAGGAAAACATTGATGACATGGAAATTGTAGGGTAGATCGGAAGTGATCTTTGAGACAGTAATCGAGGTATAAGTTTTTAAGAAACAAGTAAAAATGATGTTT
Source organism: Larix kaempferi (assembly GCA_027924585.1). Taxonomy (NCBI): domain Eukaryota; kingdom Viridiplantae; phylum Streptophyta; class Pinopsida; order Pinales; family Pinaceae; genus Larix; species Larix kaempferi. Next base: position 292,565 of record BSBM01000949.1, on the reverse strand, counting down.
GAACATATGTTATATGTATGATTGTTTTTATGATTTAATTACCTTTATACGACTAACACTTTGAATGTTGTGGTCGAGCAAATGATTATTTTTCCCACACATCACTGCCTGACACCCATCAACGGGTAAATGTGGGATATATATATATATATATATCGATTCATGTATAATACTAATGTGTGATGATACAAGTAAACTGGGACCGCGGCAGATGAAGGTGAGCTATGCGGTTGCCTTTACAATGGTACACGGTTATTTGTATAAGGTATGTAAGTTTTTTTTAGACAATTGGTTATCCCTATATGAGGTTAGGTTATACAAAAGGGTTGTATAACTAAATAGGAATTGTGTTGAAATGGTGAAATCTAACATTCAAGGTTAAATGATCATAATGTCCATGGATTGTCATAGAAAGAATGTTATATCGTGTTCAAAGCATTATGAAATCTTATAAGCTAGTTATGTGTAGTAGGAAATGACATCTTAGAAACGTACTTACTCGTAAAATGAAACGTACTTACTCGTAATTCCAAGACGTTTTGTCGCTTACTTCTTGGAGATTCTTCGGAACGGAATTTTACCTTTTCCTTATATGATGCAGTTTCTTTCCCAGTATGCGGTCACCCTTACAAAAGTATATGGTTATCATTATAAGGTATGCCAGTATGTTTTAGAAAATTGGTTATTTCTATGTGATGTTGATATATAAAAAGAAGTTGTATAACTAAAATAGGAAGTGTGTTTGAAATAGTGAAGGATAACATTCGAGGTTAAGAAATCATAATGTCCTCAGGTCATCATAGGAAGAATATTATTTCGTGTTCAAGGAATTATGTAATCTTATTAAGTAAGTTAGTTATGCTTGGAAGGAGAAAACGTTTACTTCAGATGATCAAGTATGGATATAGTAGTATGAAGAATGAATGATTTTCTTATTTACAAATATTTGATTTTGTTATATAAAGTGCTACTAACAATTGAATTTGGCAGATGGCCAAAACTCGGTGGAACTTGTTGAAAGACAAAAGCTTAATATATTATGCATGGTACAATAAAGGGGTGAGGATGAAAGATCCACATTGCAGCTTTTATTATTGTTAATTATTGTTGAATAAAGAACTAGACCAAATTGGTCAGAGAAATTGTATAGTTATAAAATGTAATATGACGAAATAATTGATAAATTTGAATGAGATCATCCTAGACTCAAGCGAGGAGGCTTGAGGGGAATAGATTCCTGGACTCAAGCGAGAAGGCTTGAGGGGAATTATGTAAAAGTGCGTCAAGGGCACTGAAACACTCCCTAGAGATCAGGGAGTTGATAGCCGCCAGGATTCTCGAAGGAATCGGTGAGTTGTAAAGACCTAGGCAAACTGTAAGAGAATGCATATGCGGGAGGCAGGACGCTGCTTAGTATGCATGAGAGAAAGTATTGCTGCGTGAGCACCGTGGTGTTAGGCAAGAAATCTGTGAAATAATTGCTGTGTGAGCACAGGAGTGTTAGGCAAGAATTTCGAAAGGATTGTTGTGTGAACACTCGGGTGTTAGACAAGAAATTTCTGGATCAAGTGAATGGTGTGTTGTGATTAAGTTCATAGTCTACATTCCTGGATCACTTGAATTATGTGTGCATGTGATAATAAAAGCACAAACAATGATTAAAATATATTCCATAGACTGCAAATGTTATGTTATAATAAATGACTCAGTATTTATGAATATGAGTTTGAAATTGATGATAAGTTTTACGGTTTCTTTGAATTTCGGTTTTAAAAAAAAAAAAAAAAAAAAAAAAATGCAGGGTGATTGATAGTTACTTGCGAGAAATTCATGAAAGACCAAAGAAGGTAAAAATAGAAATGATGAAGCAAGCAGAAAGGTGACTCAAGAAGAGAGGACGAACTGTTAGAATATATCAACACCGAGGACGGTGTTATTTTTAAGGGGAGGAGGATGTGATATCCCTCTCTTTTTGTATCCTATTGTTTTGTAAAAATGTCATAATTTGTAAGTGGCCCTTACATGTATTATAAGGGAACATTAGGAGTAATTGTGATTGGTATAAGGTTTATTATTATATAGATGCATATACGGTAAGAGTTATCAAATAAATTTTATAATCTATTATGAAGCATGAAGGAGAGATCGCCTAATGTAAAATGGAAAAGTTACATTTCCAAAGCACCCAACATTACGATATTCCGCATACACCACTCAGAATTTAGAGCTGCCACTCACTCCACTTGAATGTAGTAGAGTTACCACACGTAGTTCTTAGAGGATTTAATAGAGTTATGCTGAGAGGATTCGAGCGAAGTGCACTCTCTATTTTCGATAGCAGAAATAAAGAACTTGAAGAATTTTAAGGAAGCTGCCTCCTTAGTGGAGAACCTTCTGCCAAAGAACACTGCCATCTGCTATACGAAGGGAACACACCACGCCAGTTGTCCACAAGTAGAACCACGAATTCTCTATCACCACCAAGCTCCAAAATGCTTCTTAAGGAAGTTGAGTGGGAATACGTGAGGGCATTAACTACCCAACGATCTGCTGAAGTTTTCGGCTGTCATATTAAACGTTGGGGAGTGGACGGACTCTCCAAGAGGGTGTTGTCGTTAAAATTTAATGCGAGAAGGTGGACGGACTCCTCGAAAGGAAAGTGATGCCGAGATCTTTGCAGGATGTTAAGGTAATTTCAGGTTCTTCTTTAAGGAAGGGGGAAAACGAAGCCAGAGGATGGAAGCAGTGTGAAGACCTGGGTAGAGAAGGAGGTATCGTTGGAAAATGGCTGGGGGAAGAAAGCATCACCGTCACTAAACCAAGCAAGATTTGGAACCTCTGCGAAAAAAGGAAATGTTCCTGGTTGCATGCATTTGAAAACCTGTCCATGATAACGAGCATACCTGTAAGTAGATACATCATTACTATTTTATTTGAAGTAGAAGCATGATTTCCTACAGTAAGTTAGACATCGACCTCTGTGTGAGGATATATATTTTATCTACACGTTTGAATGCTTATTGATCTTTGCTTTTGTTTCTCTCTGCGTGAGGGGCATGATGGGTTCTTCATAGATTTCTTTTCTCTCTGTATAAAACATTTTTTTGTTTCCATAGCGTGTTGACATTTTGCCAGGTGATTTCCTTGTGGAGAATCGGTCCCATGGACTTTGTTTTAATGCATTTAACCCCTCGTAGATATTGGCATCATAGTGCTAACTCATTTAATTATTGACCGATTGATCACTGATATATATATTTCCCTCACCACTATTCGCTAGATTTACTCCTGCCATGTTTGTATCATTACCTTGGATTGCTATTCATGGCTTGATTGTGTTTCCAGCATGTAATCCTTCGATTGTATATTCTCCCCATAGTTTGGTTGAGTTTCTGAGTGATACGATTGGCATTTAAAAAAAAAACCCGATTTGAATCCTAGAAGGCACCAGAGCTCAAGCGTTGTTTGAGAGTTGTTTGAGCGTCCTTCTTTGTCCTTCATCTGGCTATTTTGTTTTTACTACATAAATCCCAGAGAGCGGCTCTGCTAGTTGGGATGATTGTAAGTAATTTTTTTATCTTACTACTTTTATTCTAGACGTTTTGCATTTGATCGGAGCCGAACATCTGGTAGGGCGACCTCTCCTTCTAGAAAATAAACCCGAGTCTTTTAATTGGACTGAACTGAAGTATCGTCGTAGAGTACTTGATTCCGTTTTCACTTTTGTAATGTTTAATTTGGGGTATAATGATTCATCCCTGTAGCTTGGTTGAGTTTGCGATTGTATAATGCAGTTCTTATCTGCAAAAAAAAGAAAAGAAAAAAAAATAAGCGTTAGTAAGTGTCCTGTCAGTTTTATGCCTTGATTATAAACCTTAGCTGAGAAAACTACCATACAGATGTGATTTTTGTCAGATTGTGCGTGGATCCCTTCACCAGATCGTGTAAACCGTTGCTTGATTGTATGAAGGTTAATCTAACTTGTTTGCAGCATGGATCCCGTGAACCCCTGTTTGATTGTATGCAATTTAATCCTTGGTTAAGATCTTTAAAGATTGTTCAATGGATCCCTTCACCTCTAAGTGGCTGAAGCACTTACCTCACGACTACCTTTGTGTTGAGGTTTTATGCGTTGTGTTACATCAATAAAACTCTAATTTAATGCTATTGTATTTATTTTAGAAGGAAGTATGATGTTAAACTTTAAAGATATATGTATTAGATAAACCTGCAACTGATCTTTGCTCAGATGATGTTGCAAATGTTATTAGCACATAATGGATTTCTGATAAGTAACTTTAGAGATGAGCACAAATTCATAGATATGCTATTTTACTCGTTTGTTCTCAAGCCAGAGTCTGGTCTCTGCTCAGTATTTTATATATGTGCACGACATCATAGATATGTTGTTTCCTTACATTTGATTATAGAATTAATTACTGTCCGGTCTGGATGTGATTGAGTGAGGTGTCTGCCCTTTATACCTCTATGACTGGTAAGGAACCGTGGTATTTTTGTTACATCTGTGAAATGTGAACATTAATATATGAAGCGAATTGCTGCTAATAGCTTACGTTGTCGGAGTTGAACTCTACTAAAATAGTTTTATTAGAATAGAGTATATGATAGAAACGTGAGCATTAGATCTTTGAGATCACCTCTTTTAGTGTTAAAAGAATTGTTGGTCATTCAAGCTAGAATTTTGTATCCATAGGGATGGAATGTATTTGATTATCATGTAAAAAGTTTCCTCGACAAGAGAAGCTGCGAGAAAAGAAACTATAGCAACAACTAAGTTGCAATTTGTAAACACTATGTTTCAGAATAAATAAAAGATGCACACACCTTTTGTGGACTAGCCCGTGTACGGGTGAACCACATTATCCTTGGTCTCTTGTGTTTGTTTATGGTGTTCCTCAAATGTGTCTTTACGAATGAAAACTTGATTAATTGATGTACTTTTCCTATATAAGTTTGGTTGATTACGTGATGTATCATGCTAATATATTCGCCTTATGATATTGTCAATGTTGTTATCAATTGAGTTGTTTTCTTATTGACTATGCTATCTATGAGGTAAACATGTGCTAAATGGTTTCAACGGGTACAATTGCATTCATTGTTATTTTAATAAGAGTTCTATGAGATTGTTAAAAACAAGTTAATATGTCTTTTACATGTGGTTTTAAAATAAGGATATAAGAGTGTAGTAGCTAAACCTATGTATATTCTCCATATTATGAGTAATTAACTGATGTGGTGTTTCAAAGAGGGATTAGTATGTTACATCTTTTGTTATCATCTTGTTGTTGCAGCAACACCCCTCCCCAAAATTTTGTACATGTTGGGGCCCCTCCTGTATTTTTTGTAGAAAGTTTGCTTGAGAAGCCATCCCAGCCGTCCGCTCTGTTTTCTACATAAAATATACGTTTCCCTGCTAAATAGCTTGCCGTCAATCCTTCCATGTTTTCCCCAGTGAGCCATAAGATGACTTAGTTTTTTCCAAAACGTTTTGGTATTTCGGACATTGTCCCAAAGCGGCGGAAGTCAAACGTCCAACCTTTCCGGAAGGAGGACTTAGATTTTCTTCGCCAAAATCAGCGGAAGCCATTGGGCAAAACCACCCGAAACGGCGGAAGTTTTCGATCAAGTCTTCCGCGACCACGGAAAAGTTCGAGTTGTTCTCCCGAAACGGCAAGGAATTCAGCAAAACCACCCGAAACGGCGGAACAATTCAGCTCTGTCTTCCAAAACGGCGGAAGCCATTCGGATAAACTTGCCGAAATAACACCAAGGAATTCAGCATTTTCTTCCGAAGTAAAAGACTTAGAAAATTTTTCAATCGTTGCTTCTGCGGAACGGTTCCAGCTCCGAAACGACTTAGCTCCCGAAAAGGCGGAGCCTTTCACTCAAACCTCCCGCAACCGCGGAAAGGTTCCGGCTTTCCTCCCGAAACAGCGGGACTCATTCGCCTCAGTCTCCCGAAAAGGACTTAGATTTCCTTCTGATTAGAAAATGCGGGAACAAAGGACTTAAAGAATTTTTAGCTTCAACCTTCCGCAACGGCGGGGAGATTGGAGCATCCCTCCCGAAACGGCGGGAGTTTTCGTTGAACCCTTCCGAAACGGCGGAAGCTTTCATAAAATCCTCCCGCAACGGCGGGGGAATTCAGGGAACCCTTCCGAAAAAGCGGAAGCCGCCGCGATATCTTCCCAAAAGGAACTAGGCGGAAACTTTTGATGAAACCTTTCCGAAACGGCGGAAGCCATCTCCATAAGGCCCGCGGGGAGAATCCACGATCGCCTTCCGAAACCATGAAAAGACTTAGAATTTTCTCAAGAAGCTATCGCGGAAGCCTTCAGCTTTTGCTTCCGAAACAGCGGAAGCCTTCGGGCTACCCTTCCGAAACAGCGGAAGCCAATTGCTTACCCCGACCGGCAAAAGGACTCCGAAACGATCCCGGGTGAATTTGCGGAAAATATAAGTTTTGCTTCCGAAACGGCGGAAGCCATTCCCAAAAGCTTTCCGAAACTAGCGGGAGCCGTAGCCAAAAAACTTTCCGAAAATCAACGAGACTTTGAAGTTTTGGTTCGCGGAAGCTTTCGCAAAAGTCTTCCGAAAATACCGGGAGCATTCGCTATACCGTTCCGAAAGGGCGGAAGCTTTGGCGTTACCCGTCCGCTACGCGGCAGACTCTCGCGGAAGGCTTCGAGTTTCCTTTCCGCTTTAAGCCCCGAAACGTCGGAAGCCTTCATCGAATCCTTCCGCAACGGCAGATGCAATTCGCGAACTGGCCCCGCAAGTGACGGTCGCACGGAAACCGAGGTGCTTTGACGTGACCGCTACGCGCGGCGAATTTAAACCCCGTTTTAACCACGCCACCTACCCAATTAAATGCTCACACGTGCCATTCTTTATAAAATACCGTGGGGGGCTCGACCAATACACCATTGTTTTGAACCGGCCAGCGACGTGTGATACCGTGCAAATCGCTCCAGCTCACCTCGCGCATCCGTGCTCGCAGCCACCTTGCTCAAGCAATCCCCACGGTGCCAGGTAGGATCTTCACCTTGTTTTTCACTACTGAGCTGTCCTTTTGGGGAAATTATTGGGTTTTAGTGGGATTGTGACGGGCAAAACACCCGTCAAGGGCTATGTTTTGCCCGTCAGGTACAGTGAGCGGAGTTTTCGTTTCACAAAATCGTCATGGGCCTTCGTAAAACGTATATTTTATGTTGATGGGTGCGGACGGTTAACCATGCCTTGTGTTGAATTTAAACCCCGGGCCGCGCCCCTCGTCGTGGGTTAAGTTATCGAAACCCTATGGGCTTTCCATGTCCCTGACCGTGAACCCTGGGCCCCTTTCCATAAACCCCAGTCCCTACACGTGAAGCCGAAACCCGTAAGCGTTTAAGCCACAAGAGCCAAAACTTGAAGCCACAGCCGCCCTAGCTCTCCCCGTCAGTTTGTCCCCGGCGCCGTTACCCTCGCTCAGACTTAAATATCCCGTATTGACTCGGCGAGTGGCCGCGCGCGACGATAGCATTCAAATCCCTCACCAAGTCAACCCGCGTCTTCCCCGCCATCGACCTCTCCAACCGCAGCCATAACGAAGTACATCCCCTTCCGCGAAGCGGAACCGGAAGTCAATTGATCCCGCGAATCGCCTATCGGTCCAATAAAACCAATAGCTTCCGCAACATAGCTTATCCCATACTCGTCTTTTATGAACTTCGAATGTTTCAATGTGTGTCTTATGATTAAAATAATGTTTTGCTTCCTTAATCTTTGCTTCATTGATTGATCTCATTAAAACGATGTTGCTCTCGGCTAAAACCATACAACCTGTTGCTCAAACTCATGATGAATTGTATATGGATGTTATCAGGGATAATTCAATATGCCGAAACCCAGTAAGAAGAAGGCGAAGATGACAGAAAAGAAACCTGCTCCTCCTAAGATTGAAACCTCGCTCCAAGACACCAGGTGCACCACTGGTGTCCCTCCAGAAATCAGATGGGATGACATATACAGAATGATCAGGGACAAAGAGATCCCAGATATGTTGCTGGAGGAGGCCCCGATCTATCAAAATATCAGAGCCTCAGGCATAATTAGAGCCGCTACCCGCCCTGAGCTGTTCCCCTGTGCTGAAGTGATCGGGTGGATACTCCAACATGCAGATGCTGATGGGAGAGTGATAAATGATAGCGGGAACATGGCTATCGCCTCATTTCAACCCGCGTATCTGGCGGCAGCCTACAGGTTTCCCCGTGTCCAGCAAGCTCTGACCGATGAATGGTTAAGCCAGATGGACAATGTCGAGATGGCCAAAAAGCTACTAGTGCAAGGGAAACATTTGAGGAAGAAAGAGAGGGAGGAGTATGACGTACAGAATCTAAGAGCTCCTTATAGGTTGATCGCCCTAATGCTGTGTAGAATCTTCGGCATGCCCGATGGCACAGTATACAAGATTTAGTGGGTCCCTATCATTCACTATGTGGCATTTAAGGGGACAGTGTTTGACTGGGCCACCATCTTGTCAGATAGTCTGGCCTCAATGATAAGTGCTGCTAAGCCCAGGCTGGCCTCGAAGAAGGCTGAATTCTTCATGTCCCCATACCTGATAGATTGTATCTTGGCCAAGATAGAGTTCCCCGGATTGGGGTGTACATGGGATAGGGCCACAGCCCCGGTCTACACTGCATTCAAGATGTTGTGGGCTCAGAACTACAAGCCCAGCTACAAACTCATTTGTGAGGGGTTCATCATGCCCCTATACGAGAAAATGTTCAAGGAAGAACCAAGTTGCCTGTCACAAAACGCTTTGGAAGTCCTTGAGGATTATGGGGATTTCTACTTTTCAGAACAAGGTACCTACTTGAGAATGTTCGGAGGGACTAAGCCCCCATACATATTGCCGCAGTATGCCACAGACTATGTGGTGCTCAAGGAAGCAGTAAGACAACTCTTCTTGGATGGGATTGGAGCATTCCTCCACAAGCTACACAAGGCTTCCTTTCCCCCCCTACCTTTCTGCATAGGTGCTTACAAGTTTTCAGGGGTGGCCTCTGCCGATGAATTTGTTCAAGAGTTGAGGGCCTTCCATTTCGGTGAGGTCATCTTCCACAGGAACGACAGAAAGGGTAAAGTGGCCGAGCATTGCAAGGGGAACTATGCGAACTTCGAATATTCCCACTACCCCGATGCCGAGGAGGAAGCTTTCCGAGGCATCAGCAACATGGCTGAGCTACGGATCTGTCGCCAAAGTACTGGAGCGAGCTCTAGCTCAACCAAAACCCAGAAGACCATCCAGCAAAAGGAGAAAGAAGCCAAGGATGCCCGAGCTCAGGAAGAGCTCAGATTAAGAGAAGAGGCAAGGTTGCAAAAGGAAGCCGAGGAGGCAAGAAAGCTACAAGAGGCTGAGAATGAAAGACTGCGGAAGGAGGCTGAGGAAGCCCAAAAGCAGAAAGAAGCAGAAATTGAGCGAGCTGAAGCAAGGAAGAAGGCGGAAGAAGAATTGAGGAAAAGGGAAAATACCGAAACAGGTGGGTCCGGTGCGCAGGACATGGAGATAGACACCTCTCAGGCAGGTGGCTCTAGTACCCAAAAGGAAGGGACAGACCCCGCTCAGGAAGTCCGGACCCCACCGATGGAAGAAGACATAGACATCATAAACCGACCAATTGTACCGTACACTCCATCTGGGAAGCGTACGGTGTCCAAATGGAATGAGTTTGTCTATGATAAGAAAAGAAAAACAATGGTCCTCCAATCAGAAGAGAGGATTAAAAGTCCCTTCCATGACGACATAGTTACTCACCGAGAGGTCGCTGTCATGCAGAACACAGATGCGGATCCCATTGCCATGGCCTCCGCAGTTATAGCAACAGCACAAGCATCATTTGCCAATGTAGGGGTTATAGTCAAAGAAAATATATTGACAAAGAAAAGAGCACGTACCTTGCAACGAAATGTGGCTAATGAGCAAGCCCAGAGAGACCTGATAGTGAATAAATACAATTGCTTGTACGCCGAGCATAAGGAGTTGGCAAATAAGTACAGCTACCTGGAGGAGGAAAAGGACCAGCTAGCACTCCAAATAATGATTGCAGAAGCGGAGAAGAATGGAGCAGAAGAAAAGGCTTCCCAGCTAGAAGCAGACAAGCAGGCATTAACTGAACGTTTAGAGCAAGCGGAAAGCAGAACCTTGGATATGTCCCCCTTCCACGAGCTGTCATGCAATATACTACAGCAAGTGCATGGCTCTCAAGAGCTAATCACTGATGAGGTATGCAAACTCAACGCCGTGACGGTCAGGCTAAAGGAGGTTAATGCGGAAGCCCACAGGCTCAAGGCTAAGAATACCCGTGTCAAAGCAAATGTCATAAGTCAGATGGCATGGAGGGAAGGGAAAGGAGGTTTTCCCCCTCATCTTCCTTTTAAGACAGTGGAAGATTTTAATGAAGATATAGCCTTGTTGGAGTTTGGCCGGAACTGTGCCAATAAGCTGATGGCCAGTGTGCAGAAGACCACAGAGAGAATCAACAACCTGTACCAAAAGCTCAAAGGAGTCCATGATAACTGCTCATTGAGTTTCCCTCGGACCCTAGAAGATTTCCCGGGAAAGGAGCAGCGGTTATCTCAACTAAAAGAAGAGCTAGGCGTCCAGATGGAGTATGTAAAAAGCATTGATGTTCTTGCCATGGATGATCTCCAACATTACATCGGTTCATCAACACTTCACAATCATCTGTTGAAGGAAACATATCAGGTTGCTGAAGCAGAAGTACAAAGCATTAAAATAGAGCTCGGGAAGAATGTAACTTCTCAGAAAATCTTGTTTCCTGCTGCAGAAAACATAATCATAAGGGATACAGGTGTGTGGCACAGCTACATAGAAGAGGAGGTCAGGAAAGCTGCAGCAGCAGCAGAAACATCAGTGGATCCGGCAGCCCCGCTCCCAGCAGCATCTTCCCCAGCAATGGCAGAAAATTTGGCCAGTCCCGTTCCCCCTTCCCAATTAGGAGCAGCATCAGCAGGGGATTCGAGGTCCTCTTCCCAGGCATCACCAGTGACAATCAATTTGGGCGACCCTTTGCCATCGGAAGCTCACGCACAGGAATGAAGCAAACCGAATTCAGCTGGACGACTCCCTTCAGACAGACACGTGCCCAGCAGGGAACGCTCGGATGTTAATAAATTTTCTGTTATGTACATTTTAAATATGTAAGGCTTAAGCCATGGGACAGCTGTCCCTAATTTTGTCAAAACATTTTTGTAAAAGGAATGGCCATTTTGGTAGTCGATTATAGTAGAAATTCCTGTAAAAGACAGAGGGGGGATGCTAGGTGTCAGCCCAGAGGGCAAATTTGTAACTATAAATAGGAGCTAGAAGAGATTAGACGGGACTTTTGGCAGGGAATGAAAATTTTGGGCAAATGATATGAGCTATCTTGTATCGGCTCTGTAAATTGAAATTTTCTAATAGAAGCCACGGGAGACGGACGTTTTGCTTGGAATGTTGGGTTGCTTCATGTTGGACTATTCTAATGACTGCAATTCGGCAATGTGAGATCATTCTTGACTTCTGAATTATTTCTTTGTACTAATGATTTTGCTCTCATCTATGCATGCGTCCTTTCTATTTCATGGACAATGAATGCGTTCCATATTAAATCAGGAGTTACCTACTGATACTTTTATCATTGCTGTAGATTTTTCTTCTGGATCGAATAGCTAACTGTTCTTTCTTCAGGATAATCGTATGGCTCATTGTTCATGCTTTTAATTGCTCCTTGCAGGGATCTTTTAGTTTAATTCCAGTATCGTTGCATCTAGATCCGTTTCTTTTATTCTTATTACTTAGATCAAACAATTTTGATTCCTTCTGTTCATAAGCAATAGATTCGTTCTGTAAGTTTCATTGTAGATCTGTTTCCTTATCCTGTATCTTTTCTCTGTTTATTTTCTGAGCAATAGATGCGTTCCATTTTAAATGAGAAGCTATCTTCTCAAGATCCTCATCTTGCTGTAGCTTTGACCGTGAGAAATAATAGTTATCTGTTCGTTGCTTATGATATCTGTTACAGCTGATTGCTCTCCCCTTAAGCGTGTTCCCCTGCAGGGATAGGTAGATGTGTTCCTGTTTCTAGATTTAGATCTGTTCCAATTGCATTTAGATTAAGTATAATTTAGGCATGTGCATCTCATATAAAACACATAAAACCCAAAAGAACGGTGGATCGGGCCATAACCGGTAGAATCGGATTTAAAGTCCAAAACCACGGTTGCCGGAACCGCTAACCGGACGGATTCCCTACACCAAACGGGAGACAGTCTAATTGGGACCGTCTCTCGGGGAGAATCCCTTTCTGATTGATGCTACGATATCCGAGGCATCAACAGTTTTTGGCGCTAGAAGGAGGGCCTGAAGTGCATGGCTGATAGAGGAAAATCTTCCACGGTCATAGATAACACTGAAAACCCGCTTGAAGAAAACTTGTCACACAGCCCAGATCTTGGATTAACAGACCAAGAACGCCTCATTTCTGACCCTGAGCCTCAGGAAGCTTTGTACGCTGTTCCTTTTGCAGAAATAGAGGACTTGAGAAGACATACTAGATCTTACGTTAGACAGTTAGGTGGTTTAAACGCTGTCAACTTCCTCCCTAAGAAAACCACACCCAGAAAGGAGCTGCAATACACCCGTGATTCAATCCTCGTTCAGAGTTTCGAAGAATTGGTAAATCTGACGTTGGAAGAAATCTCCGGCACTCTTAGCAAGACAGACCAAGAAAATCTCGAACAAATTACCACTCCCAAAAGTACTCCGCAGAATTCACCTTACAATTCTCCACCAGGGTCTCCACGTCCAAACCCAAACATGGCTGTACCTGCCTGGAGGGCAAGGGGAGCGCTGAACCTAGCTGGACCATTCCATAATCTCCCTAAAAACCCAGAAAAGGTCTTGCCTAAGTACGATCCAGGGAAGGCCATTTCGGCGGAGGATCACCTCAAGAGTTTTTACTTAGCTCTGAACCTTTTAAATGTACAACATGAAGACGTAGTCTGCAGGTTGTTTCCGTATACATTCGAGCCTAAGGTATCATCTTGGTACTTTAGCCTTCAACCCAGCTCAATCTCTAGTTGGGATGATTTCGAAAAGTGTTTCCTCAAGAAATACGGGAACCAAAAAACTGTAGCCACGCTTATGAAAGAGCTCTTATCCATGAGAATGGAGAAGAAGGAAAAGGTTCAAGACTTTAATCAAAGATTCACAACGCTGTTAAATAACTTTAGTGAAACTAACAAACCCACAGAAGAGTCTTTGATTGAATACTACACAACAGCTCTTGAAGGTCCAATCGCAATGTTTGTAAAACGATCCAAGAAAACGACCCTAATAGAGAATTTTGAGGAAGCTCGAAAGGTAGAGGAAGAGGCTGATAGCATAGCTAAACATGCCTTAGATGTGGAAACAAAACCAGCAGCTAGCAAGAAACCTTTGCTCCTCACGAGAGGCAAAGAAGAGCCATCTACGGATATGGAAAACGTAGTTAAGATGATGCAGAAGTTATCTAACAAAATCGTAGATCTTGAGAAAGACAAGGCTGCTAATACATCTAGGAAACCTTTCAAGCCATTCTATAAGAGAAGGGAAGACGGGGAACAGTCTCACCCACCAATGAACACTTCCCCTGTTCTAAATTTGAATGAGATTGGGATGGAGAATTTCTGCACCTTTCACCAAGAACCACACTCGGAGAAGAGCTGCCCTCAATGGATCAATTCCATGAGCTTGGTCATGAACCAAATGTTAGATTCTCAGATCCCAGACCAGGATGATCCTCCAGAAGAGTCAGGCCCTGAGTTAGAGGAACCAACCCCGGACACTACTATGGTATTGTGGGATTGGATACCTATGACTGAATTAGTAGAAGAAGATTACGCAGACAGCTCTCCCTCTACCATAAATGTTGCTACTCGCAGCAAGGGCCCAATTGCGGATCCTGTCCCATCCACCTCTTCCCATAAGCCTAAGATTACGAAGGATCCGCCCAGGAGGCATATACCAATCATCCCACCACAGCCCAAAGTAAACCAGACAGCTGCCAAACAGCCAAGTGCTGACAACACAGTTCAGCCACCTAAAGTCACGATGAGCAAAACCGATCAGCCAAGTCGAATTGGAAATGAATCCGATATAGGGTATGATATTATCGAAGATATCAAGAAAGTTAAAGCAAACGTATCAATATTTGACATGTGTAGCTTACCCCATCAACGAGACAAACTACTTCATGTTTTACAACCAAAACCCAGCGCTACATTAACAGATTCTCAAGACAATCCTGAAATTAACGAGGCCAGCATCGGTGGGAAATCCAAGTCCCAAACATTGCCATTTCTGCTGACATTCGAAATTTTTAATCACAATGTTCATAACTGTCTGGTAGACTCCGGAGCTTCTTCAAACGTCATGCCACTTTCAATTTGTAAGAAAATTAATGGGCAGCCCGTACCATCTCCAGCTCAAATCATACAATTAGACAGGACTGCTGTCAAGGTTATAGGGGAGATGAAAGATGTTCTAATTAGACTGTCAGCCGACCCTAGAGTTTGCCAATTCATTGACATAATGGTGGTCGAGATTCCTGAAGCTTATGGGCTGATTCTGAGTAGGGATTGGTCTACCAAGTTGAGCGGCTACTTTGCTACCGATTGGTCTCATCTATGGCTGCCTTATCAGAACAGGCAGAATCAGATTAAAATTCTTAGGGAACCTCATATGAAACAAAACGTAACCCAGCTAGAAGAAAAGAATGAGGCTGTAGCTTTCTCTTCCTCGGTCCTGGGAAATTACTTCTTGGAAATGGATCCGGGTAACTATCAATCTGAAACCTTTTGCCATGAATCAGACAAACAGTCCGATCTCCTTCATTTTTCTCGGACTGATGAGGTTGATTGTAACATAGTCAATTTAGTTGCTAACAAAGAAACTAACTTAGTTGAATCTAAGGATACCTTTTGGACATTATACTTTGATGGTTCTAAAACTCGGGAAGGATCCGGAGCCGGTTGTGTTCTAATGGATCCAAAGAAGAACAAGTATTTTTTGTCTTGTAGATTAGAATTCGATTGTACTAATAATACCGCTGAATATGAAGCTTTGGTGCATGGTTTAAAGAAGGCCATTGGCTTAAATGTTAAGTACCTGAAGGTTTTTGGTGACTCCGAGATAGTAGTCAGACAGGTAAGAAACACCATTCATTGCCTCTCACCGCACTTGAAAGGTTACCAGGCTGAGGTATGGGATTTAATCATGTATTTTGACGCTTTCAATATAAAATCAATTCCTAGGTTGCAAAATTCTGCTGCCGATTTGTTAGCAACATCGGCTTCTAGATTGGTGCCGACAAATAATAAATGCTCGATTGAATTGATTTTCAGGCCTTCCATTCCCGATAACATCACAAACTTCAGAATCTTCGATGATGACGAGCAGATTATTAGCTTCCTGACAAATGAAGACAGTTTTCAAGGAGCTGCAATAGATGAGGAAGAACATGATGATGATTTGATGAAGAAGGAAGAGGAGAAGGGAAATTTCATGCCAAAAGGGGTAAGGTCCCTCGAAATGCTTTTCGATCTTCAAAATAAATTCAAAAGACCAGCTAATACCAAAACTAACAGCTCATCAATGCAACATGAGTTGGTTAATTTGGGTACCGAGGCAGAACCAAAATTTGTCAACCTTGGCAAATGCTGTTCACCAGGAGAAAGAGAAAGGTTCATTAAGTTGTTTAAACAGTACAAGGATGTTTTTGCATGGACCTATGAAGATCTGAAAACATATGACGTCCGCATCATTCAGCATGTTATACCAATGAAAGCGGGTGTCAAACCATTTCAGCAGCAGTTAAGGAGGATGCATCCCACTCTTGAACCGCTGATCCAAAAGGAATTAAAGAAACTCCTGGACGCAAAGATAATCTTCAAAGTTAGGCATTCCGAATGGGTTGCAAACTTGGTTCCCGTGAGGAAGAAATCAGGAGAGATTAGGCTATGTGTAGATTTTAGAAATCTAAACAAAGCCTCAGATAAAGACAACTACCCCGTGCCTTCAATGGAGCAAATCCTACAAATGGTGTCTGGATCTGAATTGTTTTCTCTCCTCGATGGGTTCTCTGGCTATAATCAAGTGTTAGTAGCTGAAGAAGATCGTCTCAAGACTACCTTCAGGACTAAGTGGGGAACGTTCGCTTACAGGAGAATGCCGTTTGGTCTGATAAATGCTGGAGCTACATTCCAAAGGGCGATGGATATTGCCTTCCGAGGATTGGGTGGGCAATGCGTTGTTGTTTACTTAGATGATGTTACAGTCTTTTCGAAGAAAAGGGAAGATCATGTTGTTCATCTGAGGCACATCTTTGACCGTTGCCGGAAGTATGGTATTTCTTTGAACCCCAAGAAGAGCGTGTTTGCTGTACCCGAAGGTAAGCTCTTGGGTCATGTCATCTCCAAAGGGGGAGTGTCAATCGACCAAGAGAGAGTCCAAGCTATTAATAAGATCCCAATGCCTCACAACAAAAAATCTATGCAGTCTTTTATGGGCACCATCAATTTTGTCCGCAGATTTGTTCCGGATTTTGCACAAATCGTTAAGCCGTTACAGCAGATGGTTAAACAAAGCGCCCAGTTCAAGTGGACAGATTTGGAGAAGGACGCATTCAGAGATATCAAGGCAGCTGTAGCTAAAGCTCCTTCCTTAAGAAGTCCAGATTTTGATAAAGATTTCATCTTGTATACCTTCGCTTCGGATGACTCTCTCGCAGCTGTACTCACGCAAAGGGTGGAGTTGGGAGACGAATACCCAATTTCGTTTATGAGCACTGGTCTGCAAGGGGCTGAGCTGAATTACCCCGTAGTGGACAAGCATGCCTATGCGGTCTTCAAAGCAGTCAAGCAATTTAGGCCATACATTTTGAAGAACAGAACTAAAGTCATAGTTCCCCATCCAGCTGTTAGATCCCTTTTCGTTCAAAAGGAATTGGGAGAGAGGAGAGGAAACTGGGTCACAGCTCTGCAGGAGTATGATTTGGAATTTAAACCTGCTACAATCATCAAAGGACAAGGTCTATGCAAGTTACTGGCGGGAAACTCGACTGATGAAGAGCACCATTGGAGAAATGAAGCCGAGCTCAATTCGGTTGAGGTATGCCATATCTTCACAGCTCCCCAGTCATGGTATAGAGATCTAGTGCACTATTTACAGCAGGGATATCTACCCGAGCACTGGAATTCTAAACAAAGAAGGGCACTCCGCTTGAAATCGGCACCCTATCAAATCATTGATGGGATTCTTTTTAGAAAGAATTATGACGGAGTCCTTCTTAGATGTTTGGAAAAGGAGGATGCAAACAAAGTTGTCAAAGAATTGCATGATGGCCCCGCAGGTGGCCATTATTCAGGAGAGACGACAGCACACAAGATACTGAGAGCTGGTTATTACTGGCCCACTCTATTTCGAGATGCCCACACGTACGCACGAAACTGTGATGTATGTCAAAGAAGCACTGGGAAGTTACCTAAGGCCGCAGGCCCATTGCAGCCTGTCATCATCTCTGAACCTTTTGAGCAATGGGGTATAGATGTTATCGGAGAAATAAATCCAAATTCTTCCTTGCAACACCGATACATTCTGACAGCTACCGACTACTTCACCAGATGGACGGAGGCCATCCCGCTGCGCAAGATCAATGAAGATGCAGTTATCAGCTTCTTGAAAGAGAACATCATAACCAGGTTTGGGGTTCCAATTTCCCTTGTTTTTGATAATGCTACTTATTTTTCATCTTGCAAGATAAATGAATTTGTTTATGAATGGGGAATTAAGTTGCATTATTCAGCCAATTACTACCCTCAGGGAAACGGATTAGCTGAATCCTCAAACAAGAATCTGATTCGAATCCTTAAGAAAACGGTGATAGAAAACCAGAGAAGTTGGCATGTGGCTCTCCCAAATGCCTTATGGGCAGATAGGGTAACCCCGAAGAATGCTTTAGGTGTCTCCCCTTTCACTCTTGTCTATGGCAAGGAAGCCATACTTCCCCCAAACATCTTGCTGCCATCCTTGCAATTGTCCCAAGCCTCTCGGGGTTCTGGTAGCCAAGCCTTACAATCCAGGATAGACACCCTGCTTCGACTGGAAGAAGCCCGATACAAAGCTAAAGACCGATTTCATCAACACCAGGACATAGTTAAGAGATGGTTCGATAAGAGGAAATCCGGCAAGAGGGACTTTGAAGTTGGGGATTTAGTCCTGAAATGGGACCATAATCACGAAGGCAAAGGAATGCATACGAAATTTCAACATCTATGGGTAGGCCCGTACCAAATTTCTGCAAAATTGGGCCCATCCACTTATAAATTGACAAATCTCGAGGGAGAGGAAGTAGCCCTTCCACTCAATGGCCTCGCCCTGAAACAGTACTTCGCGTGAGTCTCCGTGAGACTTCCTGTACATAAATAAAGTTGTCTGTTCGCTTTCGCTTTTAGCTGTTTTATTTTTCGGCCATGTTGTTTCCTGTTTTGTTATTTGAACTTTTCAATAGGTTTTGTTCTCTGAAGCACCCGTTTGAGTTTCCCGTTGAAGATAGCTCTCTCAAAGAAAACCTGCAACCCATGAGTCTGGAACCTTGCTCAGTAAACCCGGCCTGCTGTGCTCTCGCTGAAATAATCAAAAAACGGGAGGCCTACCCTGCTAGTCACACTAATCCTGTTCAATAGCAGAGACCCATGGCCATCTTCACTACTATCGTTGGGCTCCACCCACTCTCACACTTCAAAGGCATCTCAAGAAAGGTTACCTAAGTTGGACCCATGGAAAGTGGCACTTCTCGAAGACACGGGGTATTGAAATGACTCCATGCTGCTGATTTAAAAGCCAAAATGGCCTACATTCAAGAGTCTGTTTTCCAGGGATTCTCGCCTCAATTAAAGCATGGCTGAGACAAAACAAAAGGGACATGTAAAATCAAGAAGGCTGCCCAAAAGGCCCAGCTCAAAATAGGCTCCTCTCCGTCCGTGAAGTTTGATCAAATCAATAAAACCTCTAACTCACACAAAAGGACATTATGGATTGAGGAGCCCAAATCAAAGATCGGTCCAAAAGAAAATATCCCTGGAAGGCTCAAACAGCTAAGCTGTCCAAAATACAAGCATCCCAAAGGATGCCAGCAGCATGGGAATGAGGAACAAGAACAATAGTGTCCATGAGGAAGTGTTGCAAATCCTGTGGAGTCGGGCAGTAGTGACCATTTGAGGGATGACCCTCCTAAAATGAATCTCATATGCTGGCCCTCTTGTTAGGATATTTAGACACTTAGGAGTTAGTTAAGATCAACTTGTGTAATATATCCGTTAGGGATAGTGTGTTTCTTTAGTATGCATTAGTATGCATTTGTAAATACTTAATCCGACGGTCACGATATGTTTCCGACATAGAGTGATCCGACGGCTCAACTTCTCTTAGATCAAACCTAACCTTGATCCGTGGCTTAACACCCGATTGGTCCATGATCTCTATTTAAAGAGCATGGAGGGTCATTGTTTAGTTGATCGATTATGAGAAGCTCATTTGTAACTTTCTTTCTTTGCATAATAAATTGTCCCGTAGAAGCTATTTGGCCGGGGCCGTGGAGTGTTTCCCTCAAGAGGGTTTAAACCACGTCAAAACATCGGTGTGTTGATCTGTGATCTGTTTGTGTGAAGTGGTTGCTCTTGGTGTTCGGTCCTTTGGTAGTACCCTGTGTACCCGAACATGGTATCAGAGCTTTTATGAAGTGCCGCTTCCGGTTATGATCTAGATCTTGAACTGCTGTTGCCGAAAGTCGAAAGGGTTTCTAGTTCTGGTATTTCTGTGCATTTCTGGGCTGTGGGAGGTGTTCCATTGCATCCGGAGCGTCGTTTCCATTGAAAAATAGTTTTCGTTTGATCGAAAACGGTTCCCGGTTGCTCCAGAAACGCGTTTTTCATCAGATCTGAAGGTATAATGTTACAGTGACGCATTTTTTTATTTCGTTTTTTGAAAAGAAAAATCTCATATTTCATCTTTTTTTTACTGTTAGATTTTTTTTGGTTCGGATTGTTGCTTTTCCGTCTGCGTATGCTCTTTGCCGTGCACCTTGAGCGATCTCGGCAAATCAGAAACAGAAAGGAAAAGGGTTTTTCTCGGCTGCGTATGCTCTTTGCCGTGCACCTTGCGCGATCTCGGCAAATCAGAAACAGAGAGAAAACGTAGACTTTCCGGGCAAGCTAACAAGATCTAACTCCACAAGTGTGGAAAAGTTTTTTTTGTTTCGTTTTGTGGTCTGTTTTGCAGGAAAAAGGGCAAGCACGCAAACCGAGCAAGAAGAGTAAAAAAAAAAAAAAAAAAAAAAAAAAAAAAAAAAAAAAAAAAAGAAGCCCCCTTCCTCATTCCCATATTTTACATACCTTTTAATCTAGCTCACTTGGTTCAAAATTGCTTTATTCCTTAATAGGTCTTGAGTTCAAGTCTTAGGAAGTTACTTTTAAAAAGAAAAGTGCATACAATTTCTATTTTCAAGTTACTTTATTGTAAAAGTGCATCTCACTTAAATAATAAAAAATAAAAATACAAGTGAGTCACTTAAGTTTTTTTATTGTTGCACTATTTAAAAGTAAATCATTGTAAAAGTGAAATCACTTATTTTACAAAAGTGATTCACTTAAAGCAACTTTTTTGTAAAGTGATTGTCAAAAGGTTCATCTTGGGAAGAGGGGGGTTCTTTTTTAGCTGGACGTTCTCTAGCTGCCACGTCACTATTGGGGACATCTTCAACAGTTTCTTTGTTCAAGCATAACTTCATCATACAGAGTCAGTTTTCAGTGCCGTTTTTTTTGAAACCGCCTATTTTTTCGAGCTCTTCACATCCAGACTATTGGTTTTTGCTTTTACAGCCATTAATTTACAAATATGGCCGCCCATTGTGATATTCTACTTAACAGTTCCAACTATTTCTCATGGAAATCTCGTATGGAGGATGTTCTACGAAGTAGGGGACTTTTCAGAATTACCACAGGGAAAGAAAAAGAACCCACTGATGATGATAAGAAAATAAAATGGGCAAATAGATGTGATGAAGCTCGTGGATTGATTGGGATGTCAATCTCTACTGATTTGCGATTCCACATATCTGGAATTGATGAACCTAATACTGCTTGGGACAAGTTGGAAACTGTGTTTGGTAAACACAATGAAATTCGAGGTCACCAACTCGAAAATGAGTTGATTTCTTTAAATCCAAGTGACTTTTCATGCATTCAAGATTATTTATCTAAGTACAAAACTCTCAAGCTTTTATGTGCAGAATGTAAGATTGAGAGGGAAGACAAACAGTGCATTTATCATATTCTTTCCAAACTTGGACCTGCATATTCTGTTTTTGTATCTACATTTTACTCCATGAAAGCATCATTGAATGCAGCTAGCTATCAAGAGCCTAGTCTTGAATCCTTTTGTGATTCTTTGATTAGGGAACAAGATAAACTCATTCATCTTGGAATAATCAACAATGCAGATACATCTGGGAAAGCATTATTGTCCCAACAGAAAGAAAAGTCCAAGCCTCCCAAGAAACAAAATTTTCGCAATAATAAGTCAAACAAGGGTCCAAAACCCTCTCAGTCAGCTCCTTCTTTAAAAAATGACAAAGGATCCAAGCAAAAAGGAAAGAAGACTGAGCGTCATTGCAACTATTGCGGGAAAGATAATCATGATGAATCTAAGTGTTTCAAGAAGATGGCAGCCTTGGAAGCAGCAATGAAGAAGCACCACATCAGCCTAGATTCGCCATCAGAATCTACCTCTCATGGACATGCACTTTGTGCTTCTGGTTATTCTTATAATGCATCTTCTTCTTCTACTTCAAATGAATGGCTCATTGATTCTGGAGCATCTTATCATATGGCTAAGGATCAAGCCATCTTTTCTACTATGCATGAATGTAACACCAAACAAATATTTGTTGGTGATGATAGATCTCTAAATGTTGTAGGAGCTGGAACAGTTCCAGTAGATAATGGTCATTTTAGTGATGTACTATGTGTTCCAAGAATTTCCTGCAATTTGTTATCAGTCTATCAGATCACTCATTCTGGTGAAGGTAAAACTGTGACCTTTACACCTCACCAAGTTGTAATCAAGGATTTTAAAGATCCTCAACAGATTCTAGCTACCGGAATTGTTGATGATATTACCAGGTTGTACAAGTTTAACAACTTTGGGTCATCACCTTTCCCTTCAGTTTTTGTTGCTCATAGTGATAACTTGAGCAAACTTTGGCATGAGCGATTTGGTCACTTAAATTATCGCTCATTGCAACAACTATGTAAAGAAAATATGGTGACAGGTCTTCCGATGGTATCTTGCAGAGATGGTGTTTGTTCCGGTTGTGTACTTGGAAAACATCATCGGGACAGTTTTGACAAACGTGCCTCTTGGCACGCCTCGGTTCCCTTGGAGCTTGTGCATAGTGACTTGTGTGGTCCTCTTCCATCTGCTTCCTTTTCTGGTTTCAAGTATTTCTTAACTTTCATTGATGATTACACCAGACGCACTTGGGTTTATTTCCTAAAACTTAAGAGCGAAGTATTTAACATGTTCTTGGCCTACAAGGCCCTTGTTGAAAAACAATCTGGTCATCAAATTATTAAGTTAAGATCTGACAATGGAGGAGAATATGTTAACAAACAGTTCACTACTTTCTGCACTGAACAAGGCATCCAACAACAGCACACTGTTCCATATACACCACAACAAAATGGTGTAGCTGAGCGGAAGAACCGCACTTTAAAAGAAATGGCTAATTGTATGATCCAATCTAAGGGACTAAGTCTTCAATTTTGGGCTGAAGCCATTAATTGTGCAAATTACATAGTTAATCGCACCCCCACTAAAGCATTACAAGGTATAACACCGGAAGAAGCATGGAGTAAAACTAAACCTGATGTAAGTCACTTCCGTGTATTTGGTAGTGAAGCATGGGCTCACATTCCGGATGAAAAACGGAAAGCATTGCAGCCTAAAAGTGAAAAGTGCATATTTGTTGGATATTCTGAAGATGTAAAAGGTTATAGACTTCTTCAACCACATTCTCATGCTATAATCATTAGAAGAGATGTTAAATTTGATGAAAATCTCTTGGCCTGCGAGCCTAACTCGGCGAGTGTGCCATCTTTGGCCTGCGAGCCTGATTCGGCGTTTGTGCCTTCTTCTTCTTCTTCCAACTTCCTTGACAGGTTTCCAACTCCAGTTTCTGATAATGACAGTGATGATGAAAATCCACCTCCGCCTGCTCATGTTCCTCCAGTTGCACCAGCACAAGTACTTCCTCGATGGGTCCGTTCAACATGTGAAGCAGCTGGTGATCTTGCCGGTGATCCTAGAGATCAACGCCGAACACGTTCTCAGTTTCAGCGAGCCTCTTCTCTTTTGGCTCAAGTTTCCGAGAATCATGATCCAGAGACTTTTGCAGAAGCTTCAGGGAATCCAGATTGGGATGCAGCCATGAATGAAGAATATCGTTCCTTAATGGCGAACGATACTTGGGATCTTGTACCTCTTCCAAAAGGAAGAAAACTTGTCAGATGTAAATGGGTCTACAGAACTAAGTATGCATCAGATGGAAGTGTTGAAAGACTTAAGGCAAGATTAGTTGCCAAAGGTTTTTCTCAAGTTGAAGGGATTGACTACAATGAAACCTTTGCTCCTGTCGCCAAAATGAACTCCATCCGCCTTGTTCTTTCCCTTGCAGCTTTACACAACTGGGAATTCCATCAAATGGATGTCAAGTCCGCCTTCTTACATGGTGATTTACAGGAGGAAATTTACATGGAACAACCTCCTGGTTATGTTCAGAATAACTCTAGCCTTGTCTGTCGCCTTAAGAAATCCTTATATGGCCTTAAGCAAGCTCCTAGAGCTTGGTATGCCAAAATGGATAACTTTCTCCTTGACACTGGTTTTTCTAGATGCCATTCTGACCCCAATGTCTATACCAAGAAAGTAGGAAACCATCTCATCATACTTGTTCTATATGTTGATGACCTTATTCTTACTGGTAGTGACCCTAAGCTTATAACCCATGTGAAATCCCGTCTTAAACAAACCTTTGAAATGTCAGACTTAGGACATTTGCATTATTTTCTTGGTCTCCAAGTTCTGCAAACCAAAGAAGGAATCTTTCTTTCTCAGTCTAAGTATGCTTGTGACCTTCTTCGTCGCTTTCACATGGAAGATTGTACACCAGCCCCTTCTCCCTTCCAGTCTGGAGTCAAACTTTCTGCCACTTGTACTTCACCAGAAGTAGATGCCACCTTGTATCGTCAGCTTGTTGGTTGTCTTTTATACTTGACTCATTCCCGTCCTGACCTTTCCTTTGCCGTTGGTCGAGTTGCCCGTTATATGCAGACACCTCATGAAAGTCACTGGAAAGCAGCTAAAAGAATACTTCGATATATTCGAGGTACAGTTCAGTTTGGGATTCATTACAGTACAGGGGGGAAACCTTTGTTGGTTGGTTTCACTGATTCAGATTGGGCCGGCGATCCTGATGATCGAAAGTCT
This sequence comes from Larix kaempferi, assembly GCA_027924585.1. Lineage (NCBI taxonomy): Eukaryota > Viridiplantae > Streptophyta > Pinopsida > Pinales > Pinaceae > Larix > Larix kaempferi. The sequence continues at coordinate 267,913 of BSBM01000949.1, read as the reverse complement.
ACTGCAGGTTATGTTTTCAGTCTGGGATCTGGACCTATTACTTGGGCTTGTAAGAAACAACAAGCTCTTGCTCTTTCTTCAGCAGAGGCAGAATATCGAGCAGCAGTTAATGCCAGTCAGGAAGCTTTATGGCTTCGACAGATCCTTTCAGAGTTTGGATTCGAGCAGCAGCAGCCTACTCCACTTTGGTGCGACAATCAAAGTGCCATCAAGCTTGCCAAAGATCCAGTTCTACATCAACGCAGCAAACACATTGAGCTACATATGCACTTCATCAGAAATCTTGTTCATGATCGTGTTCTTGAAGTGCTCTTTTGCCCTAAAGATGATCAAGTTGCAGACATCTTCACCAAGTCTCTTACAGAAGCGAAGTTTTCTAAACTTCGATCTATGTTAGGAGTTCAGGAACTTGTCATTAAGGGGGGATAGGCTCTAATGCCTCCTTCCTTCTCCTAATAGTGTCACCTTTGTAAATCCTTCAATCCTATCCCAAGTTGTTCTTAAGGGGGGATGTTAGGATATTTAGACACTTAGGAGTTAGTTAAGATCAACTTGTGTAATATATCCGTTAGGGATAGTGTGTTTCTTTAGTATGCATTAGTATGCATTTGTAAATACTTAATCCGACGGTCACGATATGTTTCCGACATAGAGTGATCCGACGGCTCAACTTCTCTTAGATCAAACCTAACCTTGATCCGTGGCTTAACACCCGATTGGTCCATGATCTCTATTTAAAGAGCATGGAGGGTCATTGTTTAGTTGATCGATTATGAGAAGCTCATTTGTAACTTTCTTTCTTTGCATAATAAATTGTCCCGTAGAAGCTATTTGGCCGGGGCCGTGGAGTGTTTCCCTCAAGAGGGTTTAAACCACGTCAAAACATCGGTGTGTTGATCTGTGATCTGTTTGTGTGAAGTGGTTGCTCTTGGTGTTCGGTCCTTTGGTAGTACCCTGTGTACCCGAACACCTCTGAGAGTAGTGAAGATGCCTCGGTCGAAGCTCCCCTTTCCCAATGACTAGCAGGAAAAGTGCTCCTTTCCCCGCATGAGTCTAAAATGCTCAGCTGAGTAGTGCACCCGAGACGGAGGTTTTAATGAAGTTCCGGACCATGTAGGATATTTTTTTCAGAGATCTGTGTTCGCCAGCGACTCGCCAATGTTGTTGCAGCAACACCCTCCCCAAAATTTTGTACATGTTGGGGCCCCTCCTGTATTTTTTGTAGAAAGTTTGCTTGAGAAGCCATCCCAGCCGTCCGCTCTGTTTTCTACATAAAATATACGTTTCCCTGCTAAATAGCTTGCCGTCAATCCTTCCATGTTTTCCCCAGTGAGCCATAAGATGACTTAGTTTTTTCCAAAACGTTTTGGTATTTCGGACATTGTCCCAAAGCGGCGGAAGTCAAACGTCCAACCTTTCCGGAAGGAGGACTTAGATTTTCTTCGCCAAAATCAGCGGAAGCCATTGGGCAAAACCACCCGAAACGGCGGAAGTTTTCGATCAAGTCTTCCGCGACCACGGAAAAGTTCGAGTTGTTCTCCCGAAACGGCAAGGAATTCAGCAAAACCACCCGAAACGGCGGAACAATTCAGCTCTGTCTTCCGAAACGGCGGAAGCCATTCGGATAAACTTGCCGAAATAACACCAAGGAATTCAGCATTTTCTTCCGAAGTAAAAGACTTAGAAAATTTTTCAATCGTTGCTTCTGCGGAACGGTTCCAGCTCCGAAACGACTTAGCTCCCGAAAAGGCGGAGCCTTTCACTCAAACCTCCCGCAACCGCGGAAAGGTTCCGGCTTTCCTCCCGAAACAGCGGGACTCATTCGCCTCAGTCTCCCGAAAAGGACTTAGATTTCCTTCTGATTAGAAAATGCGGGAACAAAGGACTTAAAGAATTTTTAGCTTCAACCTTCCGCAACGGCGGGGAGATTGGAGCATCCCTCCCGAAATGGCGGGAGTTTTCGTTGAACCCTTCCGAAACGGCGGAAGCTTTCATAAAATCCTCCCGCAACGGCGGGGGAATTCAGGGAACCCTTCCGAAAAAGCGGAAGCCGCCGCGATATCTTCCCAAAAGGAACTAGGCGGAAACTTTTGATGAAACCTTTCCGAAACGGCGGAAGCCATCTCCATAAGGCCCGCGGGGAGAATCCACGATCGCCTTCCGAAACCATGAAAAGACTTAGAATTTTCTCAAGAAGCTGTCGCGGAAGCCTTCAGCTTTTGCTTCCGAAACAGCGGAAGCCTTCGGGCTACCCTTCCGAAACAGCGGAAGCCAATTGCTTACCCCGACCGGCAAAAGGACTCTGAAACGATCCCGGGTGAATTTGCGGAAAATATAAGTTTTGCTTCCGAAACGGCGGAAGCCATTCCCAAAAGCTTTCCGAAACTAGCGGGAGCCGTAGCCAAAAAACTTTCCGAAAATCAACGAGACTTTGAAGTTTTGGTTCGCGGAAGCTTTCGCAAAAGTCTTCCGAAAATACCGGGAGCATTCGCTATACCGTTCCGAAAGGGCGGAAGCTTTGGCGTTACCCGTCCGCTACGCGGCAGACTCTCGCGGAAGGCTTCGAGTTTCCTTTCCGCTTTAAGCCCCGAAACGTCGGAAGCCTTCATCGAATCCTTCCGCAACGGCGGATGCAATTCGCGAACTGGCCCCGCAAGTGACGGTCGCACGGAAACCGAGGTGCTTTGACGTGACCGCTACGCGCGGCGAATTTAAACCCCGTTTTAACCACGCCACCTACCCAATTAAATGCTCACACGTGCCATTCTTTATAAAATACCGTGGGGGGCTCGACCAATACACCATTGTTTTGAACCGGCCAGCGACGTGTGATACCGTGCAAATCGCTCCAGCTCACCTCGCGCATCCGTGCTCGCAGCCACCTTGCTCAAGCAATCCCCACGGTGCCAGGTAGGATCTTCACCTTGTTTTTCACTACTGAGCTGTCCTTTTGGGGAAATTATTGGGTTTTAGTGGGATTGTGACGGGCAAAACACCCGTCAAGGGCTATGTTTTGCCCGTCAGGTACAGTGAGCGGAGTTTTCGTTTCACAAAATCGTCATGGGCCTTCGTAAAACGTATATTTTATGTTGATGGGTGCGGACGGTTAACCATGCCTTGTGTTGAATTTAAACCCCGGGCTGCGCCCCTCGTCGTGGGTTAAGTTATCGAAACCCTATGGGCTTTCCATGTCCCTGACCGTGAACCCTGGGCCCCTTTCCATAAACCCCAGTCCCTACACGTGAAGCCGAAACCCGTAAGCGTTTAAGCCACAAGAGCCAAAACTTGAAGCCACAGCCGCCCTAGCTCTCCCCGTCAGTTTGTCCCCTGCGCCGTTACCCTCGCTCAGACTTAAATATCCCGTATTGACTCGGCGAGTGGCCGCGCGCGACGATAGCATTCAAAGCCCTCACCAAGTCAACCCGCGTCTTCCCCGCCATCGACCTCTCCAACCGCAGCCATAACGAAGTACATCCCCTTCCGCGAAGCGGAACCGGAAGTCAATTGCTCCCGCGAATCGCCTATCGGTCCAATAAAACCAATAGCTTCCGCAACATAGCTTATCCCATACTCGTCTTTTAAGAACTTCGAATGTTTCAATGTGTGTCTTATGATTAAAATAATGTTTTGCTTCCTTAATCTTTGCTTCATTGATTGATCTCATTAAAACGATGTTGCTCTCGGCTAAAACCATACAACCTGTTGCTCAAACTCATGATGAATTGTATATGGATGTTATCAGGGATAATTCAATATGCCGAAACCCAGTAAGAAGAAGGCGAAGATGACAGAAAAGAAACCTGCTCCTCCTAAGATTGAAACCTCGCTCCAAGACACCAGGTGCACCACTGGTGTCCCTCCAGAAATCAGATGGGATGACATATACAGAATGATCAGGGACCAAGAGATCCCAGATATGTTGCTGGAGGAGGCCCCGATCTATCAAAATATCAGAGCCTCAGGCATAATTAGAGCCGCTACCCGCCCTGAGCTGTTCCCCTGTGCTGAAGTGATCGGGTGGATACTCCAACATGCAGATGCTGATGGGAGAGTGATAAATGATAGCGGGAACATGGCTATCGCCTCATTTCAACCCGCGTATCTGGCGGAAGCCTACAGGTTTCCCCGTGTCCAGCAAGCTCTGACCGATGAATGGTTAAGCCAGATGGACAATGTCGAGATGGCCAAAAAGCTACTAGTGCAAGGGAAACATTTGAGGAAGAAAGAGAGGGAGGAGTATGACGTACAGAATCTAAGAGCTCCTTATAGGTTGATCGCCCTAATGCTGTGTAGAATCTTCGGCATGCCCGATGGCACAGTATACAAGATTCAGTGGGTCCCTATCATTCACTATGTGGCATTTAAGGGGACAGTGTTTGACTGGGCCACCATCTTGTCAGATAGTCTGGCCTCAATGATAAGTGCTGCTAAGCCCGGGCTGGCCTCGAAGAAGGCTGAATTCTTCATGTCCTCATACCTGATAGATTGTATCTTGGCCAAGATAGAGTTCCCCGGATTGGGGTGTACATGGGATAGGGCCACAGCCCCGGTCTACACTACATTCAAGATGTTGTGGGCTCAGAACTACAAGCCCAGCTACAAACTCATTTGTGAGGGGTTCATCATGCCCCTATACGAGAAAATGTTCAAGGAAGAACCAAGTTGCCTGTCACAAAACGCTTTGGAAGTCCTTCAGGATTATGGGGATTTCTACTTTTCAGAACAAGGTACCTACTTGAGAATGTTCGGAGGGACTAAGCCCCCATACATATTGCCGCAGTATGCCACAGACTATGTGGTGCTCAAGGAAGCAGTAAGACAACTCTTCTTGGATGGGATTGGAGCATTCCTCCACAAGCTACACAAGGCTTCCTTTCCCCCCCTACCTTTCTGCATAGGTGCTTACAAGTTTTCAGGGGTGGCCTCTGCCGATGAATTTGTTCAAGAGTTGAGGGCCTTCCATTTCGGTGAGGTCATCTTCCACAGGAACGACAGAAAGGGTAAAGTGGCCGAGCATTGCAAGGGGAACTATGCGAACTTCGAATATTCCCACTACCCCGATGCCGAGGAGGAAGCTTTCCGAGGCATCAGCAACATGGCTGAGCTACGGATCTGTCGCCAAAGTACTGGAGCGAGCTCTAGCTCAACCAAAACCCAGAAGACCATCCAGCAAAAGGAGAAAGAAGCCAAGGATGCCCGAGCTCAGGAAGAGCTCAGATTAAGAGAAGAGGCAAGGTTGCAAAAGGAAGCCGAGGAGGCAAGAAAGCTACAAGAGGCTGAGAATGAAAGACTGCGGAAGGAGGCTGAGGAAGCCCAAAAGCAGAAAGAAGCAGAAATTGAGCGAGCTGAAGCAAGGAAGAAGGCGGAAGAAGAATTGAGGAAAAGGGAAAATACCGAAACAGGTGGGTCCGGTGCGCAGGACATGGAGATAGACACCTCTCAGGCAGGTGGCTCTAGTACCCAAAAGGAAGGGACAGACCCCGCTCAGGAAGTCCGGACCCCACCGATGGAAGAAGACATAGACATCATAAACCGACCAATTGTACCGTACACTCCATCTGGGAAGCGTACGGTGTCCAAATGGAATGAGTTTGTCTATGATAAGAAAAGAAAAACAATGGTCCTCCAATCAGAAGAGAGGATTAAAAGTCCCTTCCATGACGACATAGTTACTCACCGAGAGGTCGCTGTCATGCAGAACACAGATGCGGATCCCATTGCCATGGCCTCCGCAGTTATAGCAACAGCACAAGCATCATTTGCCAATGTAGGGGTTATAGTCAAAGAAAATATATTGACAAAGAAAAGAGCACGTACCTTGCAACGAAATGTGGCTAATGAGCAAGCCCAGAGAGACCTGATAGTGAATAAATACAATTGCTTGTACGCCGAGCATAAGGAGTTGGCAAATAAGTACAGCTACCTGGAGGAGGAAAAGGACCAGCTAGCACTCCAAATAATGATTGCAGAAGCGGAGAAGAATGGAGCAGAAGAAAAGGCTTCCCAGCTAGAAGCAGACAAGCAGGCATTAACTGAACGTTTAGAGCAAGCGGAAAGCAGAACCTTGGATATGTCCCCCTTCCACGAGCTGTCATGCAATATACTACAGCAAGTGCATGGCTCTCAAGAGCTAATCACTGATGAGGTATGCAAACTCAACGCCATGACGGTCAGGCTAAAGGAGGTTAATGCGGAAGCCCACAGGCTCAAGGCTAAGAATACCCGTGTCAAAGCAAATGTCATAAGTCAGATGGCATGGAGGGAAGGGAAAGGAGGTTTTCCCCCTCATCTTCCTTTTAAGACAGTGGAAGATTTTAATGAAGATATAGCCTTGTTGGAGTTTGGCCGGAACTGTGCCAATAAGCTGATGGCCAGTGTGCAGAAGACCACAGAGAGAATCAACAACCTGTACCAAAAGCTCAAAGGAGTCCATGATAACTGCTCATTGAGTTTCCCTCGGACCCTAGAAGATTTCCCGGGAAAGGAGCAGCGGTTATCTCAACTAAAAGAAGAGCTAGGCGTCCAGATGGAGTATGTAAAAAGCATTGATGTTCTTGCCATGGATGATCTCCAACATTACATCGGTTCATCAACACTTCACAATCATCTGTTGAAGGAAACATATCAGGTTGCTGAAGCAGAAGTACAAAGCATTAAAATAGAGCTCGGGAAGAATGTAACTTCTCAGAAAATCCTGTTTCCTGCTGCAGCAAACATAATCATAAGGGATACAGGTGTGTGGCACAGCTACATAGAAGAGGAGGTCAGGAAAGCTGCAGCAGCAGCAGAAACATCAGTGGATCCGGCATCCCCGCTCCCAGCAGCATCTTCCCCAGCAATGGCAGAAAATTTGGCCAGTCCCGTTCCCCCTTCCCAATTAGGAGCAGCATCAGCAGGGGATTCGAGGTCCTCTTCCCAGGCATCACCAGTGACAATCAATTTGGGAGACCCTTTGCCATCGGAAGCTCACGCACAGGAATGAAGCAAACCGAATTCAGCTGGACGACTCCCTTCAGACAGACACGTGCCCGGCAGCGAACGCTCGGATGTTAATAAATTTTCTGTTATGTACATTTTAAATATGTAAGGCTTAAGCCATGGGACAGCTGTCCCTAATTTTGTCAAAACATTTTTGTAAAAGGAATGGCCATTTTGGTAGTCGATTATAGTAGAAATTCCTGTAAAAGACAGAGGGGGGATGCTAGGTGTCAGCCCAGAGGGCAAATTTGTAACTATAAATAGGAGCTAGAAGAGATTAGACGGGACTTTTGGCAGGGAATGAAAATTTTGGGCAAATGATATGAGCTATCTTGTATCGGCTCTGTAAATTGAAATTTTCTAATAGAAGCCACGGGAGACGGACGTTTTGCTTGGAATGTTGGGTTGCTTCATGTTGGACTATTCTAATGACTGCAATTCGGCAATGTGAGATCATTCTTGACTTCTGAATTATTTCTTTGTACTAATGATTTTGCTCTCATCTATGCATGCGTCCTTTCTATTTCATGGACAATGAATGCGTTCCATATTAAATCAGGAGTTACCTGCTGATACTTTTATCATTGCTGTAGATTTTTCTTCTGGATCGAATAGCTAACTGTTCTTTCTTCAGGATAATCGTATGGCTCATTGTTCATGCTTTTAATTGCTCCTTGCAGGGATCTTTTAGTTTAATTCCAGTATCGTTGCATCTAGATCCGTTTCTTTTATTCTTATTACTTAGATCAAACAATTTTGATTCCTTCTGTTCATAAGCAATAGATTCGTTCTGTAAGTTTCATTGTAGATCTGTTTCCTTATCCTGTAGCTTTTCTCTGTTTATTTTCTGAGCAATAGATGCGTTCCATTTTAAATGAGAAGCTATCTTCTCAAGATCCTCATCTTGCTGTAGCTTTGACCGTGAGAAATAATAGTTATCTGTTCGTTGCTTATGATATCTGTTACAGCTGATTGCTCTCCCCTTAAGCGTGTTCCCCTGCAGGGATAGGTAGATGTGTTCCTGTTTCTAGATTTAGATCTGTTCCAATTGCATTTAGATTAAGTATAATTTAGGCATGTGCATCTCATATAAAACACATAAAACCCAAAAGAACGGTGGATCGGGCCATAACCGGTAGAATCGGATTTAAAGTCCAAAACCACGGTTGCCGGAACCGCTAACCGGACGGATTCCCTACACCAAACGGGAGACAGTCTAATTGGGACCGTCTCTCGGGGAGAATCCCTTTCTGATTGATGCTACGATATCCGAGGCATCAACACATCTATATTTGAAAAATTTAAATTTTTACTGATTTTACTAATTCGGAAAATTGGGTACGTGACATATGGTATCAGAGCTGAGGTTTCAGCACTCGGGCCTATAGGGGCTCAACATAAGGTAAATAAATATGAGGGTTCCAAAACTAACAAACAAATTGTGTTTTGGATGCATGGGACGAATGGACGAGAATATACTATCCAAATTAATCGTCGAGTTCTCCAAGAGGAACTAAGGAAAATATGGAAATATCGTGACGAAGCAATTTATTGTGGTATTCCAACCAAGACTCGTCTGATTAAACTGTAAGTATATGAGTTCCACTTTCATCTCTAGTCTAGTATGTTGTGCTTTACTTACATACTTAAAATTGAAAGTTATTGGATTGAATGATATTGATCATCCACTATCATGTATAAGGATCATCCACATTATGGAAGACAAACTGTATCATTAAAGGTTAAAGGAATTAACTTTAATGGTTTACTTAGAACTCCTAATGATGGGTGTGTTTGATGCCTAGAAAATTCCCTACTTACTACATAGATAGACGTCGATGATCCGACATCCAAGAAGAATATTATACAAACCGGAAATTATTAGAATATTGACCACATAGATATGGGAGGGTGAATACGACTAAAGGAGTTGGTAAGTTCCCTCAATTTTGAGTAGAAAAGTTAAGTAGTATATAGAATTTATGACACTAACTACAGTACATATTCCTTCGGAAGGGATGATGCTCCTCTTAGATAAAACCAAAGGATAAGAAGTTTAGATAAATAATTTCTTAACTAGTACATGGGGATGTGTGGTTCTCTTATGAAATAAACTGTGTCACCCTGATAGGAAATGATGTAAAATAGTTATATCCTGTCTTGTGCGAAATATAATTATTGGAATTTGTTGTTTACAAATCTTAGAAGTTTAAACGTGTTCGGTTGATTGAACGACAAATGGAGTAAGAAAGTAGTCTAAACATTTACTACCTTGAGAAGGAAGTTAGCATGTTCTTCACCTGAATGTACTTCCACAGATGAATAGTCTTTGTTACTATATTTTTCACTTTAGCAGATGAAGGTATGGGATAAGTGATTACGATACTGAATGTGAGACATTAGAGCATTCTTATACCATTGCTTGTTAGTTGAACAAAAGGACAAAAGGGTTATAAACACTTAAAAAGTATGCTTATATATAGGGTGCATATGATGAAAATGCATGTTTCCTTTTACAACTTCTTACTCTAGTAATCCTTAAGCTAGATGTTGGGAACGATGAGTGATGGTTATGGAAGTTATACTTTTATTTGTTACAATATTTATGACGACTTGCTATCCATGTACAACTATATGTTACTTTGTTAAGGGATAGATTATTGGAAACCTAGAACCAACATGAAATAAATACAGGTTAGTAGGATGCTGTAATTTTCTGACGTCCTTATGTTGCCATAAGGAATGACTGTTTTAATTTATTATGAGATAAGGAAAACATTGATGACATGGAAATTGTAGGGTAGATCGGAAGTGATCTTTGAGACAGTAATCGAGGTATAAGTTTTTAAGAAACAAGTAAAAATGATGTTTGAACATATGTTATATGTATGATTGTTTTTATGATTTAATTACCTTTATACGACTAACACTTTGAATGTTGTGGTCGAGCAAATGATTATTTTTCCCACACATCACTGCCTGACACCCATCAACGGGTAAATGTGGGATATATATATATATATATATCAATTCATGTATAATACTAATGTGTGATGATACAAGTAAACTGGGACCGCGGCAGATGAAGGTGAGCTATGCGGTTGCCTTTACAATGGTACACGGTTATTTGTATAAGGTATGTAAGTTTTTTTTAGACAATTGGTTATCCCTATATGAGGTTAGGTTATACAAAAGGGTTGTATAACTAAATAGGAATTGTGTTGAAATGGTGAAATCTAACATTCAAGGTTAAATGATCATAATGTCCATGGATTGTCATAGAAAGAATGTTATATCGTGTTCAAAGCATTATGAAATCTTATAAGCTAGTTATGTGTAGTAGGAAATGACATCTTAGAAACGTACTTACTCGTAAAATGAAACGTACTTACTCGTAATTCCAAGACGTTTTGTCGCTTACTTCTTGGAGATTCTTCGGAACGGAATTTTACCTTTTCCTTATATGATGCAGTTTCTTTCCCAGTATGCGGTCACCCTTACAAAAGTATATGGTTATCATTATAAGGTATGCCAGTATGTTTTAGAAAATTGGTTATTTCTATGTGATGTTGATATATAAAAAGAAGTTGTATAACTAAAATAGGAATTGTGTTTGAAATAGTGAAGGATAACATTCGAGGTTAAGAAAAAATAATGTCCTCAGGTCATCATAGGAAGAATATTATTTCGTGTTCAAGGAATTATGTAATCTTATTAAGTAAGTTAGTTATGCTTGGAAGGAGAAAACGTTTACTTCAGATGATCAAGTATGGATATAGTAGTATGAAGAATGAATGATTTTCTTATTTACAAATATTTGATTTTGTTATATAAAGTGCTACTAACAATTGAATTTGGAAGATGGCCAAAACTCGGTGGAACTTGTTGAAAGACAAAAGCTTAATATATTATGCATGGTACAATAAAGGGGTGAGGATGAAAGATCCACATTGCATCTTTTATTATTGTTAATTATTGTTGAATAAAGAACTAGACCAAATTGGTCAGAGAAATTGTATAGTTATAAAATGTAATATGACGAAATAATTGATAAATTTGAATGAGATCATCCTAGACTCAAGCGAGGAGGCTTGAGGGGAATAGATTCCTGGACTCAAGCGAGAAGGCTTGAGGGGAATTATGTAAAAGTGCGTCAAGGGCACTGAAACACTCCCTAGAGATCAGGGAGTTGATAGCCGCCAGGATTCTCGAAGGAATCGGTGAGTTGTAAAGACCTAGGCAAACTGTAAGAGAATGCATATGCGGGAGGCAGGACGCTGCTTAGTATGCATGAGAGAAAGTATTGCTGCGTGAGCACCGTGGTGTTAGGCAAGAAATCTGTGAAATAATTGCTGTGTGAGCACAGGAGTGTTAGGCAAGAATTTCGAAAGGATTGTTGTGTGAACACTCAGGTGTTAGACAAGAAATTTCCGGATCAAGTGAATGGTGTGTTGTGATTAAGTTCATAGTCTACATTCCTGGATCACTTGAATTATGTGTGCATGTGATAATAAAAGCACAAACAATGATTAAAATATATTCCATAGACTGCAAATGTTATGTTATAATAAATGACTCAGTATTTATGAATATGAGTTTGAAATTGATGATAAGTTTTACGGTTTCTTTGAATTTCAGTTTTTAAAAAAAAAAAAAAAAAAAAAAAAATGCAGGGTGATTGATAGTTACTTGCGAGAAATTCATGAAAGACCAAAGAAGGTAAAAATAGAAATGATGAAGCAAGCAGAAAGGTGACTCAAGAAGAGAGGACGAACTGTTAGAATATATCAACACCGAGGACGGTGTTATTTTTAAGGGGAGGAGGATGTGATATCCCTCTCTTTTTGTATCCTATTGTTTTGTAAAAATGTCATAATTTGTAAGTGGCCCTTACATGTATTATAAGGGAACATTAGGAGTAATTGTGATTGGTATAAGGTTTATTATTATATAGATGCATATACGGTAAGAGTTATCAAATAAATTTTATAATCTATTATGAAGCATGAAGGAGAGATAGCCTAATGTAAAATGGAAAAGTTACATTTCCAAAGCACCCAACATTACGATATTCCGCATACACCACTCAGAATTTAGAGCTGCCACTCACTCCACTTGAATGTAGTAGAGTTACCACACGTAGTTCTTAGAGGATTTAATAGAGTTATGCTGAGAGGATTCGAGCGAAGTGCACTCTCTATTTTCGATAGCGGAAATAAAGAACTTGAAGAATTTTAAGGAAGCTGCCTCCTTAGTGGAGAACCTTCTGCCAAAGAACACTGCCATCTGCTATACGAAGGGAACACACCACGCCAGTTGTCCACAAGTAGAACCACGAATTCTCTATCACCACCAAGCTCCAAAATGCTTCTTAAGGAAGTTGAGTGGGAATACGTGAGGGCATTAACTACCCAACGATCTGCTGAAGTTTTCGGCTGTCATATTAAACGTTGGGGAGTGGACGGACTCTCCAAGAGGGTGTTGTCGTTAAAATTTAATGCGAGAAGGTGGACGGACTCCTCGAAAGGAAAGTGATGCCGAGATCTTTGCAGGATGTTAAGGTAATTTCAGGTTCTTCTTTAAGGAAGGGGGAAAACGAAGCCAGAGGATGGAAGCAGTGTGAAGACCTGGGTAGAGAAGGAGGTATCGTTGGAAAATGGCTGGGGGAAGAAAGCATCACCGTCACTAAACCAAGCAAGATTTGGAACCTCTGCGAAAAAAGGAAATGTTCCTGGTTGCATGCATTTGAAAACCTGTCCATGATAACGAGCATACCTGTAAGTAGATACATCATTACTATTTTATTTGAAGTAGAAGCATGATTTCCTACAATAAGTTAGCCATCGACCTCTGTGTGAGGATATATATTTTATCTACACGTTTGAATGCTTATTGATCTTTGCTTTTGTTTCTCTCTGCGTGAGGGGCATGATGGGTTCTTCATAGATTTCTTTTCTCTCTGTATAAAACATTTTTTTGTTTCCATAGCGTGTTGACATTTTGCCAGGTGATTTCCTTGTGGAGAATCGGTCCCATGGACTTTGTTTTAATGCATTTAACCCCTCGTAGATATTGGCATCATAGTGCTAACTCATTTAATTATTGACCGATTGATCACTGATATATATATTTCCCTCACCACTATTCGCTAGATTTACTCCTTCCATGTTTGTATCATTACCTTGGATTGCTATTCATGGCTTGATTGTGTTTCCAGCATGTAATCCTTCGATTGTATATTCTCCCCATAGTTTGGTTGAGTTTCTGAGTGATACGATTGGCATTTTAAAAAAAAACCCGATTTGAATCCTAGAAGGCACCAGAGCTCAAGCGTTGTTTGAGAGTTGTTTGAGCGTCCTTCTTTGTCCTTCATCTGGCTATTTTGTTTTTACTACATAAATCCCAGAGAGAGGCTCTGCTAGTTGGGATGATTGTAAGTAATTTTTTTATCTTACTACTTTTATTCTAGACGTTTTGCATTTGATCGGAGCCGAACATCTGGTAGGGCGACCTCTCCTTCTAGAAAATAAACCCGAGTCTTTTAATTGGACTGAACTGAAGTATCGTCGTAGAGTACTTGATTCCGTTTTCACTTTTGTAATGTTTAATTTGGGGTATAATGATTCATCCCTGTAGCTTGGTTGAGTTTGCGATTGTATAATGCAGTTCTTATCTGCAAAAAAAAGAAAAGAAAAAAAAATAAGCGTTAGTAAGTGTCCTGTCAGTTTTATGCCTTGATTATAAACCTTAGCTGAGAAAACTACCATACAGATGTGATTTTTGTCAGATTGTGCGTGGATCCCTTCACCAGATCGTGTAAACCGTTGCTTGATTGTATGAAGGTTAATCTAACTTGTTTGCAGCATGGATCCCGTGAACCCCTGTTTGATTGTATGCAATTTAATCCTTGGTTAAGATCTTTAAAGATTGTTCAATGGATCCCTTCACCTCTAAGTGGCTGAAGCACTTACCTCACGACTACCTCTGTGTTGAGGTTTTATGCGTTGTGTTACATCAATAAAACTCTAATTTAATGCTATTGTATTTATTTTAGAAGGAAGTATGATGTTAAACTTTAAAGATATATGTATTAGATAAACCTGCAACTGATCTTTGCTCAGATGATGTTGCAAATGTTATTAGCACATAATGGATTTCTGATAAGTAACTTTAGAGATGAGCACAAATTCATAGATATGCTATTTTACTCGTTTGTTCTCAAGCCAGAGTCTGGTCTCTGCTCAGTATTTTATATATGTGCACGACATCATAGATATGTTGTTTCCTTACATTTGATTACAGAATTAATTACTGTCCGGTCTGGATGTGATTGAGTGAGGTGTCTGCCCTTTATACCTCTATGACTGGTAAGGAACCGTGGTATTTTTGTTACATCTGTGAAATGTGAACATTAATATATGAAGCGAATTGCTGCTAATAGCTTACGTTGTCGGAGTTGAACTCTACTAAAATAGTTTTATTAGAATAGAGTATATGATAGAAACGTGAGCATTAGATCTTTGAGATCACCTCTTTTAGTGTTAAAAGAATTGTTGGTCATTCAAGCTAGAATTTTGTATCCATAGGGATGGAATGTATTTGATTATCATGTAAAAAGTTTCCTCGACAAGAGAAGCTGCGAGAAAAGAAACTATAGCAACAACTAAGTTGCAATTTGTAAACACTATGTTTCAGAATAAATAAAAGATGCACACACCTTTTGTGGACTAACCCGTGTACGGGTGAACCACGTTATCCTTGGTCTCTTGTGTTTGTTTATGGTGTTCCTCAAATGTGTCTTTACGAATGAAAACTTGATTAATTGATGTACTTTTCCTATATAAGTTTGGTTGATTACATGATGTATCATGCTAATATATTCGCCTTATGATATTGTCAATGTTGTTATCAATTGAGTTGTTTTCTTATTGACTATGCTATCTATGAGGTAAACATGTGCTAAATGGTTTCAACGGGTACAATTGCATTCATTGTTATTTTAATAAGAGTTCTATGAGATTGTTAAAAACAAGTTAATATGTCTTTTACATGTGGTTTTAAAATAAGGATATAAGAGTGTAGTAGCTAAACCTATGTATATTCTCCATATTATGAGTAATTAACTGATGTGGTGTTTCAAAGAGGGATTAGTATGTTACATCTTTTGTTATCATCTATATTTGAAAAATTTAAATTTTTACTGATTTTACTAATTCGGAAAATTGGGTACGTGACAATAATAAGGGTTTAAAGTATTTATTGGATCAAACAAATCTTAACACAAGGCAAGCTAGGTGGTTAGCTTTCCTTAGCGAGTATGATTTTGAGATCCATCACATTAATGGAAAGAAAAATAAGGTTGCTGATGCATTGAGCAGAAATGCTAGATTGAGTTTTGTGGCAACAATCAATACTTTTAAAACTAATCTGGAAAATCAGATCGAAGAAGGAATTAAGCAAGACGAAAACTACCAGAAATTACATGATAAAGTGGCTGAAAATTCATCCGAAAATGTTATGACAGATTACAGTATTAATGAAAAAGGCTTCTTAACTTACAAAAACAGAATTTATGTGCCTAATTTTTCGAAGGTTAAGTTGTTGATTTTAGATGAAGTTCACAAGAGTCGTTATTCATGGCATCCTGGTTATCAGAAAATGATAACTATATTAAGAAAGGAGTACCTTTGGTCCAACATGAAGAGTGAAGTTGCTGAATATATAGCTAGATGCTTTGACTGTCAGACTATTAAAGCTGAACATCAACATCCAGCTGGGCTATTGTAGCCCTTACCAATTCCAGAATGGAAATGGAAAATTATAAGCATTGACTTTATTACAGGTTTGTCTAAAAATCGGAATCAGAATGACTCTATTATGGTTGTTGTTGATAAACTTAGTAAAGCTGCTCATTTTATTCCTGTTAAAACTACTTTCAAGGCTTCTAACATTGCAGATATTTTAATGAAGCAAATTTTTCGCTTGCATGGAATTCCAAAGGTAATTATTTCAGATCGAGACTCTAAGTTCACAGGTAACTTTTGGACAACACTGTTTAAAGGATTAAATACTAAGTTAAATTTCAACACTTCTTTCCACCCACAGACTGATGGTCAAACAGAAAGAGTAAATCAGAATTTGGAAAATATGTTAAGATTGTATGTTAAAGATCAACCATCTAAGTGGGGAGATTACTTGCACTTAGCAGAATTTGCCTACAATAATAATTATCAAGCATCTGCTAAGTTAAGTCCATTTGAAATTTTGTATGGAAGAAAATGTTGTACTCCAATTTCATGGGATAATCCTGTAGACAGATTGATGTTAGGACCAGATTTATTGAAAGAAATGGAGCTAACCATGAAACACATTCAAGGTAACTTAAAAGTTGCTCAAGATCGGCAGAAAAACTATGTTGATTTGAAACGCACAGAAAGAGAATTTCAGGTAGGAGACCATGTTTTTATAAAGGTCTCACAAGAAAAGTTCTTTGAAGCTTGGGAGCTATGTTAAATTAGTACCAAGGTATTGTGGACCATTGGAAATCCTATCAAGGATAGGAGTTGTTGCATATCAATTGGCATTGCCATACAATTTAAATATCTACAATGTTTTTCATGTTCTATTTTAAAGAACTATGTGCACGATGCTACTCATGTGTTGAATTGGAATGACATACAGGTGGAACCCAAAGGAGATTTTCAGGTGGAACCCAAAGGAGATTTTCAGGTGGAACCAGACTATATTCTAGACCGGAGGGAAATTATGCTTCGGAATCGCACCATAGGGAAGGTAAAGGTGCAATGGAAGCACCTTAGCCCTGATGAAGCTACTTGGGAACTGGAAAGTAATATGCGGGCAGCATATCCAGTTCTATTCCATGAGGATCTTGATGATGGATAAGCAACATCGAGGACGATGTTGAGCTTAAGAGGGGGTGTTTGTAACATACCCTTTAAGATGGAAAACATTTTGTGTTAAGAAACATTATGATAACTTTTATTGTAAATTTTATGTTGGACAGGTGTCCAAGGATGACTGTAATTTGCACAATATATTATTATTAAATAAATAAAATAGGAGACAAACACCTAAGAGGACTGTTGAAAGAGTGGTTACTGATCCACTGGGTGGAATGGAATCTGTGGTAGAAGGAAATGGACAAGTGGTAGCATCATGATGCAACTAACTAGCTATTGGTATGGGACAACTCCCTTGAAATGTGGTCATAGTGCCATGAAAGATGAGACTGGAGCTTGAGGCTCATTTATTCCAAACTGACCACTAAAAGACCTAGGTAGTCTATATAATAGCCATCAAATATTGAACCGAGGTTCATCACTTTTCCTGATGAGGAAATTTACCTTGGGGTTTTGCTGTGTTTGCACCCAAGAGATTTGATGAGGGGATATGCTATGTTGTTGATCATGTTGTGAGTCTGCCAAACTCTTATTGAGTTCAGGAGGTTGATGCTGAGTGGAGAAGGAAATTTATTCAAGAGGTTGATACCGAGTGGGGAAGGTATTTTGAGTGCCTTGCTTCTACACAGATTCCACCCATTTATTGGATCAGTAATCAGGCTCGGGGGTTCACTAGAAGTCAGCAGTTGAGATGCTTCTTCTAAAGCAGGTTGGGAGAAACATGCCTCCTTGGGTGTTTGTCGGCCATATCGCCAGTTACAGGTTCTATTGTCTTATCTATTTTATTTTTAAGTTCTGTTATCTATTTTTGCATATTACAGTTCTATTGTTTGTTCTAACCTTCACTGTTTATTTTATAAGTTTATTTCAGTTGTTCTGTTTAATTTTATAATTCTGTATAAATTGAAATGATTGAATAAAATAGTTTCTATATTTTTCCCCATGCAAAAAAGAACAACATCGTACTCCAGTATAGAAACAGATTAAGATAGATAATATATGATAGGAAAACTGCCATGGTGATGGACGTACCATTTTATATGTTCTGTTAAATTATCTGCTGATATTAATTAGTATTATCTATTGCATTTTACTCACAGTACTATTCTTATTTTCATTCTTCTCATCAAAATAGTAAATCTATTCCATAGAAATAACAGAGTTTATATTAAATAAAGAAATCATTTCTTCTCTTTACATTTTTGCTTTCCAAATGTTTATCTTCAAAGAATAACTTTAATTTGCGATTATTTATCATCACTGTACATGTAGGACAGATAGACAAACAAGAAGTAACATTTTACCCACTTAGGGTTTGCTCATTTTATTTTCAAAACCATTAACTGTCATTATATAACTATAAAACATTGTTATTTCTTCTCGGCATGTAGTCAATGAATTGCAATTTTTCTATAGAGTCGAGCTAGTTAATTGAGCTCTCTGACATTTCATTATTTTAGTAACAATAGACAAACCAAGCATATTTTATCCAAGTCATTACTGTAGGTCGAATAGATAGATTTCAAATATCATCCTGAAAGTTTAAGACATTACAATGTCTGTAGGAACAGAGTCAAACATAGTCACAATACAAGTTGATGCCGAAACATATCAACGAACACATCAACATCTAGGCATAGCCAAACCCTAACCTCTGACAAGTTCTCAAATAAAAAACACAAACGTTTCATACCAATCGACGATGAGGCATTAGGCCGAAGTCATCACATATTTCAACACTTAACTATTGATTTAATAACAGTAGCAGTGTCTATCATCATACACACATTGCATACGATTTCCTTTCTATCTTTTAAACATTCGTAAGCTTACAGTCCAGGAAGAAGCACGATAGCACAGGTACGATTAAAACCCAGTTACACAAACATTACCATTTTACACAGAGACTGTTCTAAACACGATTTATTTCTATTTCATAAACCAACAAGTTACAGATTTTGATCACGGGCCACGCCCCAAAACTACAAACATAAAAATAGTCATGGCCACATAGTTTGCAAAAGATCTCTTATATTATCATCTTGACAGAGTCTGAAACCCTATTAACGAAGGAACGTTGCCCAAGTTCAAAACCAAAAACCCTGTACATATATCAACTATTACATCGACTCTACAAACTAAGAAACAACCCAAGGTTTTCAACCATGATTTCCAGAATAGGTGATACAAATGTATGCCACGAATCTGCCAGGAGGACCTACGAGGGTTTTCCAGCGGTGCTTACCAAGTTAATACGCGTGCTCTCCATTGCCATCAATCCATCTTTGAGAATACATAACAATGGCATTACCTGCCACAAGAATTGCGAGGAGTTAGCAACAATATCATTTGAATGTTGACAAAACGAAGAAACATATTACATAACTAAGAAACAAGATAACTTACCTTGCTTTCAACAGTCGATTGGAATGCTCTTGGCTTCCAAATCCTTCATCCAACGTAGTGAAGTTGCCATGCAACTGAACCACAACCAAACTCGGAGTCAAACCTCACCACTAACCTATTTTGTCACTGGACGAAAGCCACAGGGATTCAACACTACTCATACAGCAAAACTCAAGCACTTATACAGTATCTTCACAGTAAAAATTACAAAGAATGGAGGCACAGTGCCATCCACAACCACTCAGGGTCGAGCCCTGTAAACTAGCGGCATGTCGGCCTTCTTCTCCGAAACGAAAATCATAAAATGAATGCACGAAGGCAAAAAAATAACGCTAAGGCAAGATTGACTAGGGTTTTACACATCTCATCTATCGAGACAATGAGATCAACGATCGAGATTGAGCCAGCATAACCACGATGGTACCAAGGCAGTGATTGCGACCAAACCAAATCAGTGACTTCATTTAATACTCAGAACAGTCGGATGCCATATCACCAAGGCTGAGCTTACAGCTCGGTGATGAATCACAAATTCTTACCACTATTATCATATGGAGCCAGAACATGTAGATGTCAGCGTAGCAACCACTAACATCACAACAGGATCAAATTCAATGCTGGGATCTCACGTAGATATCAGCCAGATCCTCGACTGCAACAACATTTATTTCATATCAGCATTCGAGTTATGGTGACAACGAAGTCCTCGAGATAGTAACATTACCATACAACTGTTTACAACCACGATATAAGTTAACAACCATAGGATAGATGCATATCAATACCATAAAACAACAATGCATGGTTCTATTCATAAGGTATTATCACGACATTTCATACACGCTAGGAGCATTAACATTTGTTCCAAGTTTACATAGCACATATATGTATTGCACACCCGAACCATAGGGTTTACATATAATCAATTCCACATTGATATTCGCATAGTTTCCATAGGTTATCAAACATTGGAATCGATATATTTATTATATCAACCATGTATTGTAAAACAATACAATGCCATAGTATAATATGAATTATCACAAGGTTTAACATTTAACTTATGCATTTAAATAAACATGCATTACAATTATAATAGCTATGTCACTTACATAAGTTATTGAAAGGAGAATCTAACCGTACACTATATAGAAATCTAGGGTTGACACCAACCATATAGAACGTATGCTATTATGTCCAACAACATCTTGATTCACAAGTTGACACAATACAAACATCATCACTATAGCATTCCAAGACTTTTACATTGTAGCCATCATTTCCAGGAGAGTAATTTATTTCTATTGATGACATTATCTTTCATAAGATCAAACTTGTTACAATTTCAGATGGATAAACTAAGCCGTATTGCCACTAATCCTTCCAACAGTTGCAATGAGTTTAGTGTATAACATTGCTAGCGACACATACGAATATTACCATAAAGACGATACAAGTGACGAAGTTAAATTGAAGATACATACCATTGACATCTTCATGCACGACAGATTATACAACTATCTTAAACATAGAGACGACAAGCTGAAGCTTACAACTTGTCTTGCAAAAATTGGAATTACTCTATAACCTTACCTACAGATCCGCGAAAGAAGAATCCAATGCTTTAGCTTTCAAAGCTAATAAACCCAAGGGCACCTGGTAGGAACCCCTTCAGAAATATGCAAACAAATTCATTAGTATTGTTACCAGATCTTTACACATAACGAAATAAACATTGTTCTGTCGCATCTTACTTACAACCAATTGCATTTTCATGTTTAAATTAAATACGACAATTTTGTGAAGTAGTTATCATCTATTAGTCATTAATTATCATTACGCAGACAACATTATCTTATAAAATAGGCTATATCATTTTATTTTTTTTATTTTGCAATTTTTTTGGGATGTTACACTAAGCTAGTCCATAGACATTACAAATGATGATTTTTTATTTGGTTTCAAGATCTTCTAACTCAGTTTAGAGCGAGTTTGAGTGTTGAACTTGATTTTTCATGCTATACTTCCTTGAATCACACATTACATATAAACAACCAGATGCTCCTATGGTGCTCACCACACATCAATTTCCATTCCTCCATAATACTTGCAATGTTTAGGATGCATCACATGCTTCCTTTTTAGTCTCTTGGAGAAGAAGGAGGACATGTTTCTCCTTGAAAATTAAGTTTCTGACCATTTCCACTTTTTGTTTTCCTCCCAAACCTCTACAATACGAGGAGACTAACTTCATTATTTAGTACTTATAGGACCATACTTACTCCTTCATTCTTCTCTACGATCTTTGTGGTGATGAAGTGTAGGGAAAATTTCAAGGATCCAAAATTTTCTTAAAGTGTAGAAACCTTGGTGAATATTCTAGTAATTGTTAAATTTCCAACCATAAAATGTTTGGCGATATTTTTAAAAAAATATTTGAATTTCTAAAGGGTTTAAATAGTTGGACAAATTTTTCTATTTTTAAAGTAAAATTTTTTAACCCTATGAAATTTTAGCGAATCGTATTGGGAAAAAAATGGAAACTGACAAATATATTTTAGGAAAAAAACCTCCAAAATTAGCCCCTAGGATAAATTCCTCCTCTTAATTTTTTTCCTGGCTATAGTGGTGACTTTAATATTCTTATCGAAATAAGTTTGTGTTCCTAAAAGTAGAATTTTTGTTGCCTCATCATCTCTTTGTTGTTGCAAGGTTCTTTTACTAGCCTTTTTATGGGTTGATCTATCCTCCTCAATACTAACCATACTATCTTCTTGTGTCCATTCTCCTTCCTTCCTTGCAACCACTCCTCCTCCCAGGTTTGTTGAGTTGTTTCCAAAGGAGTTTATCTCCTGGTAAGGATCTGGTGGTAGTAAGGGCACACAATTTTCTTTCAGGAAGATCTCAACTATTACAAGCTCTTTGATTGTAGGCTTTGTTGTGACTTTCCCTGTCTCTTTCTCTTGATTTATTGCATAGCCACTTTCCTTTCCAATCTTATCTCTTTCTTCAATGCATGATAGAGCTTGAAACCGATCTGATCTGGTTGGACCAGAGTGTTTTGAGGGAGATGGAGCTACTAATAGAACCTTACAACCTTTTTTCAAGTCTTGATGCCATCCTTTCCCTAATATTTAGGATTATTTGAGCAAAGTGTCCCTATTCATGGAATACTTTGCACTTAAATGGAAGTTGTTCATAATCAAGCTTTTGTGCATGCGTCCAACCATCCATTGTAAGAGTAATAATCTCTCGAAAGCCTTTTTATAGATCTACCTCCACACAAATCCAAGCACATTAGCAAACATTGAAGTTTTGTCTCTTATTTTTCAATATACTTCACTAAAACATTACCAATAGTCAGCAAATCCTTATCTTTCCATAATATTGCGATAGATGTGGTAACATCTCCCTTTTTCTTTTGAGAAAAATGGCATAATAACCCCTTCCACAAAAGTGATGCTGCAATCTACAAAAGATACTTGGGATTTCCAAATTTTTTCTAGCTAAGTATCCCATGGCTCTGGGATTTCCTTTTTGTTGACGCCGAGGAGATCTTGACCTATGGAACATAGGCGAGCTTCATAAAACACAAATGAGGAGTAGACGTCGAGCAAGTCGATCCACTTGTGTACGTCTGCAGGAATCCACCAAATTATGAAACTCCTCATCGATTCTTCTCCTAGATTCTCATAGGTCTAGATCTTGCAACCGCTTCATGAAGATCGAGGATCCAACATTTAGAGACCTAAGCTAGGGTTTGCACGGGCTAAAGGATGAGCTATCTAAATATTACTTATTAAACCATGTGAAAATCAATTAATACACTTTATAATCTTGCAATAACCAATACAAAGAGTTTCTAAACTTTGTAATAACCTTCAACTTTATTTTGGAAGTTGGATTTTACATGGATTGAATGGATTGAATTTATTGAAGTGTAATTTTTTTTTGACATATAAAGAAAATACTTAAATAAATTATACTTTTGGATATTTGATAAATACATATTTACTAGTATAACCACTTAATTTGTGGTAGGTGAATACCTATATGTTACAACTTAAGTGCCACAAATAAGTTATCTTATTTATTCTAGTTAAATGGGTTGTATGCCACAAATTGTTCGTTATCGGAGTTATCCATACATCAGCTACAAGTTATCCATGGATCAAATATAAGCTACTAGTTATCTGAATATCAATCTGAGTAATACACTTCTTTTGTCCTGATGCAATTTAGGAAAAACCTAAATGCTAGTTCACCCCAAATTATAAGATATCAACACCTATAAATGTAAATATGAATTTATACAATTATTAAAAATTATAATTTGATTAATTCATATTAAAGTCTAATAAATTTTAGCAATTTTACTGTTTACTTTGTTTATTTTTATTTCATCTCATATAATAATGTCACATAACATAATAATGTGATGAAAAGTTTTAAGATTGTTTTAAGTCCGACCATTGAAAACAACCCTGCTTCCATCTTTTACTATTGTTTTTATTGTAACGCAATGCATCGTAATCGAATGCACTATACAGTCCAACCTTGAATTTCAAATTTAAAACAATGTACTATATAGTCCAACTTTTGATTTCAAATTGAAAAGAATAATTGAAGAAATTCAAACTCAGATGGAACCATTGTGGAGCTGCAGCTGACAGTAGTGGAGACATAATCATGTTGAGTGGAAGACAGTGTTTACGTGCATGGAGGATGCATGGACTAACGAGGACAGGCGAAAAGGAGGAACAGAGAAAAAAACATCATAAGATATATTCTGTGTCTGCCTAGAGTGGCTCTCATTGTTGCAAAGGATCAGCAACATCATTAAAAACATGAGGGATTGTGTGAGTGTCTCCACTCTGCTGCAGTGAGGCATCGTAAAATTGTGGCACCAAAGGTTCATGATAGTTTGTAATCAGGGTTAAGAGATTAGCATGTTGCAGACTCATGTTAGCAAGTTGTGATTGCGTGGAATCCAATTGCAATTGCAGGTCTGCAACTTTTTTGTGGAGATCATTGATTACTCCTCCACAGCCATTGACAGGATCTCGAAGTCTTTGGTTTGCTTCATACACCATGCTGGTTACTGCATCACCTCTTTGCTCAGCCGGGATATCCTGTAACATCATAACCGATAACGGTGATGACACCATCAGACTGTCATAAAATCTAAAATCTGTTGGAGTGGATGCAAGCAGATAAATTGAGTGTGTATTAATGTGGAAATTTCGGTCTAAAATTTTCTTGTAAAAATTAAAAAAAAAAAAACAAAAAACATTTAAGTAGATGATTGAAGTCAAGCTGTTTTACTAAGTTATAAGATAAGTTTATTTGCACCTACACACTATGTTATAAGAAGAGGTGGGAAATACTGAAAGAATACCGATTCCAATTAAAATCATTATGTTAGGTTAACCAATTGTTTATTAAAATGAAAGTTTTAGTCAAATAAACAACTGAAAGTTTCAAAAATTAAACGCATCATTCATCATTTGATTGTTAATAATAGTTAAGCAAACAATTCAATTTTGAAAATGTGATTGGACAGCGGCATGTTTCTCCAACTTTTTCATTAAAAACAAATCTGAAACTGGAAACATTATGAATTCATCCTAAACTTCTCTTTTAACAATTTTAATTTTGCTTTTAAATCAATGAAACAGATCCATAATTACACAGATAGATGTTTATATCTTAGAATTTGAGGTGGACTATCTTTTATATTTTTTCTAAATTGAAGGAGGATGAGACAAATATATAGCGAGATTGATTTTATGGACCTTTTCAAGAAATAAACAATTATAAAAACAAGAAACATAAAAAATAATTGGTAGTTGATGCATTAATAACTAGTAGCTCATGCATTTGGTTTTGTCAATACCAAAGTGTATGGGGATTCTCTTGTCACAATCAAATGGATCGTTGGAGATTTCAAGCTTAATGTTACCAATTTGCGACATTAGTGCCTCAGGACACAACAGGAAATTTCTTTGCAGTAGAACATTACCTTTGAGCACATCTACAGGGAACATAATTCCTTAGCAGATAAACTATCTAAACAAGCTTTGGCAGGTTCTGAAGGCCAGCTCATTTGGGAGGAATGGATGGATATTGCCACTCTGGCGAGTGGAGTCACATACTTTTTTGATTAATGATAGGATTCCACACTTTCCTGTGTTCGAAGGCTGTTGTATTTTTCTTTTTGTATATGTTTCTGAAGTCTGTTTTTTGAAGGTTTGTTTCCTTGAACTGTTTGGATCAGAATGGTTATTTTTGGACTATATGTATTTTGGACCCTCTTTTGAGGACTCTGCTGATTTTGCTTAGGAATCACGTCTCTCTTTGTACTATTTGATTCATCTGAATATCAATAATAGTTTTTTTCGCTGGAAAAAAACTAGTAGCTCATGCATGGATAACAGGTAATGAGAGACAAACCATTTAATTCAAGAAAGTAACAGGTAGCTAAGGCATAAACAACATGTAATTACAACTAAGCATCCATAAAAAATAAGAGATAACTTGTTCACGACAATACACTTGTGACCTATCAATATTCACCCAATTAAATAGCTATGATAGTAATTTGACCTTCAACTTTTATATATAAATCACCAAGTGAGGAAAGCTAATACACAAACAAAAAGACATTCAGATCTGGTCAGGCAGGTTAATTCACGATCTGGTGCCTTTCAGCAGATGAAGGGAGCCGGGAATCAGAAATGATTTCACAGGTTGATTGGGTGGGCCATGTAATTTTTTGATAGCTGCTTTTATTTTCTTCTTATTCATTGTTTAATTTCTGATATCTATTTAGACTTTTAATTTAATTATTTTTGGTTTCATTCTCTTAATTTTTTATTTACTTTAATTCATTCATTCCCCCATCAATTTTCACAGCACAAATAAACACAAATTCATTTTTAACATAGTTCAGTAAACAAACCAAATAGATAGCAAAATTCCACAATAGTTAACCGCATAAAGGATCTGGCATTTCTGGGTATTACAAACATACCTGTAATAATTTAATGACACGGCCTTTTCCGAATATTGTGTGTACAGACAGGAACTTCTGGGGATCGTCCGGCGGGAAGTAGGGGGCGAGCACGCAGTTCTCGGAACATTTCTTTTTGCTTATCTTGCAAGCACCGCAGGAAAATGTGGAGGGCGTCTCTCCCTGCTGAGCAGTACTGTTTGTCATCTGCAAAACAATTTCATAAGAAAACGGTTTCTTAGTATTGTTTTCCCTCAGAAAAAACAGTATAGTAGCAATGCTTCCAAGTCTTTGCTTACCTTACCCTGGCTGTGCGTACTCGTAGATTTGTCAAAGGAGATTCAATTTCACGCAACAAATTATGAAGAACGTGTTATCTATGTGCAATTGGAAATGGGGAAGTGTTATTTATATGCAGATACAAAGTTCTCATGCTCCTCCTCCTCCTGAAGAGAGTGAGGGAGCCCCGTTGAATTGAAATTTCCAATCGAAAGTATCCTCGAACCACGTACAGTGATGAACAAAGAATAGAACTCTGCGGCCTATATAAAACATAGTGCATGTGTTGTCAATCTCACTCCACACATGAAGAATGTGTCTTCTAAACAATAACCATCCATCACATTGGCTTTTGGAAGTGTTTTAATTTTATCAGAATTCTTCATGTTCAAATGTCATTGACTTTAAAACAAAGGTCATTGAGTTTAAAAGATAGAGATAGAAATGTTATTGAGTTCAAGTATGTTTGATATGTAAAATGGATATTATTATTTCGAAGGAGTTAAGGAAAGTTAACACTTACCGAAAATTTGAATAAATTTGGTAAGTCTAGTAAACCATCAACCAATCATCTAATAATTTAATTCTAATGTTATGGTATTAAATTGGTGTATAATATTTATCATAATAAATTTCTTTCATCTAATTACTTGATTGTTAAATTTTAATCTATTGATTAACGTAGCTTGAGTGGTTGAGAAAAATGATAATTTCCCTTCCCAACCTCATATGATTTCTCCTAATAAACTATTTCAGCTTTAGTTTGCATTTGTCTGCTCATGCAGTTCACGATGAGGTTATCGTTTTAAATGTCTAAGATTTAGAATATCTTGACTTATAATTTGGATTCGATGGATTATTTCTCGTTTTAAATGTGTAAGATTGAGAATATCTCCATCTCAATTTTTATGAATTTTTGTTAGGATATTAAAATTTGGTTTTACTTTTAATATAATATTTATAAATTTTAATAATTATTATTTTAAATTAAAATGAACATTAATTATAATAAAGTTTTACATATTTTATGCTTAAATTTATTTAAAAAATAATAATAACAGATTAATAAAAATAAATAATAAATAATAATAATAAATAAAAATAATAAATGATGATCGTGATAATGATGGTTATTACTATTTACTTAAATTAACTTTGATTTTCAAAACTTTATATATAAGGAATTGTTTGGCTTTTAGAATTGTATTTGCCTTGAAATAGCTTTAAAAGTATCATTTATAAATCCTTATAGCTTTAAAAATACCATTTCTAAATTCTCATAGTTTTGATGACTTGCAAAATTAGGAAGGTCTGTATTGTAGCAAATATTTTTAAATTGCTATTTAATGTGGGTGTACTTAAGGCATTCTAAAATAAAATTATTTTCTTCTTCAACTTTCTTAGTGGCACAAATATGACAAATTATTTCCACCCATGTCATTTTAGAAATTGTCTACCACCATATTTCACTATGGAGACCATATTTTACTATGGAACTTGCGAGAGTTTGCTCTAATTTTAGGGATGTTAATTTTGTTGTTTATGGTAATAGAAGTAAAGAGATGCTTTGGATCTTATAGATTAGGATTGATCATCTCCTTATAATACCTTAATTTTTCTTTTATCTTCTAATTCTCTATCACTAAGCAATTTCTCCTTAAATTTAGATGTAATTGTGCTTTTAATGTTATTTTTATTTTTCATACTCACCTCTCACCTCTTCCTTGACTCCTGCATCTTAATGCCAACCCTGCTTGAGTCACAAGTGGTTTTGATTAGAGTTTGAAGAAATCTTAGGAAGTCTCTTATCTACCATGTTTATCTTGTTCTTTTACATTAGGTAGCTAGTCATCACCATGCTCTCAATCAAGGAAATAATTGCTTCCATGAAGAAG
The DNA here is from genome assembly GCA_027924585.1 of Larix kaempferi. Lineage (NCBI taxonomy): Eukaryota > Viridiplantae > Streptophyta > Pinopsida > Pinales > Pinaceae > Larix > Larix kaempferi. Next base: position 239,423 of record BSBM01000949.1, on the reverse strand, counting down.
ATAGTATAGGTTGTCTTTCCTTTTACTAGGAGATTATATGTCATTAAATGCTTTTGGATTTTCTCTATTCTTTTGCATGATTCTGTAGACATGTTGCAACTCCAAACTTTACACGAATGTAAAATAAAAAGAGTGATGAGAATATAAAACATGGGGTTTGTCTTATTTCAGAGCCAAATGTCCACTAATTTACAACTATTTTCAAGTCCATAATAAACTTTCCACCATTTGTTTATCATTTTCTTAGTGCAATAATTCTAGTTAAACTTGTGGTAAAAAACAATTTTTAGATAATTATATGAAGTCACTTCCTCCAAGTTGTTGCTATCAAAGAAAAAATTAGCATAGTCAATATTATTGGATTTTATTATAATAACCTTTTTTTGTTAATCTTAATAGTCATATTGGCCATAATAGAGAAAAACCCTTGATAATGTATCGTTGCTTGTCAAGATCATAAGAACTCCTTGAAATAAGAATGATATCAGCATGTTAAAGAAGAAGTATGATGACTAAACTCGATAAAGTCATGTCGAGACAATTTTCTTGTTCCAAACAACTGTTTCACTTGTCGATGTATATCGAAAAAGGGTAAGAGATAGGGGAGAACCTTGCTTAACTCCTATATTACACTCAATTTCTACTAACCATCACTCGATGTTCCTAAACTAATCACATTAGCATAGAACCTTATAGGAGTATCTATCAACTCGCAATGAATTTGAACTCTTATAATATTTTCCAAAAGTTAGTTATGGGAAGAATGTCAAATTGTGAGGATCCTGCAACAATTAATTAATGAAAATGCACAATATCTCAGAACACATGATATTTTTATTTATCGCAGGCCACTTCGAGAGGGAAACCTCCTTTGAGCAAGCTCAATACAAATAACTCATGGATGCCTTCATTGGCCTCAACACATACTTATATACTAAGTCTATGTGCCAATACTATAGATCAATACCATGGAACATATAATACTATGGGACAACTTACAAAGCATATGCGTCCAATACTATGGATCAATACCATGGAACATATAATACTATGGGCTAATACAAACTATGGATCAAAACCATGGAACATATAATACTACAGGACGACTTACAAAGCATATGCGTCCAACAACAATATACTAACAAAGTAAAGAGAAGGTTGACATGGGTTCCTAACACAAATGATTTTTTAAAGTCAACGAAGCAATATAGGGGATTGAATTTATTATTGTGGAAATCCTCCACAATGGTAATCCACATAAAAACATTGTCCATTTTCGAATGAGTGATCCTAAATGTGGCTTTCTATCCATATATTGCTATTCTTTTCTAGAAAAAATCCATATAACTATTCTAAAAGGAGCCTAATCATAATGGTCCTATACTTAGAGATTCTATTTATCCCCACTTTTAAAAAATAGGAATAATGAGGATTTTAGTATAATGTTTCGGGAAACCCTACTTGATTGCTAAATAGAAGATATTGTGGATGTGAGGGATGAGGATATCCCGTATAATATTTCCATATTTATTCATGGTAGCTTTTGATGTCCTTACATTCCCTTTTTTGAGGTGCTTAACGCCAAAATCCATGCCTTCTAGGAAAATTTATTATGTATAAATTATTTGAATTATGTCCACAACATCAAGGGATTTGTAAATATTTTTGAGGTAGGAATAAAATTCCTTCATGAATCATGTTGTTTTATTTAGTTTTACAAGTTATAAATTTTTAACAAAATTTCAATGAATTCAGCTTAGAGAGGTGCAAAAAGTTCTCTTTCTTTTGTTTATATGGTTACATTCTTTTTCCTTTTAGGTAGGTATTTGAACCTATTTATCTTATCATAATTCAAGGTATATTCATTAGAATCATCCCTAATGGATTTTCTAGAAATATTACACACATTATCATAGAAAGGGATAACAATTCTGTTTTCCTTTTCACATGACACCTTGATAGAGAACTTGATAATGGAAGTAGGGAGGGATGTTGTGAAATTATGATGGAGGTATTATTTATTGTCCTCATTTTATATGAGATTCAATACATTATTTAAATCCTTTTTAAAATAAATCATCTTTATTCTTACCAAAGATCAAGTGGTTTTCGTTGTCATAATTCCTTTCCGTTGTTAGGTTTAAAGGTATATGATTAGAGTCACAGCTCATGGTCATTTAAGATGGAAAAATTTACTATTTGGTTGTATATGTGGATCAAATATCACAACATCTACAAACTATTTCCAACTCCAAGAATGCAATTCATTTGGTTGGATTTTACCACTTCATTAAACCATTGCAAATTAATACACCTTAAGAAATGTGGAGCTTTTGCGAATTGGTATCGAACAAATTCTCAACCATTTATTCAAATTTTATTTTGTATCTTCTATCTAAAAAAATGAATTCATATAATCATAGAGAATTAAGTTTGGAATCATTTCTTAAGATAATATATTTATTAGTTCCCATTCTAGCATTAAAGTCTCCCAGAAAGAGATACTACCTTCATTTCTTAGACTACAAACACCATGTTCTAATCCATTTTAAGGACACTTTTATATAGATCATTTTTCATATAATACATAGACTTAATAGGTGATATATATATATATATATATATATATATATATATATATATATATATATATATATATATATATATATATATTGCTAGATAAATATTCCTAACATTAATATCTGAAATTTCCATCCACATGTATTTATTGAATGGGTATATCTTGTGAAGCCTTAAATCATTATAAATAGAAAAATTATAAACATTAGATATATTAAATTTATAGAAATTTGGGTCCTAGTGATTCCATGATAAATGATTTTACAAATTGAAGAGCAAGTTTTATAATGTCAATATATCATTGTCAATGCCCCACCAATTTACACGTGAGTTTTGAATGTGTTTGGTTTGATAAAGTTTCATATGGTTATATGTATCTAACTTCAATTTAAAATATAAGTTTGTATATAAATATTATAAAAAAATGAAGTAAAAATGATAAATGATGATGGTGATGGTGATGATTATAACTATTAACTCAAATTGACTTTGATTTTCAAAACCTTATAAGTGTAAGGAATTGCTTGCTATTTAGGATTTTATTTACACTTAAATAGATTTAAAATTACCTTTTCTAAATCCCCATAGTTTTGGTGACTTCCAAAATTAGGAAGGTCAGTATTGTACCAAATATTTCAAATTTCTATTTAATGCAAGTGTATGTAAGAAATTCTAAGATAAAATTATTTTCATCTTCAACCCTATTAGTGGAATAAATATGACAAATTCTTTCCACCCATGTCATTTTAGAAATAGTCTACCACCACATTTCACTATGGAGACCAAATTTTACTATGGAACTCATAAGCATTTTCTCTATTTTTAGCGATGTTAATTTTCTTGTTTATTCTAATTAAAATAAAGAGATGATTTGGATATTCTAGATTAGGATTGATCATCTCCTTATAATAACTTAATTTTCTCTTATCCTCTAATCATCTATATCACTCGACAATTTCTCCTTAAATTTAGATATAATATTATTTTTAATTTTATTTTATTTTTCATACTCACCTCTTCCTTGATTTCCCTATGATTTATCCAATACTATGCATCTTAAATCCAACCTTGATTGATTCACAATTGGTTTTGAATAGAGTTTGAAGCAATCTTAGGAATTCTCTTGTGTTCCATGTGCATCTTGTTCGTTTACATTAGGTACCTAGTCATTGCCATGCTCTCAGGAAATAATCTCTTCCATGAGGAGGATAGGATAGGATGTATTTGATTTTACTATGACATTGTTAATCATTAATTCCTTTTGGATTTTCTCTATGTTTCTGCATTATTATGTAGAAATGTTGCGACTCCAAACTTCACAAGCGTGTAAAATAATAGGAGTGATGACAATCTCAAACATGGGTTTTGTCTTATTTTAGAGCCAAAGGTCCACTAACTTACAACTATTTTCAAGTCCATAATAAACATTCCACCATTTGTTTATCCTTTTCTTATTGCAATAGTTCTAGTTAAGCTTGTGGTAAAATAAATTTCTATAAATTAATATGAATTCACTTCCTCCAAGTTGTTTCTATCATAGATCAAATTAGCTTAAGAGATATTATTGGATTTTATTATCGTAACCTTTGTATTATTAATATTCATATTCATATCCATTCTAGAGAAAAATCCTTGATTATGTTTCATCGCTTGTCAAGATCATAGTTACTACTTGAAATAAGAACAATATCATAAGGTTAAAGAAGAAGGATGATGTCCAAACTTGCTAAAGTAATGTTGAGACAATTTTCTTATTCCAAACAACTCTCTAACTTGTCAATGTATATAGAAAAAAGTGTAGGAGATATGAGATAACCTTTCTTAACTTCTATATTACAATCAATTTCTTCTAACCATACTTCAGTGTTCCTATACTAATATAATTACTGTAGAACCTTATAGGAGTAGCTATAAAATTGAAAGGAACATTCAACCCTTATAATATATTCCAAAGGTTAGTTATGGGAACATTGCCAAATGGTTTTTTAAAGTCAATGATGCAATATAGGGGATTGATTTTATTATTTTGGAACTCCTCCACAATAGTCCTACACATAAAAACATGGTCCATTGTTGAATTATGAATCCTAAGTGTGGCTTGGCCTTTATCTCTTTTTATATGGGTTTCTATCCATATATTGATATTATTTTCTAGAAAAAATCCATATAACTAGTCTAAAAGGCGGCTAATCATAATGGTCCTATAATTAGAGATTATATTTATCACCACTTTCGAAAAATAGGAATAGTGAGGATTTGGGTATAGTGTTTCGGGAAACCCTACTTGATTTCTAAATTGATGAGATTATGAATCTGGGGGATGAGGATAGCCCCTATAATATTCTAATACTTCTTCATGGTTGCTTTTGATGTCCTTACATTCCGTTTTTTTAGGTGCTTAACCCCAAAATCCATGCATTCTATTTTTTTTGTAAGGCTCGTACCCATAGTGTTTCGAACCACTGACCTTACACAAGGAGAACCTTAATAGTACACCCATTCATTTGCTATTCTATGCCCCGTGGGATACCTTCTACAAAAAATTTATTATGTAGAAATGATTCAAATTATGTCCTGAACATCCAGGGATTTGTAAATATTTTTGAGGTAGGAATAAAAGTCCATCATGTGAATCATATTATTTTCTCTAGTTTTAAGAGTTAGAATTTTCTTTCAAAATTTCATTGAATGTAGCTTAGAGAGGTGCAAAATGTTCTCTTTCTGTCTACTTATATAGTTCATTTCCTTTTCCTTTTAGGCATGGATTTGAACCTTATATTTATCTTATCATATTTCAAGGTATCGTTAGAATCATCTCTAATTGATTTTCTAGAAATATTATTACACTCTTTATCATACCAAGGGATGACCATTTTATTTTCCTTTTCACATGAAACCTTGATAGAGAACTTGATAATGGAAGTAGGGAGGGTTGTTGCAAAATTATGATAGAGTTGTTCACTACTGTCCTCATTTTCTATGAGATTCAATTCATTATTTAAATCCTTTTAAAAATAAATAATCTTTATATTTACCAAAGATCAAGTGGTTTTGGTTATCCTAATTATTTTCTATACGGATTTTGTTCTTGAAAATGTTGAGAGTTGGGGTTAAAGGTATATGATTAGAGTCAATCTAATGGTCATTTAAGATGTAAAAATTTACTATTTGGTTGCATACATGGATATCATATATCACATCATATACAAAACTATTTCCAAATCCATGGATGTAATTCATTTGGTTGGATTTTGACCACTTCATTAGACCATTGCAAATTAATACATCTTGAGAATTGTAGAGCTTTAACAACTTGGCAACGAACAAATTCCCAACCATCTATTAAAATTTTCTTTTATATCTTCTATCTAAAAAAAGGACCTCATCTAACCATAGAGAATTAGGTTTGGAATCATTTCTTAAGATAATAGCTTGATTAGTTGTTGTTCTAGCATTAAATTTTCCAAGAAAGAAGATACTACCTTCATTTCTTAGACCACGAACACCATGTTCTAAGACATTTTGAGTACAATTTTATATAGGTCATTTTTCTTATAATAGGTGGAATTAATATGTGAAAAAATTATATATAGTGCTAGATAAACATTCTTAGCACTAATTATATCTAAAATTTCCATCCACATGTATTGATTGAAATGGTCTTTATTGTGAATCCTAAAATCATTATAACAAGCTACAACTCTAATCCCTTTGTGGTAGGATATTCTATTCCATACCGACCACAAGACAAACCTTATATTTTATGTACATTAAATTATTCATACTCCGATATTTTAAAAGGCAATATAATATCGATTTCACTAGAAATCCAACTTATCATACGCACTTTGCTCCTTGGAAATCTACAACAATTCTAGGAGAGGATGAAAAGTGTTCCAAATTTCTATTTATTATTATATTTTTGGTCTACATAACTGATAATATTTTTTCTATTCCAAATTATTTCCCACTTTCCATCCGTGATTGCGTCTTTTAAATTTTGAACTTCCTTCCATAATTTAGCTTGATCTTAGAGAATGATTCATTGATTTACAAATATTCATGACCCTTTTAGAGTCTGATTTTTATTGAGTAGTCCATATCTTTGTTTGTTGGAGATTAACTCCACATGAATTAAGCTATATTTATGCTAAATTATTTTTCCCGGCCTTTTTTATTCTATCAAACAAGACGTTTCAGTTTGTAATTGTTTTGTAGTTCTTCCTTAACTAGTGCTAGGGATCGTCAATTCCCACTAGCTCACTCGCTTAGGGTCTGGGTCTCATTAGATGGGTGACTCGAGTTCAATTCCCCTTAGGGGTGACTTAGTTGGGAGTTGACACCCAAAAACCTAGTTAAGTTGAGGCTAGTGCAGTCCAGGATGGGTGCGATCCCTGGGTGATTTTGACCGCTAATATGCCTTTGGTTCATGGTTTATTAGACCATAGGACACTCCCGCAAGTCAGGGGGATTTGAGCAAAAGAAAAAACTAGTGCTAGGGATCATCATTGTTCTTCTCTTCCAAACAAGAAAATTTTTGGAAGTACAATATCAAAATTTAAAACATGATTTAATCATATTATAAATTCAATTATTTTGATATAGATTGATATTGAATAAATATTGTCTAATGATTATTAAAATATGTGAAAAAAATTGGATTAAATTTCAATAATTTTTTTCTTTTTATAATCCAACTATATCTATAGAGTACTTTGCCTTATGCAACATAATTCCCCCTCTCGAGTGATATTTAAAAATAAATTCCCCTTTTCTCTCCCCATAATTCTGTAAAAGAAGAAGAAAACAAATTAAAAATCATTTTTAAAATATTTAGAAATATAACATAATTAAAAAAGTCATTTTAATCCTAAAACTATGAAATAAAAAACCATGAAACATATAGCAAACACTATGGAAAAAAAAACTTTAAACTACTAAATTAAAATAAAAAACAATTTAATAATAAATTAATAGTTGTATTCTCCCTCACATTCCTATCATTCTCTTCTCTCCCTCCATTTATTGACTCTCCTTCCTTACAACTACTTTTTACCTCTCACTTCATCCCAAAGGTGGGATCCCTTCCACTATAAATTTCAACCCTTTCCTTTCATATCCCTATCATTTTCCCTCCCCATATCCCTTCCCCTCCAAATGATATAGCCTAGATCATAGTGGAAAACTAGATTGAAGATACCTCACAAGGATCCCTTTACATTTCCCTCTCTTCAAGAACCTAAGACTATTTCATGGACCCCAGACCATCATATCTATACTCAACCACTACTAGGAGTGGAACCCCTCCCCCAACCCCTTTTTTAATACACCCTCCTAGACACCCTCAATAGTCCCTCCACTGACATGAGAAACGACAATCCAAAATACACGTCCTTCTAATGAAAAAGATGTTGATCAACCTTGTTTTTCCAGTTTTCCACTACCCAAAATCCAATGAGAAAGGAATCCATTGCACTTCTATAGAGTAGAATTTTAAATGTAGTTCAACCCATCGAACACTTTTTATAAAAAATTGAGGCCTTTTACTAACAAATTATTACAATTTTATTACTGATAAAATGTCAAACTTAGCTCAAATCAATCCCAATTTGAGCTTGCATAAATGTCACATGTTGTGAGATAAGGGGCCATTTAATGAACAAAAAAGGTCTTTTAAAAAAAAGAGGAAAGGGTTTCTACTTTTAGGTAATACCAGGCCTGGAATTTCAGATTTTACCATCCTGTCAAATAAAATTTGACGGTGATTAGATTTTTAGAGTGACTTTCATTTTACATTTTATACAAATTCATAGAGGGTTAATTTTTCCTTTGGTATACATTATAACACAATCTCCTTCAATTACTTGAATCTAGCATTTTTCTTTACGACATGATCTGGGTAGATAGTTAGACTATAGTAATAAAAACCAAATAAATTGTTTAACAATATGACAACTTCAATAATAAACCAAAACTCTGTTATATATTTTCACTTTTTATGTAACTTAACCTCACCCCATACAAGGAAAGATGGGTAGATACATAGACATCAATTTCTATGATTTAAATTTTAAGTTACCTGTCAAATACGTCTAAAATGTAAAAAAATCTTATGTGGAACGTCAAATTCGGGGGATGGGTAATACTACTTAATCTCCCTGTTCAATTCCAGAGTTTTCAATATTTGCAAGACAACAGAAATATCATTGGAAGATTCCACTTTAAAGTATAGAGACATAGTGAAGGCTTGTCACTACATATTCTCACATTTTTATAGACACAAGTTTCACCAAAAGATTGTGGTAGGGATTAGTCTAGTATTTAAAGATTATTTATGATCATGACCCATTAACTACCCACAAAGGACATTCTATTACTAGGATTTGTTTGGAACCAACCATGTTGCAACACACTATCCCACCATCAAAATAAGAGGCCTCTTAAGGAGACCTCCTAAGTGTGTTACTTAATTAGTTGGAAAAAGGGAGGGGGACACTTAATAATGTAGTATCCTTAAGGGGCTTATTTGTTAGATCTCAAGGGTGAATCCGACCAAAAGTCTTTCCATAAGCGATAAATGATCACCTAGATGACCTATCGTATAAGGTAAGGTATACCTATTCAAGTGGCCCACTGAGTATGGAGAACCCCTAATATTAAAAGAGAACCCAATAATAATCACCCCATCCTCAAAGACAACTTAGAGTCCCAAAGAGTTAGGGAAACTAGGAAGAAGAAGAAGTAAACATAGAATATAAAGCTAAATAATTAAGATAAAATGGATAGAAGAATGTAACAAAGGAAGAGTCATTCAAAAAATATTTGAAGAAAGAGACAATGAAAATGTAAGAATTGGTTATTCCCTTCCAAACCCTCTATAAATTAAATATTTCGAAATTATTTTATTTTTCCATGTACTCGAGCATAATGAATCAGATCAAATTTCAAGCATAGTGAATCACATTTTGATTGATGTTGAATATTTTTTTGAAGTATGACTCTTTAAACATGAAAGAAACCTTGGTGGTATCCTTATTATTTCACATTTTAATGGATATGTGGCACTTCAATTTTCCATTGTTTTCATTAATGTTCACTTTTAAATTCATATTAGAGAGATAGTGTTTATTTTTCATTTTTCAAGTTAAAAAAGATATCAGTGTTGGTGAGTTTATTGGTCTATGAATCCATGAATTATGGATCATATGGTAACAAATATTGTGTTTGAATAGAGCTGATGAGACATGTATGGTAAATACCCATAGGAATGATAAGATAAGTGGAGAAGAATCGTTGCCAGGATTGCAAAGAAGCAAAGCATCGATAATGGCAAGAGATCATCATGGCAAGGATGAAGAAGAAGAAGACCTAAGGGATAGGTTGTAATGGATGGAAGAAGGCTTTTCCACGCTCAAAACCATTATGGCACAATTTCTAGAACCATAAGCCCAAAGTCAACCTCAAACACAAGGTAGCTAGTTGTTTGCTATGGAACTGGAAAGGATATGAAGGTAATAAAAACTATACTTGTGATGGTGCCATAGTGCTACCCATATCTCATATGTTTCATAATTTTTGAATTGATCATGATGGTTGCATAATGAGGGTAACCATATAGTAGCTTGATGTTGATTCTTATGATTGATTTTTATGGTGTCGAGGAGTACACCATCCTCAAGGAAGCATGTATACCTCATTGTAATTGTACAAATATTATATGAGAAAAATATTTTTTTTGTGAGTATATTAGTTTCATTTCGATAATGAATTCTATATTTTTGTTGCAGGGTAGTGATTGGGGCAATTCCTTGGTCGTTGATCAGAGGAGTACACCATCCTTGAGGAAACACGTATACCTCATTGTAATTGTACAAATATAAATGAGTAATATGTTTTTTTCATGAGTATATTGGTTTCATTTCGATAATGTTTTCTACATTTTTTTTGTAGGGTAATGATCAGGGAAAGTCCCAAATTTTTTTTGGGTATGCTAACTATGTGGATGCTAAAACCCTAGCGCTCCCATCCATGAGCTCGGCGTGACTCTGTGTCTCTCTCGTGGGCTTCCCCTGCGATGGCAGGCTCACCCCCCCTTTCCAATTCTCTTGAGGATCGCAGGCTCCTCCTTGATGCTGCCTTCAGAGCCTTGGTCATTGCTACACCTCCCGCCCACTCTCCTCCGGACCCTTCAGATGCCAACTTCATAAAACGGGTTACCCCCCCTGTATTCAGATCCTGTCAGCAGCTTCAAAGCTCAAAGCTATTGCGTTAAATGAAAGAGGGATAATTGGACAATTCACTGGAATCTGGCCGTCACCGAAAACCATGGAAGCTTGGATCAATAAGAACTGGATGCCACTGATCTTCGGAGGCCTGCAGCATTGTTTCTATGGTAAGGGTTTTTTCACCTTTCTCTTTGAAATTAAAGCAAATCGAGATCTCATTTTTTCGTAGTGGGCCTTATTTTATGGGTCCTCGCGGTCTCTACCTGAATCGTTGGAGCCTATCCTTTGACCCGGAGAAGGATGTCCCCTCGGCGGTTCCCGTCTGGGTTCATCTCCCCCACCTTCCTCTCCATTGCTGGAACGATGATACCTTTCAAGCCATTGGAAACTCTCTTGGAAAATACATTGATAAGGATGAACCCAAAGCCCCTCTTTTCTCCTCTGCCAGGATTTGTGTTGAAGTTGATATGGAGAAAGGTTTTCAAAGGAAGTAAATCTTTTCATGGATGGATGGGAACACCTGCAAAAAGTAGACTATGAACAGTTGCCATTCAAATGCAAAAAATGTCATGAGTATGGACATTTTATGAAAAACTGTCCCAAAGCAGTTAAAGAATCAACTGAGAAAGAACAAGAAGAGGGGTGGCACCAAGTTAAAAATGGGAAAAAATCCACTACTGCCCCAGTATTTGAAAGAAATCCAAACAAAAAGTATTCCAGGTAATGAGAGTATGCCAAGGGAAGCTAGAACAACAAACAAATTCCAGGAACTACCCATTGAAGAAGGAGAAATTAACACCCAGGAAGACATTGCAGCAAGTCAGGAAAGAGAGGAAAATTTGGCACTGTCCTCATCCACCCTTGACCTGGGGACCAAAGACAATATTGGGGCTTCCACAATGCCTGGTGGCTCCTGGGATGACAAGGTCAAAAGTATATTTGTTCCACCTTCCTCGTCCCTTGATTTAACTTCAGATTCCATGGACAAGCCGGGGGAGGTGCAACCGCCTAACACCAGAGGAAGAAAAACTCAAAAATATCATAGGGAACTTGAAACAGAGAGCTGGGAGCTGGAACTAGGACGGAAAAAAAGTATAGAAGACATGAAAGTAATACAGACCTCAAAAAATCGGAACGGGGGTAAGGAAGGCAGATCCCGAGCAAGATCTCAAGCAACTAAGAAGTAATGTTAATCATCTCTTGGAATTGCAGGGGTCTAGGCGGAAAAAACAAAATAGAAGCTATGAAAAATTTAATCAACACTGAAAAGCCAGATCTCATGCTCATCCAAGAGACAAAAGTGCAAGGGGAAGAGGTATTGGCACTATCTTGACACCTTTGGAAAGACTGCCAGAGCTTCTCGCTTAGTTTTAGAGGAGCCTCTGGAGGTATTGCAACTCTGATCTCTCCCAATTTCTCTGTCACATCCTCCCTGGAAAACCGACACTAGCTATTAACAGAAGTTAAAGACAGGAACAGTAATGACTCTTTTCATATTTGCAATGTGTATGGACCCAATCATTTCGGGGAATTTTTTTTTTTTGGACAGATCTGATTAATCTCAAAGATAGTATGCAGGGCAAGAAAGTTATCATTGCAGGGGACTTTAATGTCACCAATTCACAACAAGATAAGAGAGGAGACAGTGTTGTGTGAGATCCCTTTGGTGAAAATTTAGAATACCTTCTTTCCGATTTGGATCTAATGGACATCCCTCTCAAAAATGCAAAGTACACCTGGAACAACGGAAGATGCAGACCTAGACATATAGCGGCTCGTCTTGATCGATTCCTTGTAAGTTCCTCTTTCTTTAATTTGGACTTAGTAATTTGTGCTTTCTCCATCCCCTGCGCCTCTTCCGATCACAAGCCTATTGGCCTCTCCATTGCTCCCCTTGAAAAACTCATCCCAATCCCATTCCGTTTCAATCCCCTTTGGATCCCTCACCCTGACTTCTCGGCCCAATCCCATTCCGTTTCAATCCCCTTTGGATCCCTCACCCTGACTTCTTGGACGTTGTCTCCCGGGCTTGGTCCTTGGTCTTCCACGATTCCCCCAGTTTCATCTGGGAGTCTAAGCTCAGAGCCATCAAAGCTGCTCTCAAAGTTTGTGCCAAGACCTCTTACTTAAATCCTAGCAGTACCAAGTTGAGCTGTCAAGCCAAACTCGCCACCCTCCAACTTAGGATGGAAGCAGAAGATGTTTCCTCTGCCCTTCTCAGTCAAGAAAAAGAATTGGAAATTGATATTCTTAGAGCAGCTAGACAGGAAGAAGAGACTTGGATAATCAAGTCAAGACAATTATGGCTCAAAGGGGGAGACAACAACTCCAAGTATTTCCATAACCAGGCCAAGGCACATCGCAACCACAATGCCATTCTTGAATTGAAAGATGGCAATAAGGAAAAAATCAGAGGATAGGAAAATCTTAAACTTTTGGCCTTTAATCACTTCAAGGATGTGTTCTCGGATAGTGGTCAAACTGACCCGAAGGCTCAAGATATCTTTATAGAAGGTATCCCCAAGTTGATTTCAGGAAACACCAACAAAGAGATATATAAACCAATTTTGGATCAAGAAATTGAAAATGCTATCTGGTCACTCCAAATTGATAAAGCCCCTGGCCCTGATGACTTTACCATAAATTTCTATAAAGCTGCTTGGGATATTATAAAAGATGATCTAAGAAGAATGCTCAATTGGACAAGGAATAAGGAAAAAATTGGGGGGGCAAATAATTCCTCCTTCCTTGCTCTCATTCCTAAAGACAAGGCCCCGAGCTCTATTGATGGGTTCAAACCAATTTCTCTTTGCAATTCTTCATATAAAATTCTTACCAAAATTCTCGCCATTAGAATGAAGAAAACAATGGGGAAAATAATCTCAGAAACTCAAGGGGGATTTTTGGCTGGTCATCAAATTCTGGATAACATTATAATGGTTCAGGAAACTATCCACACCAGCACTGATAGGAAACACCAAGGTATGGACATTAAGCTGTATATGGCCAATGCTTTTGAAAGAGTAAGCCACAAGTTCCTCTTTGACATAATGCTCAAATTTGGCTTCTCTAACAGCTTTGTGCGATGGATTAAAGCCTGCATCCACAGCCCTTGGATTGCCCCTTTGATTAATGGAAGATCGACTGATTACTTTGCAGTATCTAGGGGATTGTGACAGGGATGCCCCTTATCCCCCTATCTATATCTCCTTGTAGCGGACTCTTTGAGCAGGAAGCTTATCTCTCTTCAAGAAGTGGGTGATTTAAAAGGAATCAGAATTGTGCGTGGGGTCAAGCCGATAAACCATGCTCAATTCGCGGATGATACAATCCTGCTTGGTGGGGCATCTGTGACTATTGCCGAGAGATTCATCCACGTTCTCTCATCCTTCCTTCGAGCCTCAGATGGGAAAATCAATTCCGACAAATCCAAGATTTATAGCTAGAACTGCCCCTTGGGAACTCTGGCTCGAATCTCCCAAACCTTGGGCTTTGAAGGAATCCAAGAGTGGAACTCCTTCAGTTATCTTGGCATTCCTATTTTCAAAGGCAAAAAGCGAGTTGTTGATTGGGCTGGGCTAGTGGAAAAAATAAAAAAGAAAATCAATTCCTGGGGAGCTAGGTGGCTTAATCAGGATGGAAAACTTGTGCTCATTAATTATATACTTTATGCCTATCCTCTCTATGTTTGTTCTATCTCTTTGGTCCCTAAATCCGTGATGAATGATATTACTAAAGATCTTAGAAAGTTTCTATGGAAAGGAGGAAGAAACAACGACACCAAAAAGTTCCACTTGGTCGATTGGAGCTCTGTTTGTAAGCATAAATACCATGGTGGAACTAGGATCAAGGATCCGCTACAGATGAACCTAGCCCTCGGAGCAAAAATCCTCTGGAGAATTGTCTCCAGAAAGACAGCCTGGTGGAAAGAAACTATTCAAAAAAAATACACGAGCGGCATAAGAAAATGCTATGTGGATAACATTGTTACTGGCACAAAGGGAACAGCTATCTGGAATCTTTGCAAGAAAGCTGTATTTATAATTCAAAGCAATCTACATTGGCTCCCTGGAAATGGGAAGCAGATCAAGATTTGGAGAGAAAATTTTTGTAGTAACCCCCCAGTGAACTTTCTCCATGAGCTTGAGGACTTAAAACTTTGGATGGACCAAGATGGAATCCACACGCTCTATGACATCTCCACTTGGAATGACCAAGGATGCTAGAGTGGCTGGCGCTCCCTCGACCTGTCGGAGCACCTAGGACAGGACTACAACACTCTCCTCTCCTTATTTCATGGAGCTCTCCCTATCCATCTCTTCATAAAAGACAAGAGTGGTTGGGGAAAATCTGGCACATACTTGGTAAAGGAAGGGTATCGCTACCTGGACTCGCTCAACACACAAGGCAATTTGGACAACAAATGGAAAAGAATATGGAATAAGGACGGACTTCCTAAGATCAACTTCTTCTATTGGCTATTGGCCCAAAAAAAGATCCTCACTGTGGATAACCTCAAGAAAAGAGGAATTGCAGGTCCAGCAAGGTGCATGCTTTGCAAAGCTGCGGAGGAAACAGTGGAGCATCTCTTCCTAAAGTGCAATTTCGCCAAAGAAGTGTGGCACAAGGCTTACCAAGGGATCCAACCAACCTTAATTCTCCCCACCCAGTGGAATGATATCTTCTCCAACTGGCACCAATTCTACTCTAACTCAATGATAAACAAGCCTTGTTTCAAGAGAGCCTGGATCGCTTTCCCAAAGTATCTTTGCTGGAAAACTTGGAACACCCGGAACCACGAAATATTTGAAGGGGTCCGGACCAAGCTGGAAAAATTTGTCTCATCGGCTAATTCTCTTTGGGTCGAGACCCTTTCCTCGAGAGGCATGATCAATTTTAAAAAAGAACAGTTAAGTGTTGAAGAAAATCTTTGGGTAATAGACATCTTGCTATTCAATACTCACGCACCCTCCCATTTTAGGAGGAATCAAAAGTAACATCACTGGTAGCTCAGAATGGATCCTAAAAGTTTTCAATCTTGGATAAGAAAACCAGATGACATATTCTCCTCTTCGACGACACCTCTAAAGGCAACCCAGGGTTGGCAGGTGCGGGAGGGGGGGTTCTCCTAGACCTCGAAGGAAACAAAAAGACTGATTACGCCTGGGGTCTTGGCAGGCATACGAATAATGAGGTAGAATGGCTTTCCTTGATTCAAGGATTAAATATCGTCAAGGAAAATAATATCTAGAGTATTTTGGTAATTGGAGATTCCTTGTTGGTAATCAAGAAAGCAAGATCTCTCATTAAAAAATACCACCCTCCATCTTCTAAATTTCATACTCTCTTCCTCAATTTGGTGAAGAACATTGCCTCCATCTCTCTCTATCATATCTTGAGACGCAACAATCATGACACAGGCTCCTTCACTAACACGGGGCCGAGTTAAATTGTGGGATTCTCAAAAGCAATGACAATCAAATTCTTAATGTATGGGTACCATAGATCTCATCAATATACCGGGCATTTATTGAACACCGTCATCTACTGGGACACCTCAACCTTGAGCAGTAGTGAAATCCTCACTGGATCCTTTATCCACCTACCTTGGCTCTTTCGACGGCGCTCGCTGTCTGTTCACACTTGGCTCGCATGAGAGGATTTATTACGAGCAGGAAGTAGGCGAGGCTACGGCTATATGAACCATCGGGGTGGTAGTCACAACATAACCTTCCTCCATCGCTCCTTTCGACATTTGATTTCACCCCGGTTCAGGAAAACCAATCCTTGGTCCAGCATGGATTGCGACAACAGTGGTTCTAATTCAGGAGTTTTCCCTTCGGGGTTGAAGTGCAAGTGCTGCAGGACCATTATTGGTCAGAAACGCTATCCCTCCATCATGGAGGAAATGTTGGGTATAGGGAATGAAGAGAAGGATGCTCTTCATCCCTCTAGAGCTTCGATGAAGCACGTTTGCCGTAACTACAATGAGGAAAATGGACAAATTTGGACACAACAGGAAGTAGGGTTGCGAGGTCATCTTGCAAATCTGGCTCAGACTAGTTTTATGTTTGATGGTGGTCGCTTCTGGCGCCCCATAGAAGATAAAATCCAGAACTCTGGAGGTATTCCATTTTAGGGCTCTTTGTAGGATGGGTTGCAGCAGCACAACAATCTGAGATGCAGTCCAGGTGAGACCGGAAAAGTCTGGAAGGTGGTGGGCGATAGTTTGGGGCTTGTGAACTTGGAATCCCCGGTTGGCAGGGAAATCCCATCCCCTAGGGTGCTCTCACATCTCCAGGACATTGACACCCAAGTCAATTGGCTTCGGGGGGAAAATGTGGAGCTGAAGAAGGTGCTTTCCCACCTCTCTCAAATCTCGAGCTCTGATGCCAGAAATAGCAACAACAAAATGAAGGAATACTTCGAGAAAATTGTGGGAAAGATGGACTCTCTAAATAGCTATTTGAGAATCGTGGAAGCAAAGGTCGACTGTATTCGCATTAGCAAAGAAAACAGTCCAGCTGCGATCACGGGGTTGAAGGACAAGGAGGACTCTGAAGCTGGCAGCATGAAAAAGATAAGTCACCCTGAAAACAACTAAGCTCATGTCACTCTGCATGTTTTACTTATTCTGTAGCGGCAATTATAGAGATAGGTAGTTTGTTTCTATTTAGTCCTATGATCCTTGAACTTCTATTAAGGTTTGAACTTGTAAAGACTGGTTGGAGGTGTCTTTTTCCCTTGTTTTTGTGGGTGCAGTCTCCCCACCTTGATGTAACTCTCTCCTTTTTTTAATACAATGCTTATATCCGTTTCTGTAAAAAAAAAAAATGATCAGGGAAAGTCCCCGACCGTTGATCATAGGAGTACACCATCCTCAAGGAAACATGTATACCTCATTGTAATTGTACAAATATAGTATGAGAAATATTTTTTTTATTCTATTTTTTTCATGAGTATGTTGGTTTCATTTAGATAATGTTTTCTAAATTTTTGCTATAGATTGTTGATCGGGGCAAGTCCTCAGTTGTCGATCAGATGACACCATCCTCAAGGTAGCAGGTATACCTCATTATAATTGTACAAATTAAATATGAGCAATATGTTTTTTTATTATGTTTTTTCTCTCAGTCTATTGCTTTCATTTCAATAATGTTTTATATATTTTTGTTGCGAGCTACTGATTTGGGGTTTTATCTAGAAACAACGCAATCCATAGATACTGATGTGGATGAGATCATGAGCGATACTGACATTGAATCTTCGCTAGACCCAATAAATATGATAGAGAATACCTTGAAAAAATTCACGAGGATATCCTTCGTCTTCTATTCATTCAGCCACAGAAAAATGAGATTAGAGAAAAGGTTGATGTTTGGTCAACAGATCTCAGGCCTTGAAAGTAAGTTGTGGGATCTTGAATTAGAATATAAATTCATTTTGGATTTTATAATTTTTACTTGTATATGATCGTGAGCTAAAATATGGTTTGTATTACAGGATTTTTTGCGTCCACATACTAGTGGTTAGGGGGTGTTGGTACTAGTGATGCTTGTGGAGAGTCGTCACATGAGCATATGACCCCACTTACATCTCATGCGCCATTATTTTCGAATGAAAAATTGGAAACACATTCTATGACACCCCCGAGGCCATATGTGAGTGCACCCTCTAGTGACCAGCACATGCCAGATCATGCAGAACATGGGGCCGATGTAGAGCCTAGTATGGACATTGCTTGAGCAACATTTCCTAGATCTTCCCGTGTCATTAGCATGGGTAAACTATAGAACACATTTTTTATGGAAGAATATATCATTCCCATAAAGATAGAGAAGATACTAGGTATTTTGATAATGTTTATTTATTGTATATAATCTGATTGAAATTTACTCATCAAACATTCCTTTTCAACTAATGATGACCTGATCGTATAGCAGGAAATGATGTTTTTTATAAACATCTAAATGATTTTTCATTGGATATATTTGGGCCCACCATCCACATAAGGTGGTATAAACAAAGTAAAACTTTAAAATATGAGCTCACTAATCGCTTGGTTGGCTTGTTTGACAGTGAGACCTTCAATTGAGCGTAGGTCCTAAAGAAAGCTAGCCAACATATGAATATTGTGAGGGATCAATATAGGGTTCATCTAGAAAGGAACCCTAGGTATGAGCTCCCTCCAATGATTCTAGGAAGGGAGTGGAAGGCCCTTGTGGAAGATGGAAAGGAGGGCTTCAAGAAAAGAAGGAAAGCTACCACCAAGAACAAGAAGATATGTGAAATTCCATAGGGATAGATCAATGAGCTTGAACAAACCTCACAATTTCACAATGTTATTACTAAGAAGAATTAGAAAGAAACATTGATCAATTCACTCATAAAAATGAAACACAGATGAAAAATTGTTGTTGATACATTAATAAAAAATAAGATGACAATCAAAATATGTTACAATAGAATGAATTTGATATCCACTGATAGGATTCAAATTCACCTCAAGTGTTGGCTTAGTTTGCATTGGAACCATCTCCCGATAAGTTTTAGTGGCCACCAATGATGAATGATCAGTTAAATAAGGTATAACTGTGCATGACTGAGTCATGTGGGAACCAAAATAGGGAAGGATACTCTGAGGGGGTGCATAACTAACTATCAATGGTAAAAAAGGTCACTCCTATATTGAGTAATAACCAAACTAGGTGTAGCAGTTAGTTAAATGAGCGTCAATCAAGGGGAAAAGGCGCCCCAAATCATGGGACTGACTATGTAGACTCCTAAAATCATGCATGAGGGCGCAATGGAACTCCAGGGATGTAAACAAGGCGCTCTAAGTTGATAGGAGGGATACTGATGGAAAAAAAAGAAGCTCTAGGGGGGCAAAGTAAGGACTAGGTGCTAGGAGACTCAACTGCCAATGTATGGATGCATGGAGTGATATATGGAATGCATGCATGCATTCCAAATACATGCAAAACCAAGATAATATGGTGATAATATTCCATGAATATTCCAACACCCCCCTTAATCCACACTATGAGGAAAAATATAAGTAAAAAAATGGAATTTAGGGCCCTGGTTACTGAGACCGAAGGTCACCCCGTACAACAATCTAAAAAAAATGAGGAAAGAGGGAAAACCCAGTGGGAACAAAACCTTCCTCATGATAGAGTATAAAAAATACTAATCAACCAAGGTATCACTCACCCCAAGAAGGGTTTGGAGATGAGTGACCTTTTTCACTGAAAATATTCTTGGTGAAAATATCTGCAATCTACTCTTCTGAAGGAAAATAGAGCAATGTGATGGTACGATCATGCACTAGGTCCGTGGAAATCCTGATAGCACTCTGATTGTCACAGTAGATGACAGGTGGAGTATTGTAGCGAATCTCAAAATATGACAAGATTCCCTGCAACCAGATGCACTGTGTGGCTGCATTCATTGCACCTCTGTACTTGGCCTCAACCGATGAAAGAGAAAGACCAGTATTATTTTTGCTTGACCAACATTTAGGACTAGATCCAATCATGAAGACAAAACCTAATATAGACTTCTGCTTTGGGTTGTCTCCATCACAATCTGAATCTATGTACCCAACTAGGTTCAATGGAGACCTATATGCATAATGAATACCATAGGTCTTCGTCCCTTGCACATATTACAATGAATATCATGAGGCTCTTGCATGTATCTCAAGACAACACTCACTACATAGGATAAATCAAGGAGAATATGTGTAAGAAACAAAAGACTCCCAATCAGTTGTCGATACAAGGTACTATCCACCAAAGGTGAAGAAGAACCATCTTCAAGACTGAAACCTAAAAGAAAAGGAAATGATGCTAGTTTGCGTTCTATCATATGAAACCTATCAAGTAGATCTGATGCATACTTGGACTATGCAATATTGATTCTTGAACCACTCTAAGAGACTTCAATACCAAGAAAATTCTTTAGCAGTCCCAAATCTGACATAGAGAAGGAATTGTGAAAGGCTGTTTTGATAGACTTAATGCATGAAGAGAGACTCCCTGTAATCAATAAATCATCAACATAGAGGACAATAAGTAGAATATATTTACCATCATGCCTCATGTAGATATTTGAATCAAACTTGCATCTCTAAAAATCTTGTGACAGTAGAAAGGAGTCCATCTTAGCATACCATGCTCATGGAGCCTTCTTGAGCCCATATACGGAGTTCCTCAATATGCACACTAATGAATGATCATCAATGTATCCTTCATGTTGCTTCATGTAGATATCCTCCTCTAGATATACATGAATAAAATCACTCTTCACATCTATGTGATGCACCTCTCAGTTCTTGGATGCAACAAGATCCAAAACAGGATGGATGGAGACCATCTTTGCAACATGAGCGAAGGTCTTTGTATAATCAATCCCTTGAACTCGTGAGAAACCTTTAGCAACCAAGCGAAACTTTTACTTTATTGTTACTCCATATTGTCCCATCTTTGTTTTGTATACCCACTTACATTGAACGGGCTTCCTTCCAGGAGGGAGAGAAACAAGCTCCCAAGTCTCATTCATTTCAAGAGAGTGTACTCTTAATCCATAGCTGATATCCATATTGGATATTGGGAGGCCTCAAAGAAGGTTTTTGGATCTAATCCAATCATCAAAAAACATCTATCAGGAAGAAAAGGATATGTATGAGAGAGTCCAAAACTTGCATTTTGAAACTCAAATATGGTTCTTCTTGGATCTTGTGGATCTCCTTGACAAGGTCACCAACAGATTCAATGGTCTTGGCAGCCCATCTTGTAAGTGGTGGTGGATCTTCTGGTGCTAGATATTCAGGTTCTTGTGGATCTGGATCTAGCATTTGCTCATCTTCAGTTTCTGAGATATAATATGAGCTTTCATGAGAGGATGATTGCTATCTTTTTCAACATGCTTTGGTGGAGTAGTTGGTAAGCTGTCTGCTTCAACATGGTATGAATCATGTAATGGCCATTGTTCAAACTGGACACTTCTTTCAAGGAAGGTATGCATGGTAGACAAATCCAACAATTTATAGATTTTTTCATTCTATGCATAACCAACTAATATGCACTCTTTTCTTTGAGGCTCTAAGTTTATCCTCTTCTCTAAAGGAATCCTTTCCCAAGATTTGGAATCAAAGCCTCTTAGATGAGACACATCTGGCTTGTATCCCATCCATGCTTCGAAAGGATTTTTTCCTCTTAGGCATTTATGTGGAACTTTGTTGTGGAGGTATGAAACATAGTTGACAGCTTCTGCCCAAAGTCTAGGATCCAATGCTTTAGACTCAAGCATGCATGTTGTTATCACTCCAGGAAACTCTCCTAGGTTGTATCTCAGAGATGCCTGGTAACTTAACTAATCTCAATGTTTCATTCAATGAATCAAGTCAGATGACTAATCATACCTCACTCACTCAAGACATGCATAAACTCAACCAAATAAACAAGGCTTCTAACTATCACTGTTCAGAGGGTTTGTAATAAAGGTGAACAAATGAAGAATTCTCACTATGCTGGCAGATTCATACATAAAGCACTTACATATGAATGGCTAATCATAACAAGGAAATGATACTTGCAATTCAACTCATCAACATAGATATAGGATGGCAACTATCTGGTATTAGCCAACAAGAATAAACATGAATAAAATATCCAAGTACAAGTATAGAACAAAAAGAAGATGTAATCTGAACATATAATGGAAAAATAGCTTGTATTCTTTGACAAGAACATGAGAAGCTTGAGTACAAAAAGTATCTAAGAGTCCCTAAAGTTGAACCCTTTATAATGATTCTTCAATGAGCTTAAATAAGCTTTACAAATCAGTTTCAAGATCCTCAAAAGATGGATCTGATAACCTCTTTTCCTATCTCAAATCTGAATTTGTGAGGTGGCTGGAAAATGCAGAAATTTCTGGAAATATGCTGCTCATAGATTGACCTATATCTCTCAAATAAAAATAGATTTTGGAAAACTAAGAGAGGTTTTTTGTATATTGGTTTGTTATGAGCAAACACCTCTTTCATTTCTTTGAGATTCATTTTCATTTGCCTGACATCTATATTTCCAAAACATGTGTCAAACAGGGAAATTCTGAGATCCGAAAATTACGGCTCAGAGATGGATTCAATTATCCCAATATGTGACACCTGTAGAAAAAATGAGAGAGGTTATTTTTCTTTGACATGTTAGGCACAAACTAATCTGTCCGTTTCTCAAAATGATCCTCCAATCGCTCAAAATCATCATTTCAAAATGATGACTTAGCATAGTAAAAATGCCATATTTATGAAAATGTAGCCTCATCTTGCGAGGGGCTTTTGAATGCCTTCCCGAGCTCCAAATGAAGATATGAAAGTACCATTGGAAATATTAGGATGTCTGGTTGTCAATCGACTATTTGAGCATGTAAAAAGGCCTCTCCATGGTTGAGAAAATTGATTTTTCCCAAGACCTGCTGACCGTTTTCAAGTTTCTGCGCATTTTAGTGGCTAAAATAGCCCCGAATTTTCATGTTTTAGCTACCAAAAGCTCTGCTTTTCATGGCTAATGAACAGTTGGAATGTTCTCCTAAGCCTCCGAAACCTAAGTTTTGACTTTTTTGGAGGAAAAACCAAATTAAATTTTTTTCAAACCTTATTACATACCTAAAGCTCTAAAAAATGAGCCTTAAAAATTTAGAGATGTATTTTTGAATGACTTACTATCACCTAAAATAAACAAATTTGACTAATTTATTTAAGGAGATAACATCTGGCGCCTACTTGAGGATGGAATCCTCCTTGTGAGGTTCCAAGAACCACATACCTGTTGCCTTTATCATTGGGCTATCGATTCATTTGGCCTTTATAACTAATCCCTTGCAAACTACTCAGTAAAAACTCTGCAACCTTGATCTCTACAAATATTCTAGTCCATTGGGATATGGAGTCATTTAATGACGTCACTATATCTCTGCAATCTTTATTCAAACATGGAGTGGTTTGAACAGATGATAAAGCCAACTTTCATCTGACAACAATGCTTTAACACAAATGCTGCTCATAGATTCCAAATAGTTTGGAATAGGGTCATTAAAACCATAAAGGAATACCTCTTTAAACTACTATTCCAACTGACTGTATTGCAGCTATTGATGGTTGTCTTTACTGATCTCAATACTGAATGTAGACTGCTCAACAACTTCCTCTTTATGTCTACTATAATCCCCCTTTGTCTGCAAAACTAAAAGCTGTGGGTTGTCTTTAGTATTTGCTGTAGATCTGAAACTGTCTCCTGCTGATATGTCGATCTGCTCAACATCTTCAAAGTTTTCAGAGGGAAAAATCTGATCTTCATGACAACCTAAAACAGTAGATGAATTTGGTACAAGGTCAAAAGCATCACTAAGGTTATCATAGTGTGGATCACTAATCTCTCAATCATAATGAAGAGTATCTTCTGCTGTGGCAAAATCTTCATGAATGTTTGAATCTTTATTCAATAAATTGAATTCATGACAGCATTCGGGATACAGAAGATCAACTAGAAATTTTTCTTTACAAAACACATGAAAGGAAGCATGAAAATATGCCAAAGAGATGATACTGGACATAGTAAGGGATCGGTACCAATCACGAGCAATCCCTTCTAATGAATACCAAAACAGTTTAATCTGAACATCTTCATGTACAATTTGCAACCGATGAATGCAATCATGAAAGTCAAGCAAATGTTCAACTGGCTCTTCCCATTCTTCTCCTCGAAATCTGGGAATACTACGATCCCATTCATCTCTACTAGGCACTGGATTAGGGAAACCAACAATCTTTGAAAAATTGCAGAAAGCATACCTCTTTGATAAGATTTTGTTCATGTCATACCAATGGATTCGCCAACAAATTTCTAAGCAATGGAGTCGCCACTGAATCCGTCCTTCATGGAGTCGCCAGATAGATGATTACAACCAAGAAAATGTCCAGGCTCTGTCTATCATCAAAGTTGGATCTATGTCGTGTCCCAAGGAAGTTGAGCTTCAATATCCTCTCCCCGGCAACAACACCAAAATGTTATCACTCTAGGAAACTCTCCTAGGTTGTATCTCGGAGATGCCTAGTAACTTAACTAATCTCAATGTTTCATTCAATGAATCAAGTCAGATGACTAATCAGACCTCGCTCACTCAAGACATGCATAAACTCAACCAAATAAACAATGCTTCTAACTATCACTGTTCAGAGGGTTTGTAATAAAGGTGAACAAATGAAGAATTCTCACTATGCTCGCAGATTCATACATAAAGCACTTACATATGAATGGCTAATCATAACAAGGAAATGATACTTGCAATTCAACTCATCAACACAGAGATATGATGAAAACTATCTGGTATTAGACGAAAAGAATAAACATGAATAAAATATCCAAGTACAAGTATAGAACAGAAAGAAGATGTAATCTGAACATATAATGGCAAAAGAGGTTGTATTCTTTGACAAGAACATGAGAAGCTTGAGTACAAAAAGTATCTAAGAGTCCCTAAAGTTGAAGCCTTTACAATGATTCTTCAATGAGATTAAATAAGCTTTACAATTCAGTTTCAAGATCCTCAAAAGATGGATATGATAACCTTTTTTTCTCTCTCAAATCTGAATTTGTGAGGTGGCTGGAAAATGCAGAAATTTATGGAAATATGCTGCTCATAGATTGACCTATATCTCTCAAATAAAAACATATTGTGGAAAATTGAGAGGTTTTTGTATATTCATTTGTTATGAGCAAAAATCTCTCTCATTTCTTTGATTTTCGTTTTCATTTGGCTGAAATTTGTATTTCCAAAACATGTTTCAAACAGGGAAATTCTGAGATCCGAAAATTACGGCTCAGAGATGGATTTGATTCTCCCAACATGTGACACCTGTAGAAAAACTGAGAGAGTTTATTGTTCTTTGACATGTTAGTCACAAAAAAATCCGAGTGTTTCTCAAAATGATCCTCCAGTCGCTCAGAATCATCATTTCAAAATGATGACTCAGCACAGTAAAAATGCCATATTTCTGAAAATGTAGGCTCATCTTGCGGGGGACTTTTGACTACCTTCCTGAGCTCTAAATGAAGATATAAAAGTACCATTGGAAATATTAGGATGTCTAGTTGTCAATAGACTATTTGAGCGTGTAAAACAACCTCTCCACGGTTGAGAAAATTGATTTTCCCCAAGACCTGCTGACCGTTTCCAAGTTTCTCCGCTTTCGGTGGCTAAAATAGTCCCGAATTTTCGCGTTTTAGCTATCGAAAGCAAAGCTTTCGGTGGCTAATGAACAATTAGAATGTTCGCCTAAGCCACCAAAACCCGAGTTTTGACTTTTTTGAAGAAAAAACCAAATCAATTTTTTTTCAAACCTTATTACATACCTAAAGCTCTAAAAAATTAGCCTTAAAAAATTTAGAAATGTATTTTTCAATGACTTACTATCACCTAAAATAAAACAAATTGACTAATTTATTTAAGGAGATAACACATGTAGCCATCTCTTTCAAAGTTTTGTTCTTTCTCTCAACTACACCATTCTGTTGTGGTGTGTAAGGAACAGTGTGCTTCATTTCAATACCTTCATCTACACAAAATGAGTGAAACTCATTCTTCACTTACTCTCCTCCATTGTCAGTACGAAGGATCTTGATCTTCTTATCAGTGAATTTTTCTACAGAAGCTTTAAAAAAATTGAAATATTCAAAGACTTCTGATTTCAACTTTAGGAAATATACCCAAGTGAATCTTGAATAATCATCTATGAATGTTAAGATGTATCTAGCATGATTCAGATATAGGTGAGGAAAAGATCCTGATATGTCACTATGAATCAACTCGAGAGGATATGAGTCTCTCTTTTCCTTTCCCTTTTCAAACTTGTGCTCCCGATGCTTACCAATCAAGCAACCTTGATAGGTGCCCTTAGAAAATCTGATGTTTGGGAGCCCTTCAACCATTTTCTGATTGTGTAGTTCTAGCAAATATTTGTAGTTGAGGTTCCCAAACCTATCATTCCAAAGTCTCATCACTTAATTTGCATGAGTAAGAAGTGCACTTTGTTTTGAGTAAGGCATGAAATAAGAGAAATCGTAGAGTTTGGAATGGTGATACACAATGCCTTGTGCAATGATCTTTCCACAAGAGATCT
Organism: Larix kaempferi; assembly: GCA_027924585.1. Classification (NCBI taxonomy): domain Eukaryota; kingdom Viridiplantae; phylum Streptophyta; class Pinopsida; order Pinales; family Pinaceae; genus Larix; species Larix kaempferi. The sequence goes on along the minus strand of BSBM01000949.1, from coordinate 212,435 downwards.
CTTCAATTTCAACCACATTAGGAGTAAAAATTATTGAAACTCATGTATGGGTCATTTGATGAATTGAAAGGAGGTTAGCTTCCAAGGTAGGCACATAGAGGACATAATTGAAGTATCTATGATCCATATTGATCCTTCCAATCCCTTTTGAAGGAACTTCATAATCATCTCCCATTGGGATAGAAGGCCCAACAGTTGGTTCGAAATCAAAGAATAGATCCATGGATGCAGACATGTGTCTGGAGGCTCCAGAATCTATGATGAAGGAGGATGCATTTGAAGTTCCAACCATGAGTGCATAACACCTCTCTTTATCCTCTGATTTAGGATTAACTTCTTTCCTTCTGGAACCTGCAGGTACTGGAAGGTTTTTTTTCTCTAGAAGTTGGTCCATGAGAACAATAGTATTCTTCATGCAAGCACTTTTTGGGTGAAAACCTCTGTTGCAACATGGACATTTGGTATTCTCCTACTGGTTTTTCTTTCCTTTCTTTGGATTTGAGGTTCCCTCTGACTGTTTGGGAGACTCCTTTGACTTATGCTCATGTTGTTTCTTCTCCTTTCCCTTGTTCTTTCCTTTCCCATTTGCATTCTTTCCTTCTCCTGCAACAAGAGCTTGATCCCTTGACGGTTTATTACTCCCATCTGCACCAATTTTTCCTGCTGCTTTGTGAGAGACAGGATGAATGCATCTAGATTGGGCATTTTCTAGTTTGGGATGGATATATTTTCCATTTGGAAGGTGGATACAAACATAAAATATTATGATCCCAGTTTTGAAAGAATATAAATAACAAGCTCCTCTTCTTCCTTCTCAATTCCACATAGTTTTAGCTGCACAACCAAGTTCTTGAATCTTGTGAAGAAATATGTGATGGATTCAAAGCTGCTCGGTCTCAGAGAGATCAACTCATTTTCCAATTGATGTTCTCTCAAATCATCCTATTTCCCAAATAAGGATTCGAGCTTTGTCAAAACATCCTTGGGATTTTTCAGACCAGAGAGATGAAATATTAGATATTTGGAAATGCCGAGGCGCAACGATCCAAATGCTTGATCAAGCTTGTTTAGATACTTGGCCTGGTTATATATATATATATATATATATATAAGCATTTGGTTCAACCTCAATGCCCTTTATCACCCTGTAGAGACCTCTGTTGCGCATGAATACCTCCATTTGGTCCTTCAATTTAAAGATATTTAAGGGATTAAGCTTGGGAATCGAAGTTATATCCATAATAGATGACTTAATGCGCTTCTAATGATGGAATAATTTGCAAAAAAAATGGAAAAATATTTGGAGGATTGTTACGGAATCTACTAAGCATTGATTTAGGACAACAGGAAATTTTATCTGGATCCTTCACACCTGGATAGACCGCAAAGTATTTATCCAATGAATTCAATGCAATGGCACCAAGATTTGCTGTGGAAATACAGAGGCTTCTGGTGCAGTATTGAAAGCAGCTGCTCAACCTAAGCTCTCACAAGCTTTGATACCATGTGAAATTCCACAAGGATAGGTCACTCAGCTTGAAAAAACCTCACAATTTCACAATGTTATCACTGAGAAGAATTAGAAAGAAACATTGATCAATTCACTCATAAAAATGAAACACAGATGAAAAAATGTTATTGATACATTAATCAACAATAAGATGGAAATCAAAATATGTTACTATAGAATGAATTCAATAGACACTTGTAGGTTTTGAATTCACCTCAATTCTGGGCTTAGTTTGCATTCGAACCATCTGATCTCGATAATATTTAGTTTGCATTTGAACCATCTCTCGATAATAACTACCCAAATACACATATATCATTATTTCAATGATTTACAATCAATCGTAATCATAAATACACTCTAAATAAAATCAAAGAGTTATTTTATTAATGTTTCAAATAGTCAGGTCACTCAATAGGTTCCTTCAAGGTCTATAGTAGTCTAGGGGCACTACATACACCCCTACTTATTTAGAACTTCGTCTCGAAGTTCAGAATAAATGCAGAAAGCTATGACACATCTCAGTTGCATTCTCCCCATTCACAGAGCTAGGACTGTCACTATCCCACTGCACTTTGACTTGATCAATCAAGGATAATCATTAAGAAAGATGTAGTCAATCAACTATCCCACTCCACACATATAATTTAATTCCTTAATTCATTTATCAATTATTGTCGTCATTCACATCTTCAGGTTTTTCTCAATCATTTAAGACACAACAAGTCTCAAGAGACCACCTTATCGAAGTTGTTCAGCTGGGTCACTCAACACGTGCCCTTAAGGTCCATAGTAATTTTAGGGGCATTACAAAGAAGCTGAGGAGAATATGACAATGGAAGATAGAATAATCAAATCCATCAGTGGTATTGGAGGTAATCCTATACTTGATATTCCTATTTATTCAGGAAGTTTAAATCTCGAGGAATTAATAGATTGGATAGGGGAAATGGAAAAGTTCTTTGATTTTGAATAGATTTAGGATCCTATGAGGGTTAGGTTTTGTAGTACAAATTGAGAAGTCATGCTTCTTTATGGTGGGACAAGTTGCACTTGAATAGAGAATGTGGCGATAGAGAGAAAATTAAAACATGGGATAGGATGGTATCAGAGATGAAATGTAATTTTTTTCATGTGGATTATTATTTGAATTTATTGAGAAGATTGCATAATTTGAAGCAGCTGAATATAAAGGAGTAAATAGAAGAGTTTTACAAGATTTCGATAAGATCTAGGTAGAATGAGGAGATTCCATAATCCATTTCTAGGTATTTGAATGGTTTTAGTTATAATATATAAGAGGACTTTAATGTTTTGAATTTTTGTCCGGTGGCAGAGGATTATCAAGCAACCTTGAGAATTAATGAGAAATTAATGAGGAAACACAAATGTAAAGAATATATCTTCTGGATATGGAAGAGGGCAACAGAAAGAAAAGCAAGTTGAAGAAAGTGAAGGGAATTCCAGTGCTAGCTTTCTAGAAGGGGACTTGATTTTGATAGAGGTTGAGGTTGATCAGCAAGAGGAAGAGGTAGAGGAGGAAAATTTTAAGGCATTTGTTTCAGGTGTTGGGCACAAAGCCATATGGAAATTAAATGTCTAGAACTTGTGAAGGATGGAAGAAGGCGGGACGAGAGAACACATATTGCGAAAATTGAACAATAGTAGCAGATAATGATGTCAATATCTTGCAACCAGAGCAAGGGGAAAATTTGTTGATGAGGAAGATATTGCTGCAATCTGAGAAAGAGGATGAGAGAGAACTTGAACAGAGAAGGAAAATATTCAGCATAAAATGCAAAATATAAGGTAAGTGTTGTGATTTGGTTATTGATAGTGGCAGTCCTGAGAATTTAGTATTTACTTAAGTTGTTCATAAATTAAAATTGAAGTGTACACCTCATCGAGAGGCATATAGGGTTTCATGGTTACAAATTGGGCATAGGGTCACTATCAACAAGAAATGCTTGGTTGATTTTAAAGTTGGGGAATATAGTGATAGAATTTTATTTGATGTTTTTCCCATGGTCACATGTCACATATTGTTGGGGAGGCCATGGCAATTCGATAGAGGAGTTATGCATGATGGAATAAATAAAACCTATCAGTTTGAGAAAGATGGGAATAAATTCAATTTGTAACCTTTAAATAAACAATTGGAGAAGGAAGAAAAGGTGATGATTTTATCATATGTGAAGGGAATGTAATAGAAGTTAGTTGAAGAAGATTAAAGTATGGGTGCTCCAGCAAAGTCACTTTTGACGGAAGAGAAGATGGGATCCTATTAGTCCCATAATGTGTTGTGTAGTTGTGCGCTTGCTAGTAATGCTGTGGATAGTGTGGAAGAAGTGGATATGAGGAAGACAAAAAAATGTGTAGCTGAAATAGACAAGAATGGATTGTTTTTTTAGTTGGTACAATGGGTGATGGAAATGATTCCTAAGGAAGAGGATAGAAAGACAGCGAATGTCATGAACGAAAGGGGAAAGTTGTTCGAGAATGGGGAAGATGCAGAACATGTTTGGGTCAGAATGTTAAAGGAGATGTTGTGGATATTTGCAGCAGAGATAGGAAAAGGAGGATTTCCAATATGAACATGTTTTCCACCTACATTTTGAGCAAGGATGCTCAATTTTCAGCTTGGGGTTTCTGATGCAAGAGCACCCCCAATCTAGAGATCCATCCTACACAAATTTCATTTCTATTGAATAAAGTTGGATGTGGAGCTACTGCAGATCACTTCTATAGATCGCTACTATAGGACATGGCTGCTATAGATTGTTGTGAAAGATGCTTTGACAAAACATAAGCTTTTAGTTCCTGCTACACATCCTCCATGTTAGTGCTACAGATCCCCATGTCAATTCTACAGAAATTTTGCGATAGAATAATATATTTTGTGAAATGGGATAAATTAGATATGGCATGAAATTCCTTTTACCATCACACATTTGTACTAGTGGCTTATTATCCTAATAATTTGTTGTGTTGACCAATTATGATGAACATTCAACCTAAAGGGAAAATAAAGAAATGACCATGTTTCTAAGAGGATGACATGTGCTGTTTGAAAGGGGGGTCACTAGACGAAGGAGATGAAGCTCTCCACCTGACCATTACCAAGATCATTTGAACAACAAGGACTAGGGGAATTGAGTCGTTGCATGGCAGTTGAACTATGTCATCCTTTCACCTTTTCAACAGGGTTTATAAACTATCTATCCATGAAGGAGAGGGGGATTTTGCCTCTCATTGTTTTGGAAGAGGGCAAAGGTGGTAGTGAGAGATGAGCATTGGCTCTTGTGGGTATAGAAGACAAGTTTGAATATACATTTTGTGGGAAGAGAGAAACATTGGATCTCCTGAAGTTGACAATGTAATAGAGGAATGTGAGTATATGAACCACTTATACTATGAAACGAGAACTTTATACTATGAACGAGAACTTTAGCATTAAAAATGATGATTTTTGCTAAAAAAAACACCCAAAACACCCCCCAAATAGAAAAGTGTTGATACCAGTATACACTTTTTTTTTTCAGGGTTAAAAATAGAGCCATGGCCTAAACATCCCATACTGTTGTTTACAAAAACTGTAAAATCAACCCCTAAATTGGAAAAAGAAATTGAAAAGATAAATTACAACTTTTTTGAAACTTGCATAATCTTTGAAATTTTCGTCCTTTAAATTATTTGGCAAATGGACAAAATGTGGCAAGAGTGTTTTTTTCGGATCCAATCTACCAACAAATTTTAATTTTGGTTTTCAACTTCTTTATTTATTTTACTTAGATTTACAAAAAAATTAAACCTCCTCCTGCCCCCTCCCTTCCCCTCCACCCACCCCCCTAAACTATATAAAAAAAAATTAAAACCTAAACCCACCCCCTAAACTATATAAAAAAAAATTAAAACCTAAACCAATGACCCAGAAGATATATATAAAAAAAAATAAAAAAAATCTAAACCCAAAACAAAAACTATATAAAAAAAAAAATTAAAAACCTAAACTCCCCCCAAAAAACATGTAAAAACCAAATTTAAAAGATAAAATTAAATTAAAACAATCTATATTACTTTTTTTTTATAAATTAATTAAAAAAAATAAATCAAACCTTCCCCCTACCCCCCTCCTTTCACAAACCACTTCCCCCGCCTCCCCCTTCCCCCTCCCCCTTCTCCTCGCGCCCCCTTACCCCTCCCCCTCCCGCTCCCCCCTCCCCCTTCTCCTCGCTCCCCCCTTCCCCTTCCGCCCCCCCTTCCCCCTCCTCCTCGCGCCCCCTCCCTTCCCTCTCCTCCCCCTCCGTCTCCCCCTTCCCCCTACTACTCACGGCCTCTCCCTTCCCCCGCCTCCCCCTCCTCCTCACAGTATCTCCCTTCCCTCGCCTCCCCATCCCTTCCCCCTCCTCCCCCTCCCGCTGCCCCCTTATCCCTAATCCCCCTCCTCCTCCTCCCTTCTCCCTCCGGGGGCCTTTGACCGCTCGCTTGGGCACGAAAGGGCCGCAAAGCGAGAAGGGAGGAGGAGGAGGGGGAGGAGGGGGAAGCGGGTGGCGGGCAGAGGAGAAGGAGGAAATGAGGGGGAAGGTAGGGGGCGACAGGAGGAGGTGGAAGGGGGAGGCAGAGAGGGAGGAGGGGGAAGGGAGGGGGCGACGGGAGGAGGGGAAAGGGGGAGGCGGAGGGGGAGGAGGGGGGAGGGAGGGGGCGGGAGGAGGTGGAAGAGGATGGGGGAGGCTAGGGGAGAAAGCACCTAGATCGGATGGGCACCCACGCGAGCCGAATGCTCGCCCCCCTACCTCCCCCATCCTCTTCCACCTCCTCCCGCCCTCTCCCTCCCCCCTCCTCCCCCTCCGCCTCCCCCTTTCCATTTCTCCCACCACCCCCTCTCTTCCCCCTCCTCCCCCCTCCTCCTCCTCCTGCAGACCCCTTCTCCCCCCTCCCCCTCCCCCTCCTCCTCCTCTCGTAGACCCCTTCTCCCTCCTCCCCCTCCCCCTCCCCCTCCTCTCGCAGACCCCTTCTCCCTCCTCCCCCTCCCCCTCCTCCTCCTCCCGCAGACCCCTTCTCCCTCCTCCCCCTCCCCCTCCCCCTCCCTTCTCCCTCCACAGCCCTTTGGCGCCCAAGCGAGCAACCAAAGGCCCGCTAAGGGGGAGGAGGGGGAAGGTAGAGGGCGCGAGGAGGAGGGGGGAGGAGGGAGAATGGAGGGGGCATGAGGAGGAAGGGGGCGAGAGGAGAAGGGGGAGGGGGAAGGGGGAGGCGAAGGGGGAGGTAGGGGAAGCGGTCGGCAGGAGGAGGGTGGGAGGGGGAACTGGCAAGGTTTGATTTTTTTTTTAATTAATTTTTTTAATATAGTTTGGTTTAATTTTCTTTTTTATATATATAGTTTTTTTTTGGGTTTTAGGTTTTAAATGTGTTTTAATTTTTTTTTATATGGTTTTTGTTTTGGGTTTAGGTTTTTAATTTTATTTTTGTTTCAATTTTTTTAATCTTTTTTTATATAGTTTATGTTTTGGGTTTAATTTTTAAATTTTTTTTTATATAGTTTTTGTTTTGGTTTAGGTTTCAAATTTTTTTGAATAGTGTTTGTTTTGGGTTTAGTTTTTTTTTTTTTTTTTTTTTTTTTTTTTTGCAAAAAATTCTATATATAATGTTTTTCATATGCTTTTTACAAATATATGGTATAGTTTTTCTTGAACTTATGTGAATCGTCACTTTTTTGAAAATAATATGAAATAGTATCATTTTTATACAAACAAACTCTGAAAATCCATTGAAAATGGTTTTAAAAGTCTTTATTTTATGGATTTTTTTACAATTTTGTCAATAAAAATGTCTTATTTTATAGAAAAAAAATTGCAGAACTAATATTTTTTTCATTATAAATTGCTTATAAATGCATGTTATTTTGTTAAATTTCTAAAAACACACTTGAAAATAGGAAAAAAAATATATTTTATGACAAAGATAATTCAAAGGCTCGAAAAAATGCCCCAAAATGAAAATGTGTGATACTGGTATCAACCCTTTTTGAAACGGAGCTAAAAGTAGCTACTAAAATTAAGAGAGAGAAAAATGAGAACTGTGTCGAGTTCTCGTTGCATAGTATAAGTGGTTTTTGGCTATGAACATCAATAGAAAAATTGATGGTTCTGTGTAAATTATTCTCTAAGTTGGATAATTGTGTTGTTTTATTTTATTGTGTTTATCGAATGGTTGTGAGTGGAGTGTGTGTGTAGTGTAGATCATGTTTGCATTATTTTGTTGACCAAAACTCTAGGCTGAGATTTTGATAAAATCTTATGCGAGAGTTTGATAAACTCTCATCCAATAGTTTTTTAAAAATACGATGATGTCATTGGACAAAAATCCAGGATGAGAGTTTGATAAACTCTTGTACGATAATTTAAAAACTATCATCCGAGAGTTTAAACTCTCCAGAGTTTATGTTGATTTTTTTTGCATGTTCTCTTGCATGTGCTTCTTTTTCCCTCTACTCCTTTGTCAAAAAAGTATTACCCAACTTAGCCTTTTAAAAATACACAATCTACTATTGAGGAGTAGTTGTCACTTAAAAAACAAATTTAAATTTTAGAAAAGTTATAAAAATTAAAACCAACAAAAATGCATGTAAATTTTGTATCCTAAATTTTCTCCTCATTAAAAGAAAAAGTATTGATAACTTATAAATATTTGTTACATAAAAGTTTCAATTTATTTTGGTTAATTAATTTAACATGATATATACGATGGATGTTTTTGTAAGGGGAGGTGTTGTTCTTTAAAATAAAACTACAATAAAGTTATTATTTAAATAAAGTTATTAACAACCCTTCCTAGCAAACTCAGTGCCAGCCCCTCCCCACCTGGTGCTGCTCTCATTTTAGTGCTGCTTTCATTCTGACCTTCTCTTTTTGCTGGAAGTAAAAGGCACGAAGTGAATACATAACCTTTGATTTGACCAAGCCCAATATTATATGTGATTCAATTTTTTCATAAAAGTTAAAAATATATGTATAAATCCATTTTAAATTTAAATTAGATTTATTAAATGTGTGATAAATCTGAATAAAATATTATTTTAATATTCTTAATTTATATTTTTTCATATTTAATCTCACATAATAATAAGAAATGAAATGGATAAAAGTTTTAGTTGGTAATTTTAAAAAACTTAAAGAACTAAACAAATACAATTAAATACTCTCATTGAGCTTTGAAACTGCTTGTCTAACCATTTAAAACAACCTTTCGTTTATGAATCACTATTATCTTTATTGTAATAAAGAAATTATGTTAAACTTGTATCTTAAACTTGTATCTAATCACATGGAGGTTCAACTCATTTGTGTAAACATATTCATATTGAGTGGAAGACCATATTTACATACATGAGGATTCATATTGTTTATTTCTTTATTTTTGATAAAAGTAAAAAACTATGGCAAAAGTTATGTTCTCACTTCATTGTTTGGAAGTTCGTATCACTTCATTGTTTGGAAGTTCGTATTTTGGAATTTTAAACATCCAAATTGTCATATTTTCAAAAATGTATGAAAAAGTGAAACTATGCCTCGCCACAAAATTTATAAGAAAAAAAACATTCAAAAATATATATCATTCCCATATAAAAAGATATGGTAGTTTTTGGTTTGCTTCACACACCATGTTGTTTGGTTAGGCGCAAACGATAGATGAATGTAATGAATGATCACACCATCAATACAAAGATCTCCTTCTATTTAACATAATAATTTGACTATTAAAATTTATGATGGATATAACTAATATTATAATCTCCATATTATAACTAATATTATAATCTTCATACTATTCATATTTATATTTGACACTCAACCACACTTCCATAAACAAAATTGAGTTTAGATTTTAAATATCTGAAAATATATGAGCCATGCACGGTGTTGCAGTGTTCCCTTTCAGCTGTAATTTGGATTCGTCTCTAGTGATGATCTATTTAAAACAAAAAACAAAAAAATCCACATCAATCCAAAAAGTTATTCAGTACAAAAAAAATCCACATCAATCCAAAAAACTATTCAATATATATAAGAAAACATAAAAACTTTAAGAACACTAAATTCATAGAAAGTTGGGTTATAGAGATTCCATGACAAATGCCTTTATGAAGAGCATGTGTCTTTAACGAAAATATCAATGTAGATGCCCCACCTTGCCACCGTCCCACAATTTACATGTGCGTTTAGAATGCGTTTGGGTTGCTAAATTTTTCTATGGTCCAACATTTTAAAAGAAAATATTAAATAAATAAATGATGATAATGTTGATAGGAACAATTTTCCAAGTAAATATTAAATAAATAAATGATAATGGTGTTGATGATTATTAATATTCACTTGTTTTTTATTGTTTTTTTACCACAAATAAAATTGGATTACAATAGTATAAATTTTAATTATGATTCATTGGATTTTCTATATTGCCAAATCAGCATTCTTATTGTCAAATATTTTGAGAATTTTCAAAAACTTTCTCCTCTCTCCCTCATCCCAAAACCAAGATCAAGGAGACATACATCCCTTGTAGCATTAATGAATGGAAAAACATTTTTTTATCTTTCGGTAGGATTCTTAAGAAAATTATAATAGTTTAGAAAAGTTCTCAACATTTATCCACCTATCATTAAGTAACATAGTTTTTGTTATCATCACATATATGCATTATATGTGTATTAGGAACTATGCTCTAGCATCTCATTAGAGAATTCATTTTTAATTTGCATTTAGGATTATGCTCTAGCATCCCACTCAAGAATGCATTTTTAATTTGCATGGTTTGAGTGATGAAGTGAAGAGTCTGTATCCTTAATAAGAATAACATACTTGTTGATTTTCATGGTAATTTCCCTTAGTTTTAAGAAGATTTCAAGTCATAGAATTATTAAGCTAAATAGTAAGAAATAGATGCAACATGCTATATTTTCATGTTCATATAAGTCTATAAATTTAATAAGGACTCCTCAATACTATTATAGTGTTTTGATGAAATTATCACCATTTAACAAATGCATGAATATCTATCACATTTTTTTATTTTCTAATGAAATCTACAATAGACATAACTACTATGTTAAAGGAGGATAGGGATGTGATTCACATATAGATACAAGATGCAATGCTCGTGCATCATATGGATACATAGAGTACATCTTCTTTTATATCAATGTTTATATAAAAAAGTTGATTTATTATCATGTGTAACATTTCGAAATTCCTCCAAAGTAATATATCTCGATGTTTAAGAAATTTGGTGACACTTGTTATTTTATTTAGAGTATTTAGTTGTTTATTAGATTAAATAATATATAATAATTTAAATAATTATATGGATGAGTGTTTAAATATTAATTGAGATTTTGAAATTCTTTGAGTTGAGTGGATCAACAAAATTATTCCAAGTGTAACAAGTATAAAGTGGAGATTCATAATTTGTTTTTTAATTCTGAATAAAAAAAAACAAAATCTTTACGATTGTTCATGTGTCATTAATACCAGCCTATCATCACCCTAAACTATGATTGTCCAGCAAAGCTATCTTAATTCATAGACTTTACATCTATTCATATGACATCAATGACATACAAAATGCATACAAATACAATATATCAACCCTTTTGAAATAAAAAACTAAAGACTCAAAACATAATTACAAATTTTACTTAAGATTTCTACCCACCACCAAATACTAGTTGAAGAAGGAGACTGAGTCTGCAAAAATAGAAATACCCTCAAGGTATTCAATATTCCTTCAAGTTTACTAATTGCCATCTTTGAAAGATCATCTACTATAGTGTTGAATTTTTTATAAATATAATTGATAAAAATAATACCATGAACATTAAAACTAAAATTGGATTGTATCATTGATTCAAAGATAAAGAACAACACTTTATTTATAATATTATTTCTATGTAGCTAGTTTAGTTTATTGTGAAGAAGTATAGATACTCCAAAAATCATAGTTTTAGATACCTACAAAATGCTGCATCTGTGGACTGGGCTTCGTCGAATTATTATTAACGACAAACAACATATGGACCATGTTCCATCTGGGCCGCAAAGGTCTATTCTTCTTCTAATAATTGTAGTTAGGTGCAGGATAGCTTCCATGTGCCTATAATTAACACGTTCATCATAGTAAAGTTAATCTATTCCGTCTTGTTTGAAGAACCTGTGACTGCAGGCAGCTACGGAAAGGTAAGCACAGACTAATATTGGAAGCATGGCTAACATACTGTTTTCTGAGGGAACACAATACTGAAAAAAAGGTTAATTCTGATGAAATGGTTTTGCAGATGAGCAACAATACTGCTCGGCTGGCTGGTGCTTGCAAAATCAACAAAAAGAAATGTTCAGAGAAATGCGTGCTTGCCACATATTTCCCGCTCGATGATCCCCATAAGTTCCTGTTGCTATACAGAGTGTTCCGAAATGGCCACGCGGCCATTAAATTACTACGGGTATGTTCATTGCTTGAACTGTACGGCCAGCAGAGCCAGGAATAGTTGAAATGCTTGAACTGTACAAATTTATTATGAAAGAAACATTCATACTGTTTTTTCACTTTCAGAATTCTTTTTTAAGAAAATAGTGCTCGGGCAAAGTTTCAGTTGTGCATTTGGTTAAGCTGTAGATTGTGAGCGGCTTATTTAGTCCTTCAAAATCATTTACTATGAGGTATCGTGCAATTACTAGGGAGTACTGTGTTTTTTTAATCATGGGAACAGTAACCTCCCAAATCTCCCAAGGATAATTTCAATAGTCAGCAAGTCAGATACACTAGTAACTTGTGACTCAGTAGAGATTAAAACTTTTCGAAATCCTAGGGGTCATCTACCCTTCCAGCCTTGTCACAACTAGCCAATGAACAAACCAGGGATCTAAGTTGCTAGGGTACCCATACCCGGGGGTAGGGTACACGTACCCGTACTGGGTACTTGGGTACTCTAAGGTAAGTCTCCTGCCATTGTAAAAAAAGGGGTACTTATAGGCAAAATGGTACGACATACCCTGTGTTTGGGCACTCCGTACCCCATGTTTGGGTACTCTGGGGTACTGCAATTCGCTAGGGAAAATGTAATGACCCCAATCAAACCTGAACTAAATATTGTCCATATCTGGTAAACTTATTTTGCATTGATTTACAATGAATGCTTTTATGGTTTTATGTTCAGCACTCATGGAACATAATTCAACTACCAAATGTGCACATAAAAATTATACATATGTATTTAATAGTGAGAAATACACTCACATCAATAGAGGAATATATTTGCAATTTTTAATTGCATGTAACAACAGTACAAATAGGTGTTTAAAATAAGATTTCTAGTGTACTTTCAGGTCTGAGTTCGATTGTTTGTTACAGCTGCTTGGTACAATGATTTATGATTTATCAAATTTTATGTTTTAAATTTTCAATGTGAATGTTCATTGTTCAATGAATCATTGAATTTAGAATTATGAATCATGATTCATAATTTATGGAGAAATCTGAAATATGATGTGGCTGTGACATATATATAGATATAGATATACACAGAGTACCCTCGACTTACCTAAATACCCTATTTCAAAAAGTGGCTCGACGTACCTAAATACCCTGTTTCAAAAAGTGGCGTCCCCATCCCCATACCCAAATTTCCTAGCAACTTAGCCAGAAAGTAATGTGTTACCTAAAATAATAATGAATTAGCCGTCGTGACTATATTGCTTGTTTGGTATTGCCCTCTTCTAGTTATACTATGTAAATAAGCTGTAACGTATTAAAGTCTTTAAAATCATTCTTCATGAGAAATTTGTTTTTGCATAACTACTAGTAAATGATTTGTTCAAGTAACATATGAACAGTGTAATTATTTAACTTGTCCTTGGTGCCATCAATTAATGGTTATTTATGTTTTAAATACTAGTTTATATATATATCAAAATTGAAATGAATTTAGAATGTCATATAAAATTTTGATGAGATAATTGTTTTATTTTTCTATAATTTTAAGAAAAAAAAATTATTGATCTATTCTAAATTTTAAAATATAAATACTTGTCAATATAATTTTAATCATTTAAAATAACTATCTTTTTTAATCTTATATAATATTATAGTTATTTTATGTAGATATAATAGGTAAATACAAAAAATCCTAACTAATAACATAGAATAGGTTAGCTCTGTTCCCAAATATTGAAAAGATTCATTCCATTTTAAGAGCAATTTTAAACTCAAATTTTTAGACTATGGCATATTCAATTTACTTAGATCTTACAGTAGTTCACCAGATTTTGAAAATTGATGGGTGATCTTCATTTATGATTTTAGGATCCAATTCAATATATCAAATAGAAGATTAAAATTTTTATCATTTTATTTTTTTTATAGGTACAATTTAGTAAATTTGATTTCTTTATATTTAATAAAATTTCATATAAAATGAGTTTATATTTTTTAATTATTTTTAATATTATTATTAATATTTTATTCAAAACTTAAAAATAAATTAATAATATATATTATACACTAAACATAACATTATAAAATTAATTTCCTGGATGCGGGTGGTCTTTCGAGACAGATGGGACAGGCTCGTAGCCATTCGACACCTGGCCCCGAGATCACGCCACATTTCATGGCTGATGAGTACAGTGTGACGACAAGTCGCTAAGGAATTTAAACCACCAACCTTCGACGTCGCCTCCGCCACCGTGTACACCATGATGCAACATCCGAAGTGTGCGAAGCCTAGGCTCATGGCTCATGGCTCAAGGAACTAGGAAGCTCATTCTCCTGCTAGTTCTCCCAGTTGTTTATGCTCACAATGCTAACTCCATAGCTCTCTACACTCTCCACTCCGAGCATACTCACCCCTACATCTGCTATTCCTCGGCAATGGTTATCATGGGAAAACCCAGAGGACCTAAGGAGAAAAACAAGAAGAATGACACTGGGCATGAGGAGATTCCCACGAGAACTGGTTATGGCCCTGAGGTCTCCATCCCTATCTGCCTACTTATGGACAATTGGGAAGTAAGAATCATTGCAGACACCATGAAAGTTGGGAACCAGGAACCAAATTGGGACCCGTATCGGCTTGTGAAAAATATGATGGGTCAGTTAATGGAAGACATGTAGGTTAACTGGGCCTTTGCATGCCATGCCACATAGTCCCTGCGAGCCTCTCTCGCCAACTGGTCTTCCATGCTTGGCACTCTGGAAAGCACGCACTGCTGGGAGTCATACGCACCCACTCGACCTTTCTCTTGCACTCCTTGTTTGGGCAGCACAATGCCGGGAGCCACTTCTTCGCAATCAAACTGGATATGTTTCGAGGTGGTTTCTCTTCAGGGAGAACACACAATGGAGAGCCTACGCCAGGCAGGGAGAAATCAACAGCACCCTTCCCCATACCCAGCACTCTGGGGCCTATCCTGCCTAAGAGAACTCAAAACGAGCAAGCCAACCTTGCTCCTGTCATACCCAAGAAATTAGCTCCCCTGCCTGTCAAACTTCCAGCTCAAGACAGTCGTCATCCTAAGAATACCACTATGACAACTGGGACAGTTGCAGTCATTCAGGGAACCAACACTCTGTATCCTACTAATGCCTGGAAGGACACGGCCTAAAAGGACAATGCCGAATATAGCTGCCCCATCGTGGAGGAGACGCCCTCTGCAACTAGTTAACAAGGTTTCTTTCATGTTTTTTTGGTTTATTTTCTGCGGCCATGATCAGGCCTATCTTTTTGCCACTTCTAGCTATGAACAGGTTATTTTTTGCCACTCTATGGCCTAGATCTGTAATGTTTTAATCCTCCTCAGCACTCTGGATTAACACGGTTGGCACCTCTGGATAAGACCACCATAGACTGTATTTTACTCTGTATTTTTACTTTCTTAATACTACTTGCAGCATTTACAAAAAAAAATTATAAAATTAATTAAATACAATTATATTATAAGATTTTTATTTACATATAAAAAACAATCATATGAAAAAATTTACTGCTCAATATTATTAATATTTGATATAGAATTTGAGAAATATTTAAAAGCTTAATTAATTAGGTACTTCAAAATTTTGGCTTTGTATATCATTTGTTTTATATAAATTTTTATAACAAATTATGTAATTTATTTATTTCATTTTAATTTCAATAAATCAAAATTAGTTTAAGTGAATGTTAACCATCATCATCGTCATAAAAAAACAAACAATTTCTCCACCATCTCCATTGCAATCCATCAAACTTACTTAAACACATATAAACAAAGCTCAATAAATCAACAATTTATCCAAATGAACAATGGGATGTTTTTCTTAGCAATATTTTCTGTAAGTGTATCCAAAATTGCTAAATTTGTTTTATAACCATATTAATTTTACATTGTCTTCAAGGTTCACAATAGTTGGTCATAGAGTGGATCTAATTTTACTAATTTACATTATCCTCAGGATGTAGATTAGTTGGTCATAAAGTGGGTTGCTGGTTCAAAGATTAACCTTCTGGGTTGTTGCAGGTTATAGTGGAGGTTACAGCGGCAAGTGACCAAAATCAAGAGCCATATACGGAAAAAAAAAAACTAATGTTGCACTTCAACTATTCCTGGGTCTGCTTGCCGCATATTTCAAGCATTGGAACATACCTGTAATAATTTAATGACATGGCCTTTTCCGAACACTCTGTGTACCAACAGGAACTTCTGTGGATCGTCCAGCGGGAAATATGGGGTGGCCACGCAGCTCTCATAACATTTCTTGCCGTCGAGATCACATTCATTTTATTTTTATTTTATTATCTCTTCTATATCTATTTGCATTTTATTTTATCTTATTTTTTCATAACAATATGCAATGTAATTCACTCAGCTTTAACATACTCCATGTAACAAATATATTTTTGTTAATTCAAGTCCATTATAATCTTAATCATAACCTTGTTTTGCCAATGTTAACAAGCATGCATGTACTAATGTACTAAAGAAAAATCCTTGATATGTTTTAATTGATTGTCAAGATCATTGGGAATCTTTGATATTAAAACAATAACATCAATGTAAACAATATGGATAATGACTATACCAATTAGATTTATGGAGAGAAAATTTTATTGTTCCAAACAATCATCTAACTTGTCAATGTATATAACAAAAAAGGTAAAAGATAAGGGACAATCTTGCTTCACTTCTATATTACAATTAATTTTCACCAACAAGCCCTTAATGTTTCAAAATCTATGGCAATGCCATTTTTATACAACCTTATAGTAGTATCTGTCAACTTGAAAGGAAATTTTAGCTCTTATAATGTATTCCAAAGATGAGTTATGGGCACAATGTCAAATGTTTTTCTAAAGTTAGTAAAGCAACTTAGGAGATTGGTTTTATTATTGTCACACCTCTCCACAATGAACATAACTATAATCCTCTAGTGTTTAATGGTAGGTCCAATGTTTAATGACATGTCCTTCACCTCTTTTGTTGTGGTTTTTTGTCCATTCGACATCTTTTCTAAAATAATTCCATATAACTTAGTTAAAAGGGGGATTATAATAATGGTTCAATATAATTAGAAATTTTATTCTTATCCCTATTTTTAAAAATACAATGAGGTTTTGAGTATAGAGTTTAGGGAAATCCAACCTGATTGGCAATTGAAGAGTTTGTGGATGTGGGCGATGAGGATAGGCCCTCCATATTAAAAGATTTCTCTTACTAGGATCTAGCTTATAAAAGTGCAAATGGTTCCCTCGCTTTCTATTTATATGATTATTTTTAATTCCTTTTAATTATGACTTTGAACCTATTTTTTAATCATATTTTAAGGACTCTAGTGTCTCTAATGAATTTTCTAGCAATCACTCTCTTTTTCATGCTAAAATTGGTCATTCTATTTTCCTTTTCACATGACATCTAAATAGAAAACTTGATAATGGAAGTAGAGAGGGTTGTCCTAAAATTATTATATCTAGGTCTTCAATATATTCCTTATTTGATAGGATATTCATTGTATTGTTGGAATCTTTTAAAAAATATCAATCTTATTTTTGTAGAATATAAGTGATTTTTTTTATAATCATTAAATTTTATGAGTTTCTTGTGCATGAAAAATTTAGAATTAAGGTTAAAGGTCCATCATTAAAGTTAATATTGTGGTTATTTAAGATGTTAAAATTTACTATTTGATTGCATATGGAGATATTAAATATCCCTTCATTTATGACATTATTACCAATCCCATGAACACATTAAATCTTATAACTTTAGAACTTAAATAAATTTAATTATTTTTTAAAATTAATTTTAACTTTATTTTAGAATAATTTTACCTTTAGAATTTTTAAAGTAACTTTATTTTAAAGTGGTTTAGCTTATAAAAGTGCAAATGTTCCATCTCTTTCTATTTATATAATTTTTTTTTTTTTTTTTAATTATGATTTTGAACCTATTTTTATTATCGTATTTTAAGGACTCGGGTGTTCCTAATGAATTTTCTAGCATACACTCCCTTTCATGCTAAGGTTGGTCATTCTATTTTCCTTTTCACATGACATCTAAATCGAGAACTTGTTAATAGAAGTAGAGAGGGTTGTCCTAAATTATGATATCTAGGTCTTCAATATATTATTTATTTGATAGGATATTGAATGTATTATTTATATCCTTCAAAAAATAACAAAGTTATTTTTGTCAAATTATGATAATTATTTTTTATGAATTTTTTCTACATGAAAAATTTAGAATTAGGTTAAAGGTTTATCATTAGAGTGAATCTTGTAGTTATTTAAGATGTCAAAATTTACTATTTGATTGGATATGGGGATATTAGATATCACTTCATCTATGACATTATTACTAATCTCATAAATACATTAAATCTAGATAACTTTAGAATTTAAGTAACTTTAATTTTAATTTTAAAATTAATTATAACTTTATTTTAAAATAATTTTATCCATATTTTCTAATATTCAAACTACAATTTAGAAAATTTAGAAATATAAAAAATAAATAAATATATATATATAAAGAGTAATGACAGGTTTATGTTTTTATTTTCATTAGGATTTCCATCCAACAGAAATCCAACATAATGTAATGCATGCTTCTAGTTTTCACCAGTATTAAGAATCAAGTAGGTCTTAGGGTGGAAGTGATGAAACATCATAGGCTTTGTTATATTTTAAATGTGTGGTTCATTATAATTAAGACAATTGGAACCCATGTTAATGATAGAGTAAATGTTTGTCCAAGGGAAATGGTTTCCTTAAAAACAAAATTTAGCATATCAAAGTTGCAATTTTTAGTGATATTTAAATTTGAGGAGGAGTGTTAAGATTACCTTTTGATTTAAAAAGTTTTAGTTGTGATTTTCAAACTCAAAATTTATAAGTTTAAGATAATTTTTAGATATTTTGTATTAAAAACAAAACAAGACACCTTTGTTAACAAATAAAAAAGTTTTATTAAAAATAAATATTTAGAAAATAATAAGAAAATCAAATTAATAAATTTTGGAAAAATAAGGAAAAATAAATATATGAACAACATTGCTCACAAGAAATTAAATTTGTCCTCTTTCGAAGATGGCATCTCTTATACCTAAAAACAATTATACCTAAAAATATTATAACTAAAACAATTATACCTAAAAATATTATAAATGAGGTCACCAAAACCATTTCTTAATGGCTTGGGTTCCCCTCTCTCCTCGGTAGTTGCTAACCTATATATGGAGGCATTTGAAAAATCTACTATTGAATCATTCCCAATAAAACCAAAATGGTGTAAGAGGTTTGTGGATGATACTAACATAAACTGGCCGCGTGGGAAAGAAAGTTTGAATGAGTTTCTAGGCCATATGAACAACATATTAGATCATATCAAATTCACCATGGAGGTTGAAGAAGAAAACCAAATCCCATTCTTGGATGTACCCATCACAAAAAGAAATGGTGGTTCCCTAGGTCATTAGGTTTATAGGAAAAGACCCATACTGATAGGTACCTACATGTAGACTCACACCATCTACCTACATAAAAGACAGGGGTGCTAAACACCATGGTAACTAGAGCTATCAAAATCTTGGATGAAGACCACCTAGAACAAGAAATAAACCACTTAACCAATGTCTTCCAAATGCATGGATACAATAAAGATCAAATCATGAAAGTTATGCTGAAAGCTCGTAGAAGATCGTAGAAACAAAGAAAGAACATTGATGGAACCGAGATTACTCTCCCTTATATTAAAGGAACAATGGATGTTATAGCCACGATTCTTCGTAAAAGATACATTAGGGTTACCTTTTCTCCTCCTAACTCGCTAGGTAGAATGCTAGATTCCTCCAAAGACCCGGTAGAACCATTAAAACAAAAGGGTGTCTACAGTGTTCCTTGCTCTTGTGAGATACCCTATATTGGTGAAACAAGACACTCCATCAAGGTTAGGCTCAAGGAACATTGTGCGGACATCAATCATGATTGTCATAAAAATCCAGCATTAGCCGACCACACACACAACTCATACCACCATATACGCATTGAAGAAACAAAACTCATTGTCAGGGAGGAACATTGTAGAAGGAGGAAAATCAGGGAAGCCATAGAGATAGAGAAGGTTCCATCAAATCTAAATAGAAACGATGGGCTTAAACTTAATGAGTGTTGGCGCCCTATAAACCGCCAGCTTAAAAACAAGAAAACACACATAAATGAGAATAATTAATAGCTTTTAATCATAATTAAAAAAAAAAACTATAAAGTTAAAAAATTTAAATATTTTTAATAAAAGTTTTTAAATTTTTTTTTTTTAATTCTTAGAATTGATAATTTCTAGATTAATAACTATAAATAGTCCAAACATTAATAATTATATAGTCAATTTTTCTTTTAAATCTAACTTTTAAATCATTTTTAAATTAATTAATAAATAACTAATAATTAATAAAAAAATTCCTAATTAAATTATGAATAGGCTTTAATAACTTTTAAAAAATATTTAATTTTTATTTTTATTTTTTATAAGATCATGTCTAGATTAACAACAAAAAAAAATTCCGACAAGAAAAAAGCATACCGACGTTATTCATTACAAATCAAAAGGTACATGAAGTAGAACTTATGTTCGAAAGGTTTCAGATGACATCTTTGTCCGAGAAAGCCCCAACCATCAAAACTATAAACAGAAAGTTCTTGTGAACATCACGCAGGATGTCAGCCAAAACTCAGAGACCTCCAAAAAGCAAAACTAATACTACTCAAAACTATCCAGCCATTATACATCATAAAATTATTCAAAAAAGTTCATAACTCCATCATTTAGAATCCTAGAATTCTGAATTTCTTCCCAAACCAACATCCCATCATTAACAATTATATAGTAAACAACATTAAAATAATATTAACATTATATTATAAAGCATCAATAATAAAAAATTAAAATTTAAAATTAAAATTAAAAATTAAAAATCAAAATTAAAATTAAAACAAAAAAATTAGTTTTTATTAAAAAAATTAATTTGATATAAATTTCTAAGTTTAAACAATAATCTTAATAATAATCTTAATAAGAATAAGAATAATATTTCTTAAACAATAACATAATAATAATATTAATAAGAATAAGAATAATATTTCTTAAACAATAGTATAGGCTAATTTTCAAAAAAATTAATAAATTATAATGAAAAATAATTTTAAAATTTAAAAAAAACTTAAAAAAATTCAATTTAAAAAAATAATATCAGATTTTTTAGTTATAAAAATTTTAGTATAAAATTTAACAATATAATCATACACTTATTAATAAGCTATTATCCATACTTGAATAACCTGAGATGCTTCTTTCCTAATGATAAGCCCTACGATGAGGCTCCTCCTTCTTCAAACTTCCACTGTGTAAAATCATAAACAACCTACATGATTAAAATTGAAAAAAAAAAAACTTTCAATTTTCAAACTTAAATGCTCAAAAAGATTTTAACTAAAACAATTATACCGAAATAAAATTGATTTTAACTAAAACAATTATACCCAGAGGAAATGGCCATGTCATCAAATTACTAGAGGAAATGGCCATGTCATTCAAATTACTCGGGTAATTGAATTGGAAAATATTGTGGTGTAAGAAAATTTTAGTAGGTGACAAAATTACATATATATTTTAATTATAGTATTTTTAAAGTTTTATGATTTTGGAGTAAAGTTTAAAATTGTTTTTAGTATTTAAAGAAATAAGTTAAAGGTTTAAAATTTAGTTACATTTAATAAAATTAGACTTTGTTTTTTATAAATAACTAGTTGATTATTTTAAGTTGTTTATTTTTTTTCAATAATCAATTAGAATTTGTGGCATTTGATCATTCTACTCACTATCAATTTGATAATTAAATTATGATAAAAGTATAAAAAAAAAACAAAAATTATATATTAATAAATGTTATATACATTAAAATATATTTAATTACATTTGACATGGTTTATATTTTACTATGTATATCTTAATTTATAAAACATTTATAGTTGTATGGCTCATGTGTATAATGGTTATGTACAATATTTTTAAGAGAAATTTAGAGTTCTCTAAAGGTTATTTAGAATTTTCCAAATGATCATTTAACTCAAATACATAATACTAAAGAGAGGAAAGCTTGATTGAGGTAGTGCCACATATTGTAACCTTTCTGTCACAATAATTTGATCCATTTATTTTCATGGGTTTTTGAAATACAAATAATTTGATCCATTTATTTTCATAGGTTTTTGAAATACAAATAATTTGATTCATTTATTTTGATAGGTTTTTTTAAATATTTTGTATAATTATAAAAATAAAAATAAAAAATCTTCTTAAAACTATTTCATCTATACATTTTTTTCCATGAAAAAAATAATATTTTTAATTACCAAAAAAGAAAATCAAAATATATTTTTTAGATACTCTTTGTACAGTTAAGCAATTTGCTATAAGTCCCTGCTTTTAAGTGCTCTAAAATTTAGACCATTACATAATTCCAGAAAAAATATATTATTATTTTGCATAGGCTACTAAATTTTGACAGTTCTTTATTGTCCATTACAAAATAATAACAAGAGTCCTTTCTAAGATAATGTATTAACCCACTCTGTCAAAACCCAAAATTTCCGAAAAATTTAAAATTTTTAAGATAGCAATAAATGTTATTAAATGCAGTCATTTATCTGTCATTTAGTTTACATAGTCGTAAATGTGTCTAAATGATCTTTTGTTATAATTAATGTTGTTATGAGTTTCTCTTTTCTGCTACTGATTGTTTTATTGGTCTATGACTACAAGGGGGAGTTTGTATGTCGAACTGGGCTTACTTAGCTTACGAGCTAACCCAATCGATTTTTCTATCTCTTGCAGATATACAGGTAATTGCGGTCGCTACCTTTAAATCTTTCAAGTATTAATTATCAAAATAACAGTACCTATTCATTCAGTGAAACGTGTAACATGCTAACCTGTTTGTTTTTATCAAACCAACTCTAAGGTAGATATCCTTCCTCTAACATGCCAAATTTAATTTCTGAATATGTTCGTTTTTTTTTTTATATTTCTAAATGCAAGAATTTGGAGTTACATGATCACTATAATTATAATTTTCGCATCGGCAGCAATTGTAGGATTTACCTGTCAGTACATTTTTCCATTAATCAATTGAAGGTTTTGCCTTGCTTGGTGTCTACTTCATGTTTCCATAAATGATACTTTAAACAATAATACATAACCATGTATGAGATTTGTCTCTCATTTTCATAATTGACTGAAATCGTTGTATGACAAGGATAGCAAAGATTCTTTTTCCTTAAAACAATTGTTACGATTTGCATAACTTAATTTTCATTAGGTATAGTTCCATAAAGGAAGAATTGGCAAGTAATAACTCTGCTGTGCATTGCTATCTCCATGAAGAATCTTCATTCATTAAAGCCCTACATATCCACTATAACTTAGAAAATTGAACGAGATATAACTTCTCTGGTTCTTTCACATTAGACTAAGGTAACAAAATGGAGATAGTTTTTTTTTTAATTAGCCTGCATTTCACTTGAAGACTACCTCCTTGGTGAGAATAATATAAGCTCTATGTTTGAAAAACGTACTCCACGTCTAAGACTCAAAAGCTATTGACTAAACAAATTCGTACTGAATACCAAACAAGATAATTAAACTTCATCCCAAGGTTTTGATTATTATATGTTGTCAAGTGAACTATCAACTAGGAAGAACCATACAATAATCTTGTGTACACATGTTATGAGTGTTTGTTTAGTAATTATGATAAAAATCTCATCAACATTTTGAGCTCAACTATCTTTTGCATGATTGTAATATTTATGAGGCCAAGGGTGATCGTTCTCCAACGTGAAATCTATTGCATGTGTCACCATGGAATAAGTTGCAAGATTAAATTATGGTTCGCATCCATAAATGGGATATTCTTAATAAGATTTTTAATTGATTGCAATAATTGGCAAGTTCATCGTTGAACTATGGAGTATAGACCCTCTGCAGGGAAATATTTGAACTGCTACGTGGATGAATAACAGCCAAGTGCTTGGTGATATATAACCTGAGAACTAACCCTACCTCGTCATTATCCTCCGCCTTCGGGCTCGGGTCTGTCTGCAACCTCTCCAGGTTTGAGTCTTTGTTAAGGTGCCGTTGTTTCGGCTTCCAAGCATTTACATTTTCCTTTGCTTATCGTTTGGAAAATCTTTGAGATTTACTGTGAGTAGCTTTGATAGTGTTATTATGCTTAGGGTTTACCTCATGAGTTTGTTTGCTGGTTTGTTGCCTTTGTGACAGCGTGTTCACAGTTTACATGCTACCTCAACCTTCGTCTTGTCCATAGTTGGGTCTGAACGTCATTGGTATTCGCTGCTTGGCAACTGTAACAGGTCAAGAGTCTAGGGTTTGTATTTTGTCAATCGTAGAACCCTGTCATCTCGTATTCCTAACTCTCGGTGTGATTTTCTTAAGACTTATATTCAGGGAAAACAACCATTACGTTTGCTAGATTAGTCACTCGGTGGGAAGGATGGGGTTTTTACACATCAATTGTTCGTGGTTAGCAAGATAGTCACAGGAAATGGCGGCCTCCTTCACCCCAGTAAGTTACTGTATTTTTTGCTGTGTTTGCAGTTACAAGCATTGTTTTCTTAAAAAAAATCAATTTCGAGTTTCTAACATATGCATCTCTGTCTTGCAGGACCTGATTCCTCATACGTCACGAGTGGCACGAACTCCAGCCGGTAGCATGTTCCGGGTAAGCCTGGTTCTTACCATGGCAGAATCCTCCTTGTGGGTTGTTTGCACTGTAAGGTTTTGGTTTTGGAAGCATGACTTCAGTCGTTTGTAATTAATCTCCTTGCTAGAGGTGTTTATAGTTTAACAAAGTGTAAAGAAAGGCTATGAGCCTGCTCAGGTTGACTAGGTTACGGCCTCGAGGTCTATTACTGTATCTGTATTTTGTTTTGGGGTTTTTATTACCCAGGGTTTTGGAATTTACCTTAATATAACTTATATCTTACATGAAGGCTTGTTCTATGTCTGCGTTTTCTTTTAAAAGATGATGCTAGGTACAGTATTACATAAATCTTTGGTTTCAAAAACTGCTTGTATCGTAGGTTTGTGAACTCGGCTGTGGATTGAATATTCTGTAGTAGCAAGGTTTTGCTCCTGTGTTTTTCCTATTTAATTCTTATCTTATAAAAGAAATGACTTGTTCAGCCATTCTGTAAGATGGAGTCAATCTATGGGTGTATTTCAAGTTCGAATTTTATATAGAATGTTGCTATAAAAAAAAGAGAGGCTTACGGCCGTAAGTAAAAATTGTTGTAAGAAATTAAATATTGGGAGCTACGTCTAACGCCTCCTGTAGGTTTCAAGTTGACTGTGTGTGGCAGATATTTTCGACTTCATGTTTTAAAATTATCTACACTGAAATTTGGCTATGGTTGTGGTTGAGTCATTGTAAAACTGTTCAAAGTTTAAACAAATATAATAAATTTCTTATTGTTAATAACTAGAGTGGTAGGGTTTGATTTCGAAAAGACAACAGTGGTTTGGTTCAAATGATAACTCTGTGGATACGATTTTTGAATGAGATGTTTATTCTATGGTTAAGATAGGACTCTGTCAATACCATGCATTCACATAAAGAATTTGAGCTCGATAGTGAACAAAAAGAAATACTGTGCTGATAAAAAGATTATGACTAAAAGGAATAAAATTACTATTTTGTATAAGCTTAGCCTCGAGCTAGTTATTGTTTTTGTCTTTAATTCCTTCTGTTTGAAAGTTAATATCTGGGTCAAACTTTGCTGATAGTTTCTTGTTGTAGAAACTGGAGAGATAGATTTTAATAGAACTTCTTCGCCACGATTTTCTTTTATAACTGTTTAAATGATCAATTATTTTGTTTTGGCTAAGATTTTGTCGAAAGAAGAAAATAGTTAAAAAGTTGAAAGATATGGCTGTACTGTTGTTCGGTTATATAATGAATCAATAAAAGTTCAGTCAGTCTCTTCGTATGTTCTGTCAGTAAATAAATAACCTACTAATATAATTTGGTTCGTCCATTCTTGTGACAGATAATGACCTGTACACTTGTTAGCTAGGGTTTGTACCTGCTAAATTATCTATGAAAATAAATTTACTGTGGTTATAAGGTTATCTATATTTCTGTTCCTATAATTGTTTTAACGAGTTTATTTTTCAGGAAATATCTACTCTATAATTATCCTATACTTATCTATTTAACTATTGTAATAACCAAGTGTAAAATCACAATAACATCCTATAACTTATAATAATAACAAAGCATATCACGCATAAAACAAATACTTGAACTGTAAAATAATAGTGATACTAGGAAATTTCTAAGACATAATAATTCTGCAGATTCTATCTACTAACAATTTAGAGATGCTAACTTTTACTGAAATAAATACTGTCCAGACATAGAGGAGATAGTCATAATCTACAATTATTTTTACTCAATAAACAACAGGAATAAGTGGCAGAACCTGTGTCAACTGTAGAAAACAATAGCAATGGGAGACTGTTCCTCCCTACCAACTCCTGGAGAGTGCCCAGACAGCACTTCTCAGGACCCCCGAGCTTGCTCTGGTCTCCCTGGCTGGAACTTGGTGCAGCAAAACAATTCACTCAGCCAAACAGCTAAACTGGAACCAAGTTACTGCAGCTTCCCTCTCAAATCACTTCCTTACTGTATTTCCCACTTCCTCAATGGGACTCCTGAATAGCATTCACCTGAATGTATTCTCCCTCTAGAACTATCTGAACCCCAGCTCAGTTCATTGTGTACTATTTAAAAGATTGCCTAGGTCTTTGTTGGGTTAACTGTCATTTATGAGCCACCTGCTCAGATTTCACTTTCTTGGGGAATCATGACCCCAAAATATAGGGAAGTTGCCACCTACAACTTAGGAAGTGTTTGAGGATGCTGCCACTTGTCTTTTGCCTTTCCACCTAGTTCCATCCACCAGTTAGACCAGTAACCTCTTTTAACAGCTCTCCCATGCTGTTGTCTCCATAATTTATTTATTAATAATAAAATATTCAGAATTACATTCCATTTCTAGTGACTCTGCTCAGTCATCAATTTCTACTAGGCATTAAATTTAACATAATGTCTTAGAAATATAATAAAATAATTACATTATTTTCACAAAATTGGTGTATGTGACATACACACCCCCTTAAAATGTAACATCGTCCTCAATGTTACTTATTCTTCATCTTTAGCCACCTACTGGAATAGATTTGGGTATGCTTCCCGCATCTTACTTTCCAGTTCCCAGGTAGCTTCTTCAGGACTAAGGTGCTTCCATTGCACCTTCAGCTATCCAATTGTGCGGTTCTGCAGAGTAATTTCCCTCCTCCCGAGGATACAATCCGGTTCCACCAGAAATTCCCCTTCTGGTTCTACCTGTACAATGTTCCAGTCAATAACATGAGTAGCATCATGAACATACTTTTTCAGAATAGAAATATGAAAAACATTGTGTACTTTTAAATTAGGTGGTAATGCTAGCTCATAAGCAACTTGACCGATTCTAGATAAAATTTCAAACGAACCACAGTAACGTGGCGCTAATTTTGCACAACTTCCCAATATTAGGGAGCTCTTCTTTGGCCTTACCTTGATGAACACATGTTCACCTACCTGGAACTCTTTAGGAGTTCTTTTCAAATCTGCTTGACTCTTTTGCCGATCCTAGGCAATCTTCAAATTTACCTGCACTTGTTTCACAATCTGTTCCATCTCTTTTAATAAGTCAGGTCCTAACACTAATCTATCTATTGGATTACTCCAAGAGATAGGAGTGTTACATTTACGTCCATACAGAATTTCAAAAGGACTAAACTTAGCTGACGATTGATAGCTGTTATTGTATGCAAATTCTGCTAAATGTAAATAATCCTCCCACTTACCTGGTTGATCTTTAAGATACATCCTTAGCAGATCTTCTAATACCTGATTAACTCTTTCAGTTTTTCCGTCCGTTTGAGGATGGAAGGAAGTGCTCAAATTCAGAGTTGTGTTTAATCCTTTAAACAAAGATTTCCAAAAATTCCCTGTGAATTTAGTATCCCTGTCTAAAATAATAACTTTTGGGACACCATGTAACCGAAAAATCTATTTCAGAAATATATCAGCTATGTTTGCAGCCTTGTAAGTAGTTTTAACAGGAATAAAGTGTGCTGATTTACTTAATTTATCTACTACTACCATAATTGAATCATTCTGATGTTGATTTTTGGGTAATCCCGTAATGAAATCTAAACTAATTATCTCCCATTTCCAACTAGGAATAGGCAAAGGTTGCAATAACCCAACTGGATGCTGGTGTTCCGTTTTCACCTGTTGACAGTCTAAACATCTAGCTATGTACTCAGCTGTTTCAGATTTCATATTAGGCCAAAAATAATCTTTTTTCAACATAGTGACAGTTTTCTGTTAGCCTGGATGCCCTGAGTAAGGGGTTTTATGAACTTCGTCCAGAATTAACAGTTTAACTTTAGGTGCATTCGGAACATACAGCCTGTCTTTAAACAATAAAAATCCATCTTTATTTAAACTATAACCCCTTATCAAACTTTATGTAGGTTGCTCTTTGGCTGTAGCTTGTAAAATTTGATAAACTTCATCCAATTTTGTCCCTTCAGCCAACTGTTCATTTAAATCAGAATTGTAAGTGCTGATAGCTGATATAAAATTCAGCCTTGCATTTCTGCTCAAAGCATCAACCACCTTATTTTCCTTCCCTTTGATGTGCTGAATTTTGAAATCATACTCACTTAAGAAGGCCAACCACCTGGCTTGCCTTGCATTTAAATTAGGCTGGTCCAAAAGGTATTTCATACCCTTATTATCAGTCATTAAAGTAAATTTTCTGCCTATTAAGTGGTGTCGCCACATCTTTAAAGCATGAATAACATCAACTAATTCTAAGTCATAAGTGGCATAATTCTTTTCATGAATTTTAAGCTTCCTAGACTCATAGGCAATGACATGTCCATCTTGAGTCAACACTCCGCCTAGACCGTCATTACAAGCATCGGTGCAAACCACGAAATCCTTATTAGGATCTGCTATTCTTAGAATAGGCGCAGTTGTTAATAAAGTTTTTAACTTCTTAAAACTTTCCTCACACTTCAAGTTCCAATCGAACTTTTTGCCTTTCTTTTGCAAGGAAGTGATTGGATTGGCTATCTTGGAAAAACCTTCAATGAATCTACGGAAATAACCGGTAATTCCCATGAAGGATCTAACATCTGTTACGTCTTTTGCTACTGGCCAATCCTCAATTGCCTGGATCTTTTCAGAATCAACTGAAATCCCTTCCTTGGTGACTACATGTCCTAAGTACTGGATTTCATCTTTGAAGAAGTCACACTTACTGAACTTCGCAAAGAGCTGCTGCTCTCGTAGTTCTTATAAAACTATCGGTAAATGTTCTTTATGCTCCTCTTTATTCTTAGAATAATCTAAAATGTCATCGATGAATACGACAACAAATTTATCTAAGTACTTATGCATTATGTTATTCATCAGGCACATAAAGATGGCTGGGGCATTAGTAAGCCCAAATTGCATTACGACAAATTCGTAATGTCCATATCTCGTTCTGAAAGCTGTCTTAAATATATCCTTTTCTTTAATCCTCACTTGATGATAACCCGATCTCAGGTCTATCTTGGAGAACACTGTAGCTCCACGTAGCTGATCAAACAGATCATCTATGCGAGGCAATGGATATCTGTTTTTAATTGTCATCTTGTTCAGTTGACGGTAATCTATGCAAAGTCGCATAGTTCCGTCCTTCTTTTTAACAAAAATTACTGGTGCTCCCCAAGGGGATACACTGGGTCGAATGTAATTCTTATCTATTAACTCCTTTAACTGAGTTTTTAATTCATTAAGCTCCAAAATGTTCATATGATACGGAGCTTTTGAACTGGGTACAGCACCTGGCACTAGTTCAATTGTAAAATCCAGTTCTCTCTTGGGAGGTAATCCTGGGATTTCTTCCGGAAAAACATCAACAAACTCATTTACTATAGGGATATCCTCTACTGTTATCTTGCTGATTCCAGACTTTTCTGCCTCATCTGTAATAGTTACAGCATAGGCTTTGCACCCTTTTCTGACTTCCCTTTTAAGTTGTAAAGCCGAAATCTGCCTGACTACTGTTTTCCTAGGAATACCCCTAACAGTTACAGGATGTCCTTTACTGTTTACACACCTAAAAGTTTTGTCAAAACTGTTTAAAACTACCTTATGCTGTTCTAACCAGTCCATACCAATAAGCATGTCATACGAGCCAAGTGGCAGAATATTTAATTGAACAGTAGTTTGAAAGTCATTCATATCTAAAGTACATTCTTTAACATAACAATTCACCTTCCTTTTTGCCCCAGTGGCTAGTTGTACTGACCAAGAGTTATCAAATCTTTCAACAGTCAGATTACATTTTTCCACTATATGTGGTGAAATATAACTAAGGCTAGCACCTGGATCTATTAAAATAGTTACAGGGGTTTTGTTAATCATACCTCCTACTTCCACCATGGAAGTTTGGTAGTCAGCTTGGCGGTTCTCCAATGCTGCATTGATTCGGGGCATAGTTCCTGCAAAGTCTCCAACAGTCATTTCATCTTGTATAGTATGAATATTGCCATTTGTTTTCTTCCGATTCGGGCAAACTGATGCATAGTGTGGGCCATTGCATTCCCAGCACTTAACAGGCTCCTTTCGTTCAAAATTCTTGGTGTAATTTCCGTGATTGTTAGGAACCTCCTTGTTTCCCTTGAAGTTACTGGAATTATTAGCAACTCCGTTTTTGCTTCCCTGGAAGTTTTTACCATTAAACAGGGTTCTGTTCTTGTTATTTTTGAAACTTTTATGAGGTACAAACTCCTTTTTCCTGTACTCAGGCTGATTGCTGTTCTTTTTAGCTTTCCAGCTGGCTATCCCTTCTTTCTTTTTATTCTGTTCATAACAGAAATTAGCCTTTCGCATAGCCTCTTCCAGCGTTTTGGGGTTATCATATTCAATTCTGTCCTTGATATGATAGGGCAGGCACCTAAGAAACCGCTGTATTTTTGGTTTCTCTTCGACAAAATACGGAACATACCTTAACAGACTCAAGAATTTACTGTTTAAGTCCTTCATAGTCATATACCCTAACTTTAATTCATAAAATTCCTTGGCCCTTTCTTCATAGTATTGTTCAGACAAAAATTTCTTTTTGAAGTACCTTTTAAAAGTACTCCAATTGACTTCTTTTTCTTTGATCCCTTTGACCCTTTTCAGGTCTTGCCACCATATATCCACCTTTCCAGAAAGGTTGTAGATGGCCATTCGTGCCTTCAGCTGATTTGAATAGTTGTAAATCTAGAAATATTTTCTCATCTCGGATAACCAGGATTCTGCCTCTTCTCCTGTTTCAGATTCTCCGTTGAAAGTTGGGGGTTTTATTTTCTTAAACTCCCCGGAAATCTCTTCGTAAGGTCTGTACTTTTTCTTTCTGTTATGCAACTCAGCTTCACTGCTGTCACTAGTAGTGCGATAGCTGTTTTGTTCCCTTCTTTCTTCAGGTGATGAACTGCTGTCAGATTTGGCTAGCTTCATCCTTTTTGACCCTCTTTGTTGACTAGCTTCTTCTGAGTCAGCTCTTTTGCTCCTTCCTTCTGTCTAAAATTTTTCTATCAATAACTGATTCAGCTGCTCTTGAGTTTTCAGAATCCTTTCATTATCCTTCTTAATTGTTTCTATCTCTGTCTTTAAACCTTTTATGGTCTGCATCAGTTCCGAGGAGTGAGCAATTACCTCCTCTGTCACAGGTTCTCTCGACATCTGTCTTGTCGCAGTCTTTGGAGATTCCTCCTCAGCATATTCTCCTAACTTTTCAATACCTGCCTGTTAAATTCAGAGAAAGGAAATTTTTTCTGCTCTGTGTTTATAAAACAGAAAATACAAGTTAGTACATGATATTTATATACATAAATTTTTCTTCTCATTGGCACTGTTCTGCGGAAACTAGTGGAGCCATATTAAGGCCTAGTGTATGAACCATGCTCTGATACCACATGTCAAAACCCAAAATTTCTGAAAAATTTAAAATTTTTAAGATAGCAATAAATGTTATTAAATGCAGTCATTTATCTGTCGTTTAGTTTACGTAGTTGTAAATGTGTCT
Organism: Larix kaempferi; assembly: GCA_027924585.1. Lineage (NCBI taxonomy): Eukaryota > Viridiplantae > Streptophyta > Pinopsida > Pinales > Pinaceae > Larix > Larix kaempferi. The sequence goes on along the minus strand of BSBM01000949.1, from coordinate 180,141 downwards.
AAATGATCTCTTGTTATAATTAATGTTGTTATGAGTTTCTCTTTTCTTCTACTGATTGTTTTATTGGTTTATGAATACAATGGGGAGTTTGTATGTCGAACTGGGCTTACTTAGCTTACGAGCTAACCCAATTGATTTTTCTATCTCTTGCAGATATACAGGTAATTGCGGTCGCTACCTTTAAATCTTTCAATTATTAATTATCAAAATAACAGTACCTATTCATTCAGTGAAACGTGTAACATGCTAACCTGTTTGTTTTTATCAAACCAACTCTAAAGTAGATATCCTTCCTGTAACATGCCAAATTTAATTTCTGAATATGTTCGTTTTTTTTTATATTTCTAAATGCAAGAATTTGGAGTTACATGATCACTATAATTATAATTTTCGCATCGGCAGCAATTGTAGGATTTACCTGTCAGTACATTTTTCCATTAATCAATTGAAGGTTTTTCCTTGCTTGGTGTCTACTTCATGTTTCCATAAATGATACTTTAAACAATAATACACAACCATGTATGAGATTTGTCTCTCATTTTCATAATTGACTGAAATCGTTGTATGACAAGGATAGCAAAGATTCTTTTTCCTTAAAACAATTGTTACGATTTGCATAACTTAATTTTCATTGGGTATAGTTCCATAAAGGAAGAATTGGCAAGTAATAACTCTGCTGTGCATTGCTATCTCCATGAAGAATCTTCATTCATTAAAGCCCTACATATGCACTATAACTTAGAAAATTGAACGAGATATAACCTCTCTGGTTCTTTCACATTATACTAAGGTAACAAAATGGAGATAGTTTTTTTTTTAATTAGCCTGCATTTCACTTGAAGACTACCTCCTTGGTGAGAATAATATAAGCTCTATGTTTGAAAAACATACTCCATGTCTAAGACTCAAAAGCTATTGACTAAACAAATTCGTACTGAATACCAATCAAGATAATTAAACTTCATCCCAAGGTTTTGATTATTATATGTTGTCAAGTGAACTATCAATTAGGAAGAACCATACAATAATCTTGTGTACACATGTTATGAGTGTTTGTTTAGTAATTATGATAAAAATCTCATCGACATTTTGAGCTCAACTATCTTTTGCATGATTGTAATATTTATGAGGCCAAGGGTGATCATTCTCCAACGTGAAATCTATTGCATGTGTCACCATGGAATAAGTTGCAAGATTAAATTATGGTTCGCATCCATAAATGGGATATTCTTAATAAGATTTTTAATTGATTGCAATAATTGGCAAGTTCATCGTTGAACTATGGAGTATCGACCGTCTGCAGGGAAATATTTGAACTGCTACGTGGATGAATAACAGCCAAGTTGTGACATCCCTCTCCAATGATATTTTTATACAATAAGGAAGCCAGATGAGAAATCGGCTGACTTAAGTCCTGGGAGAACTGTTGTAAACAAACAATTTTATTATTATTAATAAAAGAATGAGTAGGAACAGCCAAGTTAAAAGAGGAGATCATGCATGGAGAAGTGGGGGACAAGTTAGAGTTAGCCTCTGGGAAATCAGAACAAGTGTCAGGAGTGTATTTATGACACCAGACACACCCTGAAAATCAGGGATTTCATTAGCTGCGAAAATTCCATGAGGAATTGGCTGCTAATGGTAAGACCTAGGCAAATTATAAAAGGATGGCATATGTGAGGAGGCAGGACGCTGCTGAGTATGCCGAAGAGAAGTACACTTGCTGTATGAGCACTCTGTGTTAGGCAAGGTGTGCAGGAAACCGCGACTGAGCTTGAGGCTAACTGTCCACACTTCCTATGCATGTATCTGGCTCGGGGGTGATTACGGACGGACTTGGAGTTTGTACCTAATCTATGGTTGGGAGGAACGTGGCTGTTCCTGTTTCATTCAGTTGACAAGTTTCCAGGTTTTTATAATTACAGATTTCTATGCACCTTCTGTTAAACTATTGCTAGATTTCCTTTATTAATGCCTGATCTGATTAAAGGATAGAATGTTTAATAACATCCATGGAATAAACTCATATCAGTTGTCTTACCAGAGTTACTCGTTGTCATAAGGAGTGGAATTACCTTAGATCTGAGAAAAACAGAGTTTCCAGATTTCAGATTTCTATGTACCTTCTGTTAGTCTATTATCAGAATTCTTTTATTAATGCCGGTCCTGTTAAAGTTATAGTATGTTTAGTAGCATCCGTGGAATAAATTCATGCTAGTTGTTATATCATAATTCTTTTATTAATGCCGGTTCTGTTAAAATTATAGTATGTTGAGTAGCATCCGTGGAATAAATTCATGCTAATTGTTATATCAGAATTACTCGTTGACATAAAAGTTAGAGTTACCTTAGATCTGGGAAAATCCCATTGTTTAACTATGTATTAGATCTAAAAATTTACGTTTGTATAACTAGGTGTTATGGAAATTAGTAACAAAGGTTGTTTAGATTCATTCTATTCTTCTGGTTTCAATTACCTTAATAGTTTAATTCTTACTCTTTCCAGATGTCAATTTCAATATCGACTTCTTTTAATAGATCAGTTCTAATTGTAGATAACCCTCGACTGATGTTTGACGGTCTCGGTGGGTTCTTATTCTGTCTAAATACCTCTGTCAAGGAATTTTCAGGGTTAATAATATTATCAGACATTCAAATGTTAGTTCTCGACGGCTACAATAGGAAATCAGGTAGATGAATAATCGTATACTTTAGGGCTAACCTAGTTAAATTTTTGTAGTACCATAGGGTTATTTCAATCCCTAAAACTTCCTCTGTAATTCCTCATCGCCGAAGCACAGCGATACTACTGACCCGGGGTCGCATAAAAGGATGTTAATACCCAGTTATTCTTATTCCACGATAAACCCCTGGAATTGAATTCTTTTGTTTTAAGAAAGGCATTAGAAAATGGACTCAGTCTCTATCGCAGATCCAAAAGGGGCATTTGCAAAACTACGGGCTAAATCTGGAAAAACGTTAAGACTCAATCGAATTTTTAAAAGAAAAGGCATACAGCAACTACAATTTGAATTAGGGAAACACGAACCTTTAATGATTGGAGATATGGGAACAGTACATCGGGAAAATATTGTTAGTATCGATAACCAAAAGATTTTATCATTACCCTAGAAACTGGAGCTACCGTCGAGTTATTGTTTTCCAGCTATTAAGTCTCATATCATGAATAGAGATCAGAATATTGAATACCCCCACCGCGGAACAATACTGGAAATTAAAGAGCAAGTATCATGAAGAATTACGACCTACGTCTTATGTGCATTACCCTAGAATTTGGAACTACAGTCGAGAGGTTGTTCCAGCGACTTAACTTTCATATCACAAATCTAGAGACAGAACTTTTAATGATCCGTTTCAGACTTTAATATAATAATTTTCCAGTTACAGTATTCCAGCCTGAGCTTGTAAAATAGTAAACTTCGTGCTAAATCAACCACAGGCATGCAGACACAACCATTAAAGAAATGTCAAGCCACAGTTCCAGGATTCGATAAAAAGTTCTTTATAAGGCCAACAGTTCATACTGAAAAGTTATTACATTAAAAATCTGGCGATAAGCCAAAACGAAATGAAAAAACTACTTCTTTCAGAAGAAAACTATCTATTGCTAAACCCTGGTTCCACCAACACCGAGGAGGTCATCACTCAAAGCCTTCCATGCAATGGTGAAGGTTATATGGAGCAATGCTGCTTACCGGAAGAAGCAGACCCAGCTCGTCCAGCACCTAGAGGAATCGACAACCCTGCCACTAACACCATAAAGAATTTTAATAAACAGGAAAGTTGACATTTATATACCAGATAAAGAAGGGCTGCATCTTTAGATAAAGGTTTCTACCTCTGCGACAGAGTTCCTTGACTTGGCTCCTTCCTGCAATAATTGAGAGCCACTATCCAGAAATAACCTCGGCTACAGGTTCTTTTTCCTCGTTTCTCCGGACCAGCAACCATCGTTGTTGCTTTACTTCTGCAAGGTGCCTCAGCCCCAATACTGGAGGCGACAGTCATGCCCGAATAGAAGTAAAGAGTTATAAAATTTCTGTGTATTTGGCAAGTTCAGGAAATCGAGAACCTTTGCTGAGTACGCGTACTGTCACCTCCTCATTCAATACGTATATTTAAGTATCACCTGACTCGGTACTACGATGAGCTTTGCTGGCAGGCAATAAGACCATGTTTCGAATTGTGAACCTTTCCTTCTTAATGACCGAGTTAAGTAGTAAGGTACCATGCTGGATATGCCAAATCCCCGCGTGAAGTTTAGTCTACAGGTTTGTGGAAAGTTTTCAACCTTGATTTCCGAGCTTGAGCAGTAACAGTTGTTTACAACAGATATTTTAACCTAGTCACCACCATATGACAACCGCGTTGGATATACATTTCAAAAGGGAAATTTTCATAATGATTAATTAAAGGTTTCATTACCAAGGTATAGAAACCCTAGCATGGCCAGAGATGCACGTAGTCAACTTGGTATAAATTGCTTTACACTTCAATGGGTCGGGTAGTCTTGGCATAAAGACTTGCAAAGAGAGTTTACACCACGCTATCCATTACAAATAAAATCATGGAATTTGAGGATCTTGGTTAATAAACTTTTAAATTACCATGAGACGCATTATAGGGTGATTTTGGGGTTACACAAAGAACCTTTCTTTCTTTTTACAAACATGGAGTGATCCTTACTTGGTGGAATTCATCAATCTCACAGGATAAATAGAGAACTGATAAAACAGATATTGTGCATAAACATGCAGAATGAGTCACTGCTAATTAATAATCCTCTTCCCCGTGTCCATGAAGAAATCCTGGTAATATAGATATACCTGCACATTAAAATACGGATGGTGGTTAGCCGTAGCTAAGTAAGCTGCATGACAACCATCCTACTCCTCTACCAATAGGAAGGATTAAAATAGTAAATAGTTAAGCATGACCCAGTACTCGAATGATCTTTATTTGATGGTTTCAGGCTTTGTTAACAGAGTACCATTCATTTACAGTAGAGGAAAGTGGAAAAAAAAAAAAAAAATAAATTTATGGAGATGTGACATATGGTATCAGAGCTAGATTCAACCCTGCCGCCTTGGAAACACCTAGTTTTGTTGCACAGGAATAAAAGTTAATAATTTATATTTGGATGTTGCATGTATATGTTTCTAGCTTAAATTTTCAGATGACTTCACACGAGGAATGCGGAGAAGATCCCGAAGGAAACGAACAGGCGAGAACAGCAGAACATTCGGAAGCAAGTCAGGTACTAGAAACCATGAGAAGCCTGATCGTGGAGATACAGAGCTTCAAAGCAGACAATGAACAACTGAAGAAAGTTCAGGAAAAACAACAAGAAATTAACGAAATTTTGCTGCAGAGTCTTCATGAAAGGAATAATGGGGAAAAACAGAAGGAGGATACTAAGAGGAAAGATGAGACTGACGAGAACGCTGATAAGAAAGGAGATTCCTCCAATGAAACCCAGAAGTCTGAACATCAAGACAAGACCATGGGAAAAAGAAAGGTTGACCACCTGGAGGGTGAATTCAAAAAAATAAAACCTACCAGCTTCGATGGAGAATCAAAAACTGGCGAAGAAGCAGAAGCCTGGCTACTGGACATAAAAAAATACTTTCAAATCTACAATTACTCCAGTAATATGAAAGTCAGAATGGCTGTGTACAACTTGAAGGGGAAGGCCAGCATATGGTGGCAAGACCTGAAGATTTCCCAGGGACTGAAAGAAAAGAACCTCGAATGGTCGGAATTTAAAAAATATTTCAAGAAACAGTATTTATCAGAAAGTTATTATGAAAGAAAAACCAAGGAATTCTACGAATTAAGGCTGGGTCAAATGACGATGGAAGATCTTATTAATAAATTCCTAGATTTATTACGGTTCGTTCCATATATCAAGGAAGAAAAGCTGAAGGTACAGCGGTTCTTAAGCTGTCTGCCGCAGTCCTATAAGGATCGAATTGAGTTCGACAATCCCAGGACTTTAGAAGAAGCACTGAGAAAGGCCAGACTGTGTTATGAGCAATACAAACAAAGGAATGATACTACTAAAGCATGGAAGGACAAGAAACAGGAGAAGTTTAACCAGCGGAAGAAAGGTTACAAACCCCCGCCCTTCAGGAACATGCCCAAAAACTTCCAAGGAAATTCATTTCCCAAAAATGAACAGTTACAGCAGAAAACCTTTAAAACCCCTAACATGGGAATCAAAGGAAGTATCGGTACTCCTAAGGAACCACTGAAATGCTGGGAATGTGGCGAAGCCCATTTACGCAGGAATTGTCCCCCGATACAATGAAACTAACAGGGTACTACATAATATGCAAGAAGCATCCACGGTGGGAGACATTGGGAAAAGTTATCACCGAATTAATGCAGCCTTGGAGGACCGACAGGCAGATCATCAATCTGCAATCGTGGAAATCGAAGGTAAAATTTCTGATCATACTTGTACTATTTTAATTGACCCTGGGGCAACTTTAAGCTACATCACTCCCAAGATGATGGAGCACTGTCAACTCACCAAGGTAAAGCACCCAAAACCCTGGTTAGTTCAGTTAGCTACAGGAGCCAAGAGGAAGGTAACCGAATACGTATCTGATTGTGAACTTCAAATACAGGACCACAAAGTAAAGATTAATTTAAATGTGTTGCCCTTAGGATCTTACGACATGATAATAGGTATGGACTGGCTTGAGAAATATAAGGTAGTGCTGAACTGTTTTACCAAAAACTTTACCTACATTGCGGAAGACAAAACTTTAAGAACTGTAATTGGAAAACAGAAACCTGTCTCTGTTAGGCAGATTTCTGCTATGCAGCTAAAGAAGTGCATGAGGAAAGGATGCAAGATTTACGCTGTAAGGGTATCTGATTTACTTCTCAATGAAAGTCAAACTTCCATAGCAGAGTATCCTGTCTTAAGTGAGTTCCTAGACGTATTTCCAGAGGAGATACCGAGGTTACCTCCTCAACGAGAAATAGATTTCTCTATTGAACTGTTACCAGGATCAGCACCAGTATCAAAAGTACCTTATAGAATGAGTATCCCTGAATTGACGGAATTAAAGATTCAGATTCAAGAATTATTAGACAAAGGGTATATAAGACCTAGTGTCTCGCCTTGGGGTGCACCGGTCCTGTTTGTCAAGAAGAAGGATGGGACTCTAAGACTATGTATAGACTATAGGCAATTGAATAAGGTAACTGTTAAGAATAAATACCCCTTACCACGAATCAATGATTTGTTCGACCAAGTAGGGGGAGCCAAAGTCTTTTCCAAACTGGATCTTCGATCTGGGTACCATCAGATTCGTATTAAAAATGAAGACATCAGTAAAACCGCATTCCGTACTCGATACGGACACTATGAATTTGTAGTAATTCCTTTTGGTCTAACCAACGCCCCTGCCACATTCATGTGTTTAATGAATGGTATCTTCAACAAATACTTAGACCAATTTGTGTTGATCTTTATTGATGATATCCTAATATACTCCAAGTCTGAGGAAGAACATGAACAGCATATAAGAATCGTATTGCAAACCTTGAGGGATCACCAGTTATATGCAAAGTTGGAAAAATGTGAGTTCTTCAAAAAGGAAATCCAGTACCTAGGCCATATCATTTCTGCGGAAGGAATTTCCGTAGACCCACAGAAAATAAAAGCCATAGCAGATTGGCCAGTACCGAAAGATGTGACGGATATTAGATCTTTTATGGGACTCACCGGTTATTATCGGAGATTCATTGAGGGATTCTCAAAGATCGCCTATCCCATTACCTCCCTACAGAAAAAGGGAATAAAGTTTGTATGGTCCAGCAAGTGTCAAGAAAGTTTTGAACGACTCAAAGATTTACTAACCAAGGCACCTGTTCTAAAAGTAGCAGACCCATGTAAAGGGTACACGGTCTGTACGGACGCTAGCAAAGAAGGAATAGGAGGTGTACTGTCCCAGGACAGACATGTAGTGTGTTATGAATCACGGAAACTAAAGGAACATGAACGCAACTACGTGGTTCATGATTTGGAATTAACAGCAGTGGTACACGCACTGAAAATGTGGCGTCACTACCTGCTGGGAAAGAATTTCTTGTTATTAACCGATAACACTTGCGTCGAGAATCTATTCAACCAACCAGGACTCAATGCCAGACAAGCAAGATGCATGGCCTTTTTAAGTGAATTCGACTTTGAAGTAAAACACATAAAAGGTAAGGAAAATACAGTGGCAGATGCACTGAGTCGAAGGACCCACGAGGTGTACGAGATAATAATGAGTCAACCAGAAAGTAATCTCATGGAGAAAGTATTAGTAGCAAGTAAACAGGATGCAGATTACATAGATCTGCATGATAAATTACAACAAAATGAGAAAAACATGAATGAGGCAGATTTCAAAGTGGATCAGAAAGGTCTGATTTGGTTCAAGGATCGGCTGTACATGCCTAATGTTGCAGAATTTAAATTGTTTATTCTAAATGAGATGCACAAACCCCCTTTTGCAGGTCATCCCGGTTACCAAAAAATGATAACAGCCCTTAGAAAACAGTTCTTTTGGCCTAAATTAAAAACTGATCTTGCTGATTATTTATCTAAATGCTTGGAATGTCAACAGGTGAAGGCTGACCATAGACATCCTGCTGGTTTATTACAACCATTACCAATTCCTGAATGGAAATGGGAAGTGATTTCACTAGATTTTATCACAGGCTTGCCAAGAACCCAGCGGCAACATGACTCTATAATGGTGGTGGTTGACAAATTTAGCAAATCTGCACATTTCATTCCGGTAAAAACCACCTACAAGGCAGCAGATATTGCAGAAATTTTTCTAAAAGAAATATTCAGATTACACGGAGTACCAAAGATGGTAATTTCAGATAGGGATGTAAAATTTACCTCCAAATTCTGCAAAACTTTATTTGCAGGTTTGGAAACAAGAATTAATTTCAGCACAAGTTATCACCCTGAAACGGATGGACAGACTGAACGTACAAATCAGATCATTGAAGATATGCTGAGAATGTACGTTATGGAGAGACCTACCAAATGGGAAGACTATTTGCATCTGGTAGAGTTCGCCTACAACAACGGGTATCAAGCGTCATCAAGAATGAGTCCATTCGAAATTCTTTATGGAAGGAAATGCACCACCCCAATTAGCTGGGATAGTCCGGTCGATCGGTTATTGATAGGACCAGAATTGCTGAAAGTCATGGAACAAACAGTCCAGAAGGTACAGAAGAATTTAAAGGTGGCCCAGGACCGCCAAAAGAGCTATGCTAACCTAAAAAGACGGGATAAGGAATTTTCAGTTGGGGACCATGTATACTTGCAGGTTAAACCAAAGAAAAGTTCACTCCGGCTAGGGAGTTGTACAAAACTGGCACCACGATTCTGCGGGCCTTTCCAAATACTGGAAAGAATTGGAACCGTAGCTTATAAACTGGCTTTACCAGCACACTTAAAGATTAATAACATTTTTCACATTTCTTTACTGAAGAAATATATTTATGACCCCACTCATATTATTGATTGGAATTTGATACAGGAGGCTCCAGAAGGCGAATTTCAAGTGGAACCTTTACGCATTCTGGATAGGAAAGAAACAGTACTTCGGAACCGAGCCATCGCTCAGGTAAAGGTGCAATGGAAGCACTTTAGTCCTGAGGAGGCAACCTGGGAATTGGAAAGCGATATACTGGAAAAGTACCCGAACCTATTCCCAGAACCCATGGAGGAAGACTAGAACACTGAGGACAGTGTTCACAATAAGGGGGCAAGGATGTGACATCCCTCTCCAATGATGAAATAAATAAAAAACATTATGTTAGATTTATTTTTAATTTATCTTTATTTTTATACAGTAAGGAAGCCAGATGAGAAATCGGCTGACTTAAGTCCTGGGAGAACTGTTGTAAACAAACAATTTTATTATTATTAATAAAAGAATGAGTAGGAACAGCCAAGTTAAAAGAGGAGATCATGCATGGAGAAGTGGGGGACAAGTTAGAGTTAGCCTCTGGGAAATCAGAACAAGTGTCAGGAGTGTATTTATGACACCAGACACACCCTGAAAATCAGGGATTTCATTAGCTGCGAAAATTCCATGAGGAATTGGCTGCTAATGGTAAGACCTAGGCAAATTATAAAAGGATGGCATATGTGAGGAGGCAGGACGCTGCTGAGTATGCCGAAGAGAAGTACACTTGCTGTATGAGCACTCTGTGTTAGGCAAGGTGTGCAGGAAATCGCGACTGAGCTTGAGGCTAACTGTCCACACTTCCTATGCATGTATCTGGCTCGGGGGTGATTACGGACGGACTTGGAGTTTGTACCTAATCTATGGTTGGGAGGAACGTGGCTGTTCCTGTTTCATTCAGTTGACAAGTTTCCAGGTTTTTATAATTACAGATTTCTATGCACCTTCTGTTAAACTATTGCTAGATTTCCTTTATTAATGCCTGATCTGATTAAAGGATAGAATGTTTAATAACATCCATGGAATAAACTCATATCAGTTGTCTTACCAGAGTTACTCGTTGTCATAAGGAGTGGAATTACCTTAGATCTGAGAAAAACAGAGTTTCCAGATTTCAGATTTCTATGTACCTTCTGTTAGTCTATTATCAGAATTCTTTTATTAATGCCGGTCCTGTTAAAGTTATAGTATGTTTAGTAGCATCCGTGGAATAAATTCATGCTAGTTGTTATATCATAATTCTTTTATTAATGTCGGTTCTGTTAAAATTATAGTATGTTGAGTAGCATCCGTGGAATAAATTCATGCTAATTGTTATATCAGAATTACTCGTTGACATAAAAGTTAGAGTTACCTTAGATCTGGAAAAATCCCATTGTTTAACTATGTATTAGATCTAAAAATTTACGTTTGTATAACTAGGTGTTATGGAAATTAGTAACAAAGGTTGTTTAGATTCATTCTATTCTTCTGGTTTCAATTACCTTAATAGTTTAATTCTTACTCTTTCCAGATGTCAATTTCAATATCGACTTCTTTTAATAGATCAGTTCTAATTGTAGATAACCCTCGACTGATGTTTGACGGTCTCGGTGGGTTCTTATTCTGTCTAAATACCTCTGTCAAGGAATTTTCAGGGTTAATAATATTATCAGACATTCAAATGTTAGTTCTCGACGGCTACAATAGGAAATCAGGTAGATGAATAATCGTATACTTTAGGGCTAACCTAGTTAAATTTTTGTAGTACCATAGGGTTATTTCAATCCCTAAAACTTCCTCTGTAATTCCTCATCGCCGAAGCACAGCGATACTACTGACCCGGGGTCGCATAAAAGGATGTTAATACCCAGTTATTCTTATTCCACGATAAACCCCTGGAATTGAATTCTTTTGTTTTAAGAAAGGCATTAGAAAATGGACTCAGTCTCTATCACAGATCCAAAAGGGGCATTTGCAAAACTACAGGCTAAATCTGGAAAAACGTTAAGACTCAATCGAATTTTTAAAAGAAAAGGCATACAGCAACTACAATTTGAATTAGGGAAACACGAACCTTTAATGATTGGAGATACGGGAACAGTACATCGGGAAAATATTGTTAGTATCGATAACCAAAAGATTTTATCATTACCCTAGAAACTGGAGCTACCGTCGAGTTATTGTTTTCCAGCTATTAAGTCTCATATCATGAATAGAGATCAGAATATTGAATACCCCCACCGCGGAACAATACTGGAAATTAAAGAGCAAGTATCATGAAGAATTACGACCTACGTCTTATGTGCATTACCCTAGAATTTGGAACTACAGTCGAGAGGTTGTTCCAGCGACTTAACTTTCATATCACAAATCTAGAGACATAACTTTTAATGATCCGTTTCAGACTTTAATATAATAATTTTCCAGTTACAGTATTCCAGCTTGAGCTTGTAAAATAGTAAACTTCATGCTAAATCAACCACAGGCATGCAGACACAACCATTAAAGAAATGTCAAGCCACAGTTCCAGGATTCGATAAAAAGTTCTTTATAAGGCCAACAGTTCATACTGAAAAGTTATTACATTAAAAATCTGGCGATAAGCCAAAACGAAATGAAAAAACTACTTCTTTCAGAATAAAACTATCTATTGCTAAACCCTGGTTCCACCAACACCGAGGAGGTCATCACTCAAAGCCTTCCATGCAATGGTGAAGGTTATATGGAGCAATGCTGCTTACCGGAAGAAGCAGACCCAGCTCGTCCAGCACCTAGAGGAATCGACAACCCTGCCACTAACACCATAAAGAATTTTAATAAACAGGAAAGTTGACATTTATATACCAGATAAAGAAGGGCTGCATCTTTAGATAAAGGTTTCTACCTCTGCGACAGAGTTCCTTGACTTGGCTCCTTCCTGCAATAATTGAGAGCCACTATCTAGAAATAACCTTGGCTACAGGTTCTTTTTCCTCGTTTCTCCGGACCAGCAACCATCGTTGTTGCTTTACTTCTGCAAGGTGCCTCAGCCCCAATACTGGAGGCGACAGTCATGCCCGAATAGAAGTAAAGAGTTATAAAATTTCTGTGTATTTGGCAAGTTCAGGAAATCGAGAACCTTTGCTGAGTACGCGTACTGTCACCTCCTCATTCAATACGTATATTTAAGTATCACCTGACTCGGTACTACGATGAGCTTTGCTGGCAGGCAATAAGACCATGTTTCGAATTGTGAACCTTTCCTTCTTAATGACCGAGTTAAGTAGTAAGGTACCATGCTGGATATGCCAAATCCCCGCGTGAAGTTTAGTCTACAGGTTTGTGGAAAGTTTTCAACCTTGATTTCCGAGCTTGAGCAGTAACAGTTGTTTACAACAGATATTTTAACCTAGTCACCACCATATGACAACCGCGTTGGATATACATTTCAAAAGGGAAATTTTCATAATGATTAATTAAAGGTTTCATTACCAAGGTATAGAAACCCTAGCATGGCCAGAGATGCACGTAGTCAACTTGGTATAAATTGCTTTACACTTCAATGGGTCGGGTAGTCTTGGCATAAAGACTTGCAAAGAGAGTTTACACCACGCTATCCATTACAAATAAAATCATGGAATTTGAGGATCTTGGTTAATAAACTTTTAAATTACCATGAGACGCATTATAGGGTGATTTTGGGGTTACACAAAGAACCTTTCTTTCTTTTTACAAACATGGAGTGATCCTTACTTGGTGGAATTCATCAATCTCACAGGATAAATAGAGAACTGATAAAACAGATATTGTGCATAAACATGCAGAATGAGTCACTGCTAATTAATAATCCTCTTCCCCGTGTCCATGAAGAAATCCTGGTAATATAGATATACCTGCACATTAAAATACGGATGGTGGTTAGCCGTAGCTAAGTAAGCTGCATGACAACCATCCTACTCCTCTACCAATAGGAAGGATTAAAATAGTAAATAGTTAAGCATGACCCAGTACTCGAATGATCTTTATTTGATGGTTTCAGGCTTTGTTAACAGAGTACCATTCATTTACAGTAGAGGAAAGTGGAAAAAAAAATAAAAAAATAAAAAATTTTATGGAGATGTGACACAAGTGCTTGGCGATATATAACCTGAGAACTAACCCTACCTCGTCATTATCCTCCGCCTTCGGGCTCGGGTCTGTCTGCAACCTCTCCAGGTCTGAGTCTTTGTTAAGGTGCTGTTGTTTCGGCTTCCAAGCATTTACATTTTCCTTTGCTTATCGTTTGGAAAATCCTTGAGATTTACTGTGAGTAGCTTTGATAGTGTTATTATGCTTAGGGTTTACCTCATGAGTTCGTTTGCTGGTCTGTTGCCTTTGTGATAGCGTGTTCACAGTTTACATGCTACCTCAACCTTCGTCTTGTCGATAGTTGCATCTGAACGTCATTGGTATTCGCTGCTTGGCAACTGTAACAGGTCAAGAGTCTAGGGTTTGTATTTTGTCAACCGTAGAACCCTGTCATCTCGTATTCCTAACTCTCAGTGTGATTTTCTTAAGACTTCTATTCAGGGCAAACAACCATTACGTTTGCTAGATTAGTCACTCGGTGGGAAGGATGGGGTTTTTACACATCAATTGTTCGTGGTTAGAAAGATAGTCACAGGAAATGGCGGCCTCCTTCACCCCGGTAAGTTACTGTATTTTCTGCTGTGTTTGCAGTTACAAGCATTGTTTTCTTAAAAAAAATCAATTTCGAGTTTCTAACATATGCATCTCTGTTTTGCAGGACCTGATTCATCATACGTCACGAGTGGCACGAACTCCAGCCGGTAGCATGTTCTGGGTAAGCCTGCTTCTTACCATGGGAGAATCCTCCTTGTGGGTTGTTTGCACTGTAGGGTTTTGGTTTTGGAAGCATGACTTCAGTCGTTTGTAATTAATCTCCTTGCTAGAGGTGTTTATAGTTTAACAAAGTGTAAAGAAAGGCTATGAGCCTGCTCAGGTTGACGAGGTTATGGCCTCCAGGTCTATTACTGTATCTGTATTTTGTTTTGGGGTTTTTATTACCCAGGGTTTTGGAATTTACCTTAATATAACTTATATCTTACATGAAGGCTTGTTCTATGTCTGTGTTTTCTTTTAAAAGATGATGCTAGATACAGTATTACGTAAATCTTTGGTTTCGAAAACTGCTTGTATCGTAGGTTTGTGAACTCGGCTGTGGATTGAATATTCTGTAGTAGCAAGGTTTTGCTCCTATGTTTTTCCTATTTAATTCTTATCTTATAAAAGAAATGACTTGTTCAGCCATTCTGTAAGATGGAGTTAATGTATGGGTGTATTTCAAGTTCGGATTTTATATAGAATGTTGCTATAAAAAAAAGAGAGGCTTACGGCCGTAAGTAAAAATTGTTGTAAGAAATTAAATATTGGGAGCTACGTCTAACGCCTCCTGTAGGTTTCAAGTTGATTGTGTGTGGCAGATATTTTCGACTTCATGTTTTAAAATCATCTGCACTAAAATTTGGCTATGGTCGTGGTTGAGTCATTGTAAAATTGTTCAATGTTTAAACAACTGTAATAAATTTCTTATTGTTAATAACTAGAGTGGTAGGGTTTGATTTCGAAAAGACAACAGTGGTTTGGTTCAAATGATAACTCTGTGGATACGATTTTTGAATGAGATGTTTATTCTATGGTTAAGATAGGACTCTATCGATACTGTGCATTCACATAAAGAATTTGAGCTCGATAGTGAACAAAAAGAAATACTGTGCTGATAAAAATATTATGACTAAAAGGAATAAAATTACTATTTTGTATAAGCTCGGCCTCGAGCTAGTTATTGTTTTTGTCTTTAATTCCTTCTGTTTGAAAGTTAATATCTAGGTCAAACTTTGTTGATAGTTTCTTGTTGTAGAAACTAGAGAGATAGATTTTAATAGAACTTCTTCGCCCTGATTTTTTTTTATAACTGTTTAAATTATCAATTATTTTGTTTTGGCTAAGATTTTGTCGAAAGAAGAAAATAGTTAAAAAGTTGAAAAATATGGTTGTACTGTTGTTCGGTTATATAATGAATCAATAAAAGTTCAGTCAGTCTCTTCGTATGTTCTGTCAGTAAATAAATAACCTACTAATATAATTTGGTTCGTCCATTCTTGTGACAGATAATGACTTGTACACTTGTTAGCTAGGGTTTGTACCTGCTAAATTATCTATGAAAATAAATTTACTGTGGTTATAAGGTTATCTATATTTCTATTCCTATAATTGTTTTAACGAGTTTATTTTCCAGGAAATATCTACTGTATAATTAGCCTATACTTATCTATTTAACTATTGTAATAACCAAGTGTAAAATCACAATAACATCCTATAACTTATAATAATAACAAAGCATATCACGCATAAAACAAATACTTGAACTGTAAGATAATAGTGATAATAGGAAATTTCTAAGACATAATAATTCTGCAGATTCTATCTACTAACAATTTAGAGATGCTAACTTTTACTGAAATAAATCCTGTCCAAACATAGAGGAGATAGTCATAATCTACATTTATTTTTACTCAATAAACAACATGAATAAGTGGCAGAACCTGTGTCAACTGTAGACAACAACAGCAATGGGAGACTGTTCCTCCCTACCAACTCCTGGAGAGTGCCCAGACAACACTTCTCAGGACCCCCGAGCTTGCTCTGGTCTCCCTGGCTGGCACTAGGTGCAGCAAAACAATTCACTCAGCCAAACAGCTAAACTGGAACCAAGTTACTGCAGCTTCCCTCTCAAACCACTTCCTTACTGTATTTCCCACTTCCTCAATGGGACTCCTGAATAGCATTCACCTGAATGTATTCTCCCTCCAGAACTATCTGAACCCCAGCTCAGTTCATTGAGTACTATTTAAAAGATTGCCTAGGTCTTTGTTGGGTTAACTGTCATTTATGAGCCACCTACTCAGATTCCACTTTCTTGGGGAATCATGACCCCAAAATATAGGGAAGTTGCCACCTACAACTTAGGAAGTGTTTGAGGATGCTGCCACTTGTCTTTTGCCTTTCCACCTAGTTCCATCCACCAGTTAGACCAGTAACCTCTTTTAACAGCTCTCCCATGCTGTTGTCTCCATAATTTATTTATTAATAATAAAATATTCAGAATTACATTCCATTTCTAGTGACTCTGCTGAGTCATCAATTTCTACTAAGCATTAAATTTAACATAATGTCTTAGAAATATAATAAAATAATTACATTATTTTCACAAAATTGGTGTATGTGACATACACACCCCCTTAAAATGTAACATCATCCTCGATGTTACTTATTCTTCATCTTCAGCCACCTGCTAGAATAGATTTGGGTATGCTTCCCGCATCTTACTTTCCAGTTCCCAGGTAGCTTCTTCAGGACTAAGGTGCTTCCATTGCACCTTCAGCTGTCCAATTGTGTTGTTCCGCAGAGTAATTTCCCTCCTCCCGAGGATACAATCCGGTTCCACTAGAACTTCCCCTTCTGGTTCTACATGTACAATGTTCTAATCAATAACATGAGTAGCATCATGAACATACTTTTTCAGAACAGAAATATGAAAAACATTGTGTACTTTTAAATTAGGTGGTAATGCTAGCTGATAAGCAACTTGACCGATTCTAGATAAAATTTCAAACGGACCACAGTAACGTGGCGCTAATTTTGCACAACTTCCCAATCTTAGGGAGCTCTTCTTTGGCCTTACCTTGATGAAAACATGTTCACTTACCTGGAACTCTTTAGGAGTTCTTTTCAAATCTGCTTGACTCTTTTGTTGATCCTCGGCAATCTTCAAATTTACCTGCACTTGTTTCACAATCTGTTCCATCTCTTTTAATAAGTCAGGTCCTAACACTAATCTATCTACTGGATTACTCCAAGAGATAGGAGTGTTACATTTACGTCCATACAGAATTTCAAAAGGACTAAACTTAGCTGACGATTGATAGCTGTTATTGTATGCAAATTCTGCTAAATGTAAATAATCCTCCCACTTACCTAGTTGATCTTTAACATACATCCTTAGCAGATCTTCTAATACCTGATTAACTCTTTCAGTTTGTCCATCCATTTGAGGATGGAAGGAAGTGCTGAAATTCAGAGTTGTGTTTAATCCTTTAAACAAAGATTTTCAAAAATTCCCTGTGAATTTAGTATCCCTGTCTGAAATAATAACTTTCGTGTAATATCCCTCCTTTTATCATTATCAGAATTTAAAATAAATAAATAAATGAATAAATAATAATAAATGTATACTTGTTCTCGTGAGGGGCTCAAGGCCAAGGCCCACCAGTGGACCCTTGAAAGTATTGGTATGTTACTTCCTAAATTTGTAAGTTAAGAGACTAAGGCAGGAAACACCTTAAAAAAAAAAACAACAGCTACTGGAAACCACTAAGGGGAATAACGGAATGGTTGGGAGACCATGATTTGATGCCGTAGTCTTACGTATCACCTTAAGTTTGAAGATAAAGGGTCGTCACTATTCCTATTCACCATAAGTATCTCACTAATATATTATGGCCTAGTTATTTTTAGACTCTTATATGTTTAAGCCATAATAGTAGATAAGATAATTAGCTTTGGCATGGAATGTCTGAGAGTTATCTACAAGGTTTGAAGACAAGAAAACAAACCTAAAGAAATTAATCGATAAGGTGCTATATGCAATAGTCACCTTAATTCCTCGAAGAGGATATCATGGTATTTAGGCAAAATGCTGTGATTGAGAATTTTCCTTAGTTATATATATATATATATATACCTCACAATGTGTAGATGCCATATTATAAATGAAATATATTATGATAGAGGTATATACACATATAATTATTTATAGACGATAAAATAAATTGAAAAGGGTCATCTATAAAGGTTAGTTTGTCATTATGAAGGAATTATAGAATTTATTTCTAAGGATTAAGAATTATGAAGCTATATTGACTATAGAGTATTTTTCATTTCATAGGAAAAGTGTTGAGATGAAATAAACTTTAAAATATGTATATAGGTATGAATGTTAACTAGAAAGGTTAGGGTTTTATTTTCCCTTCTACGTGAGCATCTAGGGGAGAAATCAACGCTGGTTTGTTCCCTAGCTTCCTTTTCTACCTACTAATCGGGGAAGAAGTCGGCGTCAGTTTGGCCCAATTTATTTTAGATGGAAAAGTGTGTGTTGTTTCATTTTAAAAGGCCACTTGTCACCACCATGAGGAGACCCGAGGGTGAACCTCAGGGCGAGTTCTCCAACGCGATTTTTTTTCCCTGTTTTAAAAGAGAAGAAAAGGGGGGGGGACAGGGGGACGGGGAAGAAAAACTGAGAGGAGATTTTCAGAAGACTCAGCGACAGGAAGTTCGGGAATAAGGCGATCTCGGCGAAGAGAAACTACTCTCCGCGCGAAGGTTTGGAATATCTAAGTCTTTACATGTTACCTGTAAGTGTTTAAATGCCTCTGCACTTCTGCGTTGAATGGGTGACTTATTTTTATGCTGAGACTTCATATCTGTGGTACTTTTATTCAATGTACGCCCTGGCAAGTTCATTCCAGAATGGATCGCTACCCTAGCTAAGTTCAGTTTCTGTATGAATTCTTTTTACACAATAGCTGGCAAGATTTAGTCAAGAGAAGAAGCGGTTAGTACTCATTATGATAGAGTTTATCGGTAAGTGTATTACCACACTCCATTCCTTTTTCTAGGGCGTTTCTGATCAGAAACTTGTGCCCAGTTTTACTATAACCCTGCGTGTGGTTAGGAGGTCCAGATAATTGTTCTCCCTCTGTTTACTACAAATCTCTGCATGATCCATATTAGTGCTGGATTAAATGAATGGCTTAAAACTTTCTACTTGTTTACAACTGATCTATGTATGACCAATAGCGTCGGCTTGGAGAGATCTCGGGGTGGTCTTGTTCAAATTGTTCTCTGTATCTGATCTAGAATATCGATCAGTATTTTTTTGGTTCTATGAAAGCTTGGTTAGGAGATCGTCTGCAAAGATGGGTTCGCACTTTACCATTAGGTTAAAAGTACCTTTCACCCAAATCGATAACAAAGTTAAAACTTGTCTTTGATCTTGGATATCGATCCATACTTGACTTGTTTAGAAGCTTGTTCTAAACTTATAAACTGTTAGAGTCGTGTTTCACAACGAATCCGCTTCGTGATCTTTGATAATATCTTTGGGTGATATTGGGATGTTCCCTATTGGAGCAGCGTAGAAGGTTGAGAAGGGACAGCTCGTGAGAAGAGCTCGATCCCTGTTGTTATCCGGTCTATCTTTTGTGTGATTTTACATCTGCCTATTGGCGTGGATTGTGTGATTTTACATCTGCCTATTGGCGTGGACTGTGTGATTTACATCTGCCTATTGGCGTGGATCGTGTGATTTACATCTGTCTATTGGCGTGGACCTGGTATGAACAAATCTAGCACCCGAGTGTATAAGTTCTCGGTAGGGTTGGGATTTTTGTTGTTAAACATTAATGACAGTATGTTAATATTAGAGAGTTATTGTGTGATTTACATCTGTCTATTGGCGTGGACCTGGTATGAACAAATCTAGCACCCGAGTGTATAAGTTCTCGGTAGGGTTGGGATTTTTGTTGTTAAACATTAATGACAGTATGTTAATATTAGAGAGTTATTGTGTGATTTACATCTGTCTATTGGCGTGGACCTGGTATGAACAAATCTAGCACCCGAGTGTATAAGTTCTCGGTAGGGTTGGGATTGTTGTTGTTAAACATTAATGAACGTATGTTAATATGGAAATGGAGTTGGCGGGACAAAGATAAAATTCCGGTGATTATGTATGTTAACATTAATTCAGTAGATAATCCCGTGATGAGATCTCTGCGGCGATTGAGAGGGATATTGGAGATGAGATCCCATCACTTTAATTTATTAGCAGGAAAATCCAATACCAATACCAGAGCTGAAATCTCGGTGGTAGTGATTGCATTGATTGCTTTATTTATAGGCGGAAATAAATCTTTGTATGATTGATAATGTTAGTGTGAGTTGCTGGTATATAAATCAGAGAGATCTCTGTAGTTGTGATGTTACTGTATCCTGAATGATTACAGCATAGACCGATTCTATGCACACAGTTTATAATATGGTCAGATAAATTTGCTTCTTTGTATGATTTTGCTCCTGTCGGCTGTCGGAATCATTATGTGTGATCGTTGTGTAGATCTAGGTAATTCATGATCTCTAACGTTTGAAAATGTGAATGCTGGATAGACTAGAGCAAAGTATAGCATACCGGTACTCTATTAAAAGAATCCCAAGGCTCGTACTAGAGAAAAATATCTAAGTCTTTATGTCTTATTGCTTATATGAAATTAAAACCCTTAGTAGAAGTATTGAAAGGCAATCTACCTTGACTTATAGTATAAATCTACTTACTTATGTTTGTTCTGAAGATGCTCTCGATGAGAGAGACTTCGAGCATTGGAAAGAAATTATTGCAACATATGTGTTGCTGGATGTAACTCTCCTCTGGAATAATAGAAAGATTTATGACCTGCCTTTGTGGACGTAGCCCAGTCGGGGTGAACCACCTATATCTTTGTCTCGATCTTATGTGTGTTCAAATTGGCGTTATTATTTTGTTCATTGGAGATGTTATATGAATTACTTGTTTATCTTCTTCTGATGCATGTGCATTGTTGTGCTGATTTAATGGTCATGGATTAATGTCCTGAAAGCTTCTTTGTATAATAATCTTATTCAAATTAAATGTATGCATTGAAAGAGTATGAAATTAATAGCAGATGTTTGGAATATGAAAAGTAATTGTCGAAATTCACTAAATCCTAAGAATAAAGATTGGGTATGTGACATCTGGTGTATAAATTGCAATGTTATAAGGATTGATGGTTGATGTTTAACTAGGGGCATGTTCCTTAAGTTTTCCACAAGCATGTACAAGTTTAAATGTTAGAATATATTGCATGGGAAAGATCTGTGGTATAAATGATAAAATATGAAGATCCTTTAGGTTATTGAAGTACAAGGAGAAGTATTTCGTATTAGGTTAGGTATCAACTATAGATCTCATAAAATGATGTTAATGCGTCGATTTCATACTTTATAGCTTACTTATGAGTAAGCAGTCATTGTGGATTTACTTATTTTTATTTTGGAAGCTCACTACATTATCACTTTGATCTAAATGGGTATGTTACATATGGTATCAGAGCATTAGGTTACAACACTAGGGCCTAATGAGCTCAACATACGAGAAGTGAGTATGAAGGTTGTTAAAGTTTACTAATCAATTGTTTCGTTTCATTTTGGATGCATGGATTGTACTGGAGGAGGGAAAATGAATCTCAGAACTCGACTTCAAGTTTCTTCCGCCAGAGCGCAGGTTGCAAACACTCGGGCTTATTTGGGCTCAGTCAGGGAAAACAAATATGAGCTAGTCGAACTGGCAACACAAGACGCAATAGAAAATTCCATTTCAACGGATCGACAACAGGTAGCTTACAAGTCGTCATTGAATTGCAAGTAAGTATGTTTCATTTGGTGAAAGCATTATAGTGGCGCAACATTGTTTGTAGGTAAGGATAGTATATGTTTCATTATGGAGATGAACAATCTGTTATTGGTAAAAATTAGTTGATGAATACATCTTTTTACAAATTAGAATTCATTGGACGACGAGAAAATAATCGTTGGCATGATAACGTTATGGTTTTGTGCAATGAGCCTTCGTATATTGAAAGTCATCCTAGTTGTGAATGTGCTAAATCTGTGATTGGATAATTCGTCTTAAATACTTATTACCTCCTCTACCTTTATTGTTACTCTTAAGAGTGGATATCTTTCAGTTTCAGTAAACGCGTCATATGGGAGAATAGGGTTGATACATTTTGTTAATTGCTTCTGACTAATCGAATCCTATTGATCAATTCGTCAGGATTTCCGAATATGAGATTCAGATAGATAAAATAAGCAGCTTATATCTGTGAAGTCAGTTATAAAGTAATTATATATGATAATATTTGACTAAAGAAGATGGTCTAATGTTAGGAACTGTCAAGTTCCCTTCATATATAAAGCCGAACATTACTTGTGGAAGGTTAGTTCGGCTGTATGTATGTTACCAGAACTTCCTAGTTATGTCAACATCGTAAATTTATCATTCAAAATGGCTTTATACATATGTTAAATGTGGTATCAAAATGATTATGTTGATTTAAAAAAAAAAAAAAACTATAGTTAATCATGTTGCTCACATAATGAATGCATAGATGTAATTAATGGTGAGTATGTGTTATTGTATGAATAAAAGTATTGGAGACTAGAACCACCACGGAATGGTATTACATGACACTTTAAAAATTCTCGGATGTCTTTAAATGACTGTTTTAAATCCGCATTAGGAGTTTCCATGATAGATCAGAAGTAATATTTAACAGTAATTGATGTATAAAGCTTTTATGAAACAAATCAAGAGGTAAAAATGGGATATATAGATGCATGTGATATTTAGTGTAATACTAATGTGTGACGATACAGGTAAACTGGTACCTCGACATATGAGGATCTTATAATAAGAAGATATGCGGCCACCCTTACAAAGGTATATGGTTATCATTATAAGGTATGCAAGTATGTTTTAGAAAATTGGTGATTTCTATGTGATGTGGGTTGTATAACTCAAATAGGAAGTTTGTTTGAAATGGTGAAGGATAACATTCGAGGTTAAGAATTCATCATGTCCATGGGTCATCATAGGAAGAATATTATTTCTTGTTCAAGGAATTATGTAATCCTATTAAGTAAGTAGATATGCTTGGAAGGAGAAAACCGTTTACTTCAGACGATCAAGTACGGATATTGTAGTATGAAGAACTAATGATTTTCTTATTTACAAATATTTGATTTTGTTATATAAAGTGTTACTAACAATTGAATTTGGGAGATGGCCAAAACTCGGTGGAACTTGTCAAAAGACAAAAGCGTAATATATTATGCATGGTACAATAAAGGGGTGAGGATGAAAGATCCACATTGCATCTTTTATTATTGTTAATTATTGTTGAATAAAGCACTAGACCAAATTGGTCAGAGAAATTGTATGGTTATCAAATGTAATATTACGAAATAATTGATGAACTTCAAAGAGATTTTCCTAGACTCAAGCGAGGAGGCTTGAGGGGAATAGATTCCTGGACTCAAGCAAGAAGGCTTGAGGGGAATTAGGCGAGAGTGCGTTAAAGGCACTGAAACACTCCCGAGAAATCAAGGAGTGACAACCGCTAGGATTCTTGAAGGAATCAACAAGCGGTAAAGACCTAGGCAAACTATAAGAGAATGCATATGCGGGAGGCAGGACGCTGCTTAGTATGCATGAGAGAAAGTATTGCTGCGTGAGCACTATGGTGTTAGGCAAGAAATCTGTAAAATAATTGCTGTGTGAGCACTGAGGTGTTAGGCAAGAATTTCGAAAGGATTGTTGTATGAGCACTCGGGTGTTAGACAAGAATTTCCTGGATCAAGTAAATGATTCGTTGCCATTAAGTTCATAATCTACAATTCCTGGACCACCAGAATTATGTGTGCTTGCGATAATAAAAGGACAAACAATGACTAAATATATTCCATAAACCGCAAATGTTATGTTACAATAAATGACTTAGTATTTATGAATATGAATTTGATTATGAAGTTGATGATAGTTTTACGGTTTCTTTGAATTCCGGTTTTTTTAGTAAAAAGCAGATATGATTGAGAGGAATTGAAAAGGAGTCATGAAAGTGCAAAAGAGAACAAATAGAAATGACAAGAATAGGCAAAGGTTGACTACAGAAGAGAGGACAAACTGCTGAAAGAATGAACACCGAGGACGGTGTTATTTTTAAGGGGAGGAGGATGTAATATCCCTCCTTTTATCATTATCAGAATTTAAAATAAATAAATAAATGAATAAATAATAATAAATGTATACTTGTTCTCGTGAGGGGCTCAAGGCCAAGGCCCACCAGTGGACCCTTGAAAGTATTGGTATGTTACTTCCTAAATTTGTAAGTTAAGAGACTAAGGCAGGAAACACCTTAAAAAAAAAAACAACAGCTACTGGAAACCACTAAGGGGAATAACGGAATGGTTGGGAGACCATGATTTGATGCCGTAGTCTTACGTATCACCTTAAGTTTGAAGATAAAGGGTCGTCACTATTCCTATTCACCATAAGTATCTCACTAATATATTATGGCCTAGTTATTTTTAGACTCTTATATGTTTAAGCCATAATAGTAGATAAGATAATTAGCTTTGGCATGGAATGTCTGAGAGTTATCTACAAGGTTTGAAGACAAGAAAACAAACCTAAAGAAATTAATCGATAAGGTGCTATATGCAATAGTCACCTTAATTCCTCGAAGAGGATATCATGGTATTTAGGCAAAATGCTGTGATTGAGAATTTTCCTTAGTTATATATATATATATATATACCTCACAATGTGTAGATGCCATATTATAAATGAAATATATTATGATAGAGGTATATACACATATAATTATTTATAGACGATAAAATAAATTGAAAAGGGTCATCTATAAAGGTTAGTTTGTCATTATGAAGGAATTATAGAATTTATTTCTAAGGATTAAGAATTATGAAGCTATATTGACTATAGAGTATTTTTCATTTCATAGGAAAAGTGTTGAGATGAAATAAACTTTAAAATATGTATATAGGTATGAATGTTAACTAGAAAGGTTAGGGTTTTATTTTCCCTTCTACGTGAGCATCTAGGGGAGAAATCAACGCTGGTTTGTTCCCTAGCTTCCTTTTCTACCTACTAATCGAGGAAGAAGTCGGCGTCAGTTTGGCCCAATTTATTTTAGATGGACAAGTGTGTGTTCTTTCATTTTAAAAGGCCACTTGTCACCACCATGAGGAGACCCGAGGGTGAACCTCAGGGCGAGTTCTCCAACGCGATTTTTTTTCCCTGTTTTAAAAGAGAAGAAAAGGGGGGGGACAGGGGGACGGGGAAGAAAAACTGAGAGGAGATTTTCAGAAGACTCAGCGACAGGAAGTTCGGGAATAAGGCGATCTCGGCGAAGAGAAACTACTCTCCGCGCGAAGGTTTGGAATATCTAAGTCTTTACATGTTACCTATAAGTGTTTAAATGCCTCTGCACTTCTGCGTTGAATGGGTGACTTATTTTTATGCTGAGACTTCATATCTGTGCTACTTTTATTCAATGTACGCCCTGGCAAGTTCATTCCAGAATGGATCGCTACCCTAGCTAAGTTCAGTTTCTGTATGAATTCTTTTTTACACAATAGCTGGCAAGATTTAGTCAAGAGAAGAAGCGGTTAGTACTCATTATGATAGAGTTTATCGGTAAGTGTATTACCACACTCCATTCCTTTTTCTAGGGCGTTTCTGATCAGAAACTTGTGCCCAGTTTTACTATAACCCTGCGTGTGGTTAGGAGGTCCAGATAATTGTTCTCCCTCTGTTTACTACAAATCTCTGCATGATCCATATTAGTGCTGGATTAAATGAATGGCTTAAAACTTTCTACTTGTTTACAACTGATCTATGTATGACCAATAGCGTCGGCTTGGAGAGATCTCGGGGTGGTCTTATTCAAATTGTTCTCTGTATCTGATCTAGAATATCGATCAGTATTTTTTTGGTTCTATGAAAGCTTGGTTAGGAGATCGTCTGCAAAGTTGGGTTCGCACTTTACCATTAGGTTAAAAGTACCTTTCACCCAAATCGATAACAAAGTTAAAACTTGTCTTTGATCTTGGATATCGATCCATACTTGACTTGTTTAGAAGCTTGTTCTAAACTTATAAACTGTTAGAGTCGTGTTTCACAACGAATCCGCTTCGTGATCTTTGATAATATCTTTGGGTGATATTGGGATGTTCCCTATTGGAGCAGCGTAGAAGGTTGAGAAGGGACAGCTCGTGAGAAGAGCTCGATCCCTGTTGTTATCCGGTCTATCTTTTGTGTGATTTTACATCTGCCTATTGGCGTGGATTGTGTGATTTTACATCTGCCTATTGGCGTGGACTGTGTGATTTACATCTGCCTATTGGCGTGGATCGTGTGATTTACATCTGTCTATTGGCGTGGACCTGGTATGAACAAATCTAGCACCCGAGTGTATAAGTTCTCGGTAGGGTTGGGATTTTTGTTGTTAAACATTAATGACAGTATGTTAATATTAGAGAGTTATTGTGTGATTTACATCTGTCTATTGGCGTGGACCTGGTATGAACAAATCTAGCACCCGAGTGTATAAGTTCTCGGTAGGGTTGGGATTTTTGTTGTTAAACATTAATGACAGTATGTTAATATTAGAGAGTTATTGTGTGATTTACATCTGTCTATTGGCGTGGACCTGGTATGAACAAATCTAGCACCCGAGTGTATAAGTTCTCGGTAGGGTTGGGATTGTTGTTGTTAAACATTAATGAACGTATGTTAATATGGAAATGGAGTTGGCGGGACAAAGATAAAATTCCGGTGATTATGTATGTTAACATTAATTCAGTAGATAATCCCGTGATGAGATCTCTGCGGCGATTGAGAGGGATATTGGAGATGAGATCCCATCACTTTAATTTATTAGCAGGAAAATCCAATACCAATACCAGAGCTGAAATCTCGGTGGTAGTGATTGCATTGATTGCTTTATTTATAGGCGGAAATAAATCTTTGTATGATTGATAATGTTAGTGTGAGTTGCTGGTATATAAATCAGAGAGATCTCTGTAGTTGTGATGTTACTGTATCCTGAATGATTACAGCATAGACCGATTCTATGCACACAGTTTATAATATGGTCAGATAAATTTGCTTCTTTGTATGATTTTGCTCCTGTCGGCTGTCGGAATCATTATGTGTGATCGTTGTGTAGATCTAGGTAATTCATGATCTCTAACGTTTGAAAATGTGAATGCTGGATAGACTAGAGCAAAGTATAGCATACCGGTACTCTATTAAAAGAATCCCAAGGCTCGTACTAGAGAAAAATATCTAAGTCTTTATGTCTTATTGCTTATATGAAATTAAAACCCTTAGTAGAAGTATTGAAAGGCAATCTACCTTGACTTATAGTATAAATCTACTTACTTATGTTTGTTCTGAATATGCTCTCGATGAGAGAGACTTCGAGCATTGGAAAGAAATTATTGCAACATATGTGTTGCTGGATGTAACTCTCCTCTGGAATAATAGAAAGATTTATGACCTGCCTTTGTGGACGTAGCCCAGTCGGGGTGAACCACCTATATCTTTGTCTCGATCTTATGTGTGTTCAAATTGGCGTTATTATTTTGTTCATTGGAGATGTTATATGAATTACTTGTTTATCTTCTTCTGATGCATGTGCATTGTTGTGCTGATTTAATGGTCATGGATTAATGTCCTGAAAGCTTCTTTGTATAATAATCTTATTCAAATTAAATGTATGCATTGAAAGAGTATGAAATTAATAGCAGATGTTTGGAATATGAAAAGTAATTGTCGAAATTCACTAAATCCTAAGAATAAAGATTGGGTATGTGACATCTGGTGTATAAATTGCAATGTTATAAGGATTGATGGTTGATGTTTAACTAGGGGCATGTTCCTTAAGTTTTCCACAAGCATGTACAAGTTTAAATGTTAGAATATATTGCATGGGAAAGATCTGTGGTATAAATGATAAAATATGAAGATCCTTTAGGTTATTGAAGTACAAGGAGAAGTATTTCGTATTAGGTTAGGTATCAACTATAGATCTCATAAAATGATGTTAATGCGTCGATTTCATACTTTATAGCTTACTTATGAGTAAGCAGTCATTGTGGATTTACTTATTTTTATTTTGGAAGCTCACTACATTATCACTTTGATCTAAATGGGTATGTTACATTTCGGGACACCATGTAACCGAAAAATCTGTTTCAGAAATATATCAGCTATGTTTGCAGCCTTGTAAGTAGTTTTAACAGGAATAAAGTGTGTTGATTTACTTAATTTATCTACTACTACCATAATTGAATCATTCTGATGCTGATTTTTGGGTAATCCCGTAGTGAAATGTAAACTAATTATCTCCCATTTCCAACTAGGAATAGGCAAAGGTTGCAATAACCCAGCTGGATGCTGGTGTTCCGTTTTCACTTGTTGACAGTTTAAACATCTAGCTATGTACTCAGCTGTTTTAGATTTCATATTAGGCCAAAAATAATCTTTTTTCAACATAGTGACAGTTTTCTGGTAGCCTGGATGCCCTGAGTAAGGGGTTTTATGAACTTCGTCCAGAATTAACAGTTTATCTTTAGGTGCATTCGGAACATACAGCCTGTCTTTAAACAATAAAAATCCATCTTTATTTAAACTATAACCCCTTATCAAACTTTCTGTAGGTTGCTCTTTGGCTGTAGCTTGTAAATTTTGATAAACTTCATCCAATTTTGTCCCTTCAGCCAGCTATTCATTTAAATCAGAATTGTAAGTGCTGATAGCTAATATAAAATTCAGCCTTGCATTTCTGCTCAAAGCATCAACCACCTTATTTTCCTTCCCTTTAATGTGCTGAATTTCGAAATCATACTCACTTAAGAAGGCCAACCACCTGGCTTGCCTTGCATTTAAATTAGGCTGGTCCAAAAGGTATTTCATACCCTTATTATCAGTCATTAAAGTAAATTTTCTGCCTATTAAGTGGTGTCGCCACATCTTTAAAGCATGAATAACAACAGCTAATTCTAAGTCATAAGTGGCATAATTCTTTTCATGAATTTTAAGCTTCCTAGACTCATAGGTAATGACATGTCCATCTTGAGTCAACACTCCACCTAGACCGTCATTACAAGCATTGGTGCAAACCACGAAATCCTTATTAGGATCTGCTATTCTTAGAATAGGCGCAGTTGTTAATAAAGTTTTTAACTTCTTAAAACTTTCCTCACACTTCAAGTTCTGAACTTTTTGCCTTTCTTTTGCAAGGAAGTGATTGGATTGGCTATCTTGGAAAAACCTTCAATGAATCTCCAGTAATAATCGGTAATTCCCATGAAGGATCTAACATATGTTATGTCTTTTGGTACTAGACAATCCTCAATTGCCCGAATCTTTTCAGGATCAACTGAAATCCCTTCCTTGGTGACTACATGTCCTAAGTACTGGATTTCATCTTTGAAGAAGTCACACTTACTGAACTTCGCAAAGAGCTGTTGCTCTCGTAGTTCTTATAAAACTATCCGTAAATGTTCTTTATGCTCCTCTTTATTCTTAGAATAAACTAAAATGTCATCGATGAATACGACAACAAATTTATCTAAGTACTTATGCATTATGTTATTCATCAGGCACATAAAGACGGCTGGGGCATTAGTAAGCCCGAATGGCATTACGACAAATTCATAATGTCCATATCTCGTTCTGAAAGCTGTCTTAAATATATCCTCTTCTTTAATCCTCACTTGATGATAACCCGATCTCAGGTCTATCTTGGAGAACACTGTAGCTCCACGTAGCTGATCAAACAGATCATCTATGCGAGGCAATGGATATCTGTTTTTAATTGTCATCTTGTTCAGTTGACGGTAATCTATGCAAAGTCGCATAGTTCCGTCCTTCTTTTTAACAAAAATTATTGGTGCTCCCCAAGGGGATACACTGGGTCAAATGTAATTCTTATCTATTAACTCCTTTAACTGAGTTTTTAATTCATTAAGCTCCAAAATGTTCATACGATACGGAGCTTTTGAATTGGGTACATCACCTGGCACTAGTTCAATTGTAAAATCCAGTTCTCTCTTGGGAGGTAATCCTGGGATTTCTTCTGGAAAAACATCAACAAACTCATTTAATACAGGGATATCCTCTACTGTTATCTTGCTGATTCCAGACTTTTCTGCCTCATCTGTAATAGTTACAGCATAGGCTTTGTACCCTTTTCTGACTGCCCTTTTAAGTTGTAAAGCGGAAATCTGCCTGACTACTGTTTTCCTAGGAATACCCCTAACAGTTACAGGCTGTCCTTTACTGTTTACACACCTAAAAGTTTTGTCAAAACGGTTTAAAACTACCTTATGCTGTTCTAACCAGTCCATACCAATAAGCATGTCATACGAGCCAAGTGGCAGAATATTTAATTGAACAGTAGTTTGAAAGTCATTCATATCTAAAGTACATTCTTTAACATAACAATTCACCTTCCTTTTTGCCCCAGTGGCTAGTTGTACTGACCAAGAGTTATCAAATCTTTCAACAGTCAGATTACATTTTTCCACTATATGTGGTGAAATATAACTAAGGCTAGCACCTGGATCTATTAAAATAGTTACAGGGGTTTTGCTAATCATACCTCCTACTTCCACCATGGAAGTTTGGTAGTCAGCTTGGCGGTTCTCCAATGCTGCATTGATTCAGGGCATAGTTCCTGCAAAGTCTCCAACAGTCATTTCATCTTCTATAGTATGAATATTGCCATTTTTTTTCTTCCGATTCGGGCAAACTGATGCATAGTGTGGGCCATTGCATTCCCAGCAGTTAATAGGCTCCTTTCGTTCAAAATTCTTGGTGTAATTTCCATGATTGTTAGGAACCTCCTTGCTGCCCTTGAAGTTACTGGAGTTATTAGCAACTCCGTTTTTGCTTCCCTGGAAGTTTTTACCATTAAACAGGGTTCTGTTCTTGTTATTTTTGAAACTTTTCTGGGGTACAAACTCCTTTTTCCTGTACTCAGGCTGATTGCTGTTCTTTTTAGCTTTCCAGCTGGCTATCCCTTCTTTCTTTTTATTCTGTTCATAACAGAAATTAGCCTTTCGCATAGCCTCTTCCAGCGTTTTGGGGTTATCATATTCAATTCTGTCCTTGATATGATAGGGCAGGCAACTAAGAAACCACTGTATTTTTGGTTTCTCTTCGACAAAATATGGAACATACCTTAACAGACTCAATAATTTACTGTTTAAGTCCTTCATAGTCATAGATCCTAACTTTAATTCATAAAATTCCTTGGCCCTTTCTTCATAGTATTGTTCAGACAAAAATTTCTTTTTGAAGTACCTTTTAAAAGTACTCCAATCGACTTCTTTTTCTTTGATCCCTTTGACCCTTTTCAGGTCTTGCCACCATATATCCGCCTTTCCAGAAAGGTTGTAGATGGCCATTCGTGCCTTCAGCTGATTTGAATAGTTGTAAATCTGGAAATATTTTCTCATCCCGGATAACCAGGATTCTGCCTCTTCTCTTGTTTCAGATTCTCCGTTGAATGTTGGGGGTTTCATTTTCTTAAACTCCTCGGAAATCTCTTCGTAAGGTCTATACTTTTTCTTTCTGTTATGCAACTCAGCTTCACTGCTGTCACTAGTAGTGCGATAGCTGTGTTGTTCCCTTCTTTCTTCAGATGATGAACTGCTGTCAAATTTGGCTGTCTTCATCCTTTTTGACCCTCTTTGTTGACTAGCTTCTTCTGAGTCAGCTCTTTTGCTCCTTCCTTCTGTCTGAAATTTTTCTATCAATAACTGATTCAGCTGCTCTTGAGTTTTCAGAATCCTTTCATTATCCTTCTTGACTGTTTCTATCTCCGTCTTTAAACCTTTTATGGTCTGCATTAGTTCCGAGGAGTGAGCAATTACCTTCTCTGTCACAGGTTCTCTCGACATCTGTCTTGTCGCAGTCTTTGGAGATTCCTCCTCAGCATATTCTCCTAACTTTTCCATACTTGCCTGTTAAATTCAGAGAAAGGAAATTTTTTCTGCTCTGTGTTTATAAAATAGAAAATACAAGTTAGTACATGATATTTATATACATAAATTTTTCTTCTCATTGGCACTGTTCTGCGGAAACTAGTGGAGCCATATTAAGGCCTAGTGTATGAACCATGCTCTGATACCACATGTCAAAACCCAAAATTTCCGAAAAATTTAAAATTTTTAAGATAGCAATAAATGTTATTAAATGCAGTCATTTATCTGTCGTTTAGTTTACATAGTCGTAAATGTGTCTAAATGATCTTTTGTTATAATTAATGTTGTTATGAGTTTCTCTTTTCTGCTACTGATTGTTTTATTGGTTTATGACTACAAGGGGGAGTTTTAATGTCAAACTGGGCTTACTTAGCTTACGAGCTAACCCAATGCTTGTCTAACCATTTAAAACAACCTTTCGTTTATGAATCACTATTATCTTTATTGTAATAAAGAAATTATGTTAAACTTGTATCTAATCACATGGAGGTTCAACTCATTTGTGTAAACATATTCATATTGAGTGGAAGACCATATTTACATAGATGAGGATTCATATTGTTTATTTCTTTATTTTTGATAAAAGTAAAAAACTATGGCAAAAGTTATGTTCTCACTTCATTGTTGGGAAGTTTGTATTTTGGAATTTTAAACATCCAAATTGTCATATTTTCAAAAATGTATGAAAAAGGTGAAACTATACCTCGCCACAAAATTTATAAGAAAAAAAACATTCAAAAATATATATCATTCCCATATAAAAGATATGGTAGTTTTAGGTTTGCTTCAAACACCATGTTGTTTGGTTAGGCACAAATGATAAATGAATGTAATGAATGATCACACCATCAATACAAAGATCTCCTTCTATTTAACATAACAATTTGACTATTAAAATTTATGGATATAACTAATATTATAATCTCCATACTATTCATATTTATATTTGACACTAAACCACACTTCCATAAACAAAATTGAGTTTAGATATTAAATATCTGAAAATATATCACAATATATGAGCCATGCACGGTGTTGCAGTGTTCCCTTTCAGCTGTAATTTGGATTTGTCTCGGCATGCAGTTTCATATAATTATTTTGAATACATTCACCAAGTTCACCACATGTTAATTGAGACTTGTAATTTGGATTCGTCTCTAGTGATGATCTATTTAAAACAAAAAACAAAAAAATCCACATCAATCCAAAAAGTTATTCAGTACAAAAAAAATCCACATCAATGCAAAAAATTATTCAATATATATAAGAAAACATAAAAAATTTAAGAACACTAAATTCATAGAAAGTTGGGTTATAGAGATTCCATGACAAATGCCTTGTGAAGAGCATGTGTCTTTAACGAAAATATCAATTTAGATGCCCCACCTTGCCACAGTCCCACAATTTACATGTGCGTTTAGAATGCGTTTGGGTTGCTAAATTTTTCTATGGTCCAACATTTTACAAGAAAATATTAAATAAATAAATGATGATAATGTTGATAGGAACAATTTTCCAAGTAAATATTAAATAAATAAATGATAACGGTGTTGATGATTATTAATATTCACTTGTTTCTGATTTTTTTTTACCACAAACAAGATTGGATTACAATAGTATAAATTTTAATTATGATTCATTGGATTCTCTATATCAGCAAATCAGCATTCTTATATTTTACAATATTGTCAAATATTTTGAGAATTTTTAATAATTTTCTCCTCTCTCCTTCATCCCAAACCCAAGATCAAGGAGACATACATCCCTTGTAGCATTAATGATTGGAAGAACATTTTTTATGTTTCCGTAAGATTCTTAAAAAAATTGTAATAGTTTAGAAAAGTTCTCAACATTTATCCACATATCATTAAGTAACATAGTTTTTGTTATCATCACATATATGCATTAGGGACTATGCTTTAGCATCCCACTAGAGAATTCATTTTTAATTTGCATCTAGGATTATGCTCTAGCATCCCACTCAAGAATGCATTTTTAATTTGCATGGTTTGAGTGATGAAGTGAAGGGTCTGTATCCTTAATAAGAATAATATACTTGTTGATTTTCATGGTAATTTCCCTTAGTTTTAAGAAGATTTCAAGTCATAGAATTATTAAGCTAAATAATAAGAAATGGATGCAACATACTATATTTTTATGTTCATATAAACCTATAAATTTAGTAGGAAGGCCTCAATACAATTATAGTCTTTTGATGAAATTATCACCATTTAACAAATGCATGAATATCTATCACATTTTTTTATTTTCTAATGAAATCTACAATAGACATAACTACTATGTTAAAGGAGGATAGGGATGTGATTCACATATAGATACAAGATGCAATGCTCGTGCATCATATGGATACATAGAGTACATCTTCTTTTATATCAATGTTTATATAAAAAAGTTGATTTATTATCATTTTTAACATTTCGAAATTCCTCCAAAGTAATATATCTCGATGTTTAAGAAATTTGGTGACACTTGTTATTTTATTTAGAGTATTTAGTTGTTTATTAGATTAAATAATATATAATAATTTAAATTATATGGATGGGTGTTTAAATATTATTTGAGATTTTGAAATTCTTTGAGTTGAGTGGATCAACAAGATTAATCCAAGTGTAACAAGTATAAAGTGGAGATTCATAATTTGTTTTTTAATTCTGAATAAAAAAAAAACAAAATCTTTACGATTGTTCATGCTATCATCACCCTAAACTATGATTGTCCAGCAAAGCTATCTTAATTCATAAACTTTACATCTGTTCATATAACATCAATGACATACAAAATGCATACAAATACAATATATCAACCCTTTTGAAATAGAAAACTAAAGACTCAAAACATAATTACAAATTTTGCTTAAGATTACTACCCGCCACCAAATACTAGTTGAAGAAGGAGACTGAATCTGCAAAAATAGAAATACCCTCAAGGTATTCAATATTCCTTCAGATTTACTAATTGCCATCTTTGAAAGATCATCTACTATAATGTTGAGGTTTACTAATTACCATCTTTGAAAGATCATCTACTATAGTGTTGAATTTTTCATAAATATAATTGATAAAAATTTCTAAAAATAATACTATGAACATTAAAACTAAAATTGGATTGCATCATTGATTCAAAGATAAAACTTGAAAATGTGAAGCATCATTTGCCCGGTTAACTTTGAAAGAACAGCACTTTATTTATAATATTATTTCTATGTAACTAGTTTAGTTTATTGTGAAGAAGTATAGATACTCCAAAAATCATAGTTTTAGATACTGATAAAATGCTGCATCTGTGGACTGGGCTTCGTCGAATTATTATTAACGACAAACAACATATGGACCATGTTCCATCTGGGCCGCAGAGGTCTATTCTTCTTCTAATAATTGTAGTTGGGTGCAGGATAGCTTCCATGTGCCTATAATTAACACGTTCATAATAGTTAAGTTAATATATTCCATCTTGTTTGAAGAACCTGTGACTGCGGACAGCTACGGAAAGGTAAGCACAGACTAATTTCGGAAGCATGGCTAACATACTGTTTTCTGGTAGACAGCTAAGACTTTTGTCAAACATTTTGTAACATTGTTCAAATTCCACTAAATATTGTCCATATTTGGTAGACTGATTTTGCATTGATTTACAATGAATGTTTTTATGGTTTTAAGTTCAACACTCATGGAACATAATTTAACTACCAAATGTGCACATAAAAATTATACATATGTATTTAATAGTGAGAAATACACTCACATCAATAGAGGAATATATTTGCAATTTTTAATTGCATGTAACAACAGTACAAATAGGTGTTTAAAATAAGATTTCAAGTGTACTTTCAAGTCTGAGTTTGATTGTTTGTTACAGTTGCTTGGTACAATGATTTATGATTTATCAAATTTTATGTTTTAAATTTTCAATGTGAAAGTTCATTGTTCAATGAATCATTGAATTTAGAATTATGAATCATGATTCATAATTATGGAGAAATCTGAAATATGATGTGACTGTGACATATATATAGATAAATAGATAGATATACACACAATACCCTTCACGTACCTAAATACCCTGTTTCAAAAAATGGCGTCCCCATCTATGTACCCAAGTTTTCTAGCAACTTAGCCAGAAAGTAATGTGTTACCTAAAATAATAATGAATTAGCTGGGGTGACTATATTGCTTGTTTAGTATTGCCCTCTTCTAGTTATACTATGTCGATAAGCTGTAACGTATTAAAGTCTTTAAAATCATCCTTTATGAGAGATTTGTTTTTGCATAACTACGAGTAAATGATTTGTTCAAGTAACATATGAATAGTGTAATTATTTAACTTGTACTTGGTGCCACTAATTAATGGTTATTTATGTTTTAAATATTAATTTATATATATATATATATATAAATTTAAATGAATTTAGAATGTCATATAATAAATTTTGATGAGATAATTGTTTCATTTTTCTATAATTTAAAAAGAAATTTTTTATTGATATATTGTAAATTTTAAAATATAAATATTTATTAATATAATTTTAATTAATTTAAAATAACTATCTTTTTTAATCTTATAGTTATTTTATGTAGATATAATATGTAAATACAAAAAAGCCTAACTAATAAAATAGAATAGGTTAGCTGTGTTCCCAAATATTGAAAAGATTCATTCCATTTTAACAGCAATTTTAAACTCAAATTTTTATATTATGGCATATTCAATTTACTTAGATCTTACAGCAGTTCACCAGATTCTGAAAACTGATGGGTGATCTTCATTTATGATTTTAGGATCCAATTCAATATATCTATATATCAAATAGAAGATTAAAATTTTTATCATTTAATTTTTTTTATAGGTACAATTTAGTAAATTTGATTTCTTTATATTTAATAAATTTCATATAAAATGAGTTTATATTTTTTAATTATTTTTAATATTATTATTAATATTTTATTCAAAACTTAAAAATAAATTAATAATATATATTATACACTAAACATAACATTATAAAATTAATTTCCCTGATGCGGGTGGTCTTTCGAGACAGATGGGATAGGCTCGTAGCCATTCGACACCTGGTCTCGAGATCATGCCACATTTCATGGCTGATGAGTACAGTGCGACGACAAGTCGCTCAGGAATTTAAACCACCAGCTTTCGATGTCGCCTCCGCCACCCTGTACACCATGATGCAACATCCAAGGTGTGCGAAGCTTGTTCGGATATCCATCATCTATTTCGGGATACATATCTATTTCAGGATCATCTATTTCGGGATACATATCTACTTCAGGATCTTGCATGATCTATTTCAGGATATGCAGTCCAGTCACCAGTTTGATGCCTCCAGCACCTTATCCACCTTCTTCTAGCACCCGGGAGCCACTTTCCACAGAGTTTTAGCCCTCCTAAGCTGAAAGGCGCCCTCTTCTCACCTACTGACAGAGAAGGGCGCACTTGTTCACCTACCACTGCAGATTCACTCCAGTTACATTCAGTTAGCTCCGATTCTGATTGATTTCACTCCGATTTCACTCCTGACTGACTGTTTCACCTCCGATTGACCTCCAGTTCGATTAGGTGACTTGCTCTGACTCCAGTTAGCCTCCCATGCGCCCCCACTGAGCCTCCAGATCCTATATCAGTGCTACACACTTCAGTTACATTTATTATGATCAGTTAGACTCAGCTTGACACCTGGATGACTGGTTGTTGTGATTGATGAGCAACACCGATGATTGATGAGGACTCCTAGATTGAGTCAAGCTACTCCATTCAGTGATTCGAATGACCTCCTTAGGCAATTCGAATTGCTCTGTTCATTGTAACAGTTTGTATTGTAATTCATTCACCCTTTCTGGGATAGAGAGCACTGCTGCATGTTTTGCACAGTTTTGCACCATTTCTTCTATGTTCATCTGTTGTGACTGATTTATTTGTTCATTAGATCTGCTGTGACTAACTTTACATGGTATCAGAGCCATTGCAGGAACAAGATCTCTTTTCTACAGGTGTTTATACAAGAAGATTTGACTGAATTGCTAAAAATTGCAAAAAGTTTGGCATGAGATATCTCAAGGGCATTCGCTCCTGTGCATGCAAAGCTTGAAAAATACTCCAATACCACTCCAGAAGCTTGAGTTACCACATAATTCCTGGATCTGATACATTGGACCTATTCAACATTGCTTGAAATCCAATCCCAGGTGTGATGCAACTCTCAAAGGGTGGATTGTTCGACCTTATTGTGATTGTTCTTATGTGATTTGCAGGTTAATTATCTCCTCCAAGTGCACTCGCTACATTCTGTATGCAAGCTTCCCTACAGCATCTCCATTCGCTATAGTCTGCATGCAAGCTTCTTCTTCATCATTTGACTCGCTCCTAGCAATGGAATACTCTTCTTCAAAGCCTATCCTCACCCCATTCAATTATTTTGATTGGAAAGATGATATGGAGATCATATTACGTTCAAAAGGATACTACCGAGTCACTCTTGGTCTTGAATTGGAGCCAAACAATGTGGCAGAAAGAACCAAACACTACAATAAGCTTGATGAAGCTTACGGTCTTCTTTGTCTCTCCATCTCCAAGGATCTTCACTTCCATCTCAGCGGATTGAAGACTCCAAAAGCCATATGGGAGCAACTTGAGACACTATTCGGCAAGCAGGATGAGCTTAGGGCTTTTCAATTAGAGAATGAATTGATTGGCCTTAATCCTGAGAATTTCGAGAGCATAAATGAATTCTTCACAAAATTCAAGAACTTGAACTTGCAATTGAAGAACAGTGGTGTTATCAAAGAGGATAAACAGTTGATCCTCTCCATTCTAAGCAAGCTTGGGAAAGATTATTCGGTATTTGTCTCCACTTTCAATTCCGGTCGGCTAACTACCCCGAATTGGAAGATGCCTACCTTGAATGCCTTCATTGAGTCCGTTACGAAAGAGCATGACAAGTTGATTCAAATGGGGTCCATAAGCTCCAAAGATTCAGCCCTATTTGTTCAAGGACCCAAGATCTCGAATGGTAAAGGAAAGCTAAAGAAGGAGAAGCCCAAATTCGAGCCTCACAAGCAAAAAGACAAAGGCAAGCAAATGGATGCACCATCCAGTTCGAAATCCAAGCAAAAGGGCAAAGAAGGTAACCAAAAATCTAAATGTACTTATTGTAACCGTGGCTTTCATCCCGAAAGTTCATGTATGAAGAAGACTATAGATCAAATGGCCCTCCTTTTGGAAAAGAACAACATAACCCTTCCTGACGGTGCAAGGAAGAAGGATCGGAATGACGATCATGAAAGAGGACAAGCACTCATGGCAACGGTTTCGAAGCCCACTCTCTTGATAGATTCGGGTGCATCAAATCATATGGCTGCAAATATTGATTCTTTTTCCTCATTCGATCCAAACAGCTCCATCCCCATCCATTTGGGAGATGACTCAAAAATTTCTTCAAAGGGCAAAGGTACGATTCATGTAGATCATGGATGCTTTCAGAATGTTCTCTATGTGCCTTCCTTAGCTTCGAATCTCCTTTCTGTGTATCAAATGACACATACTGGTGATCCAAAGAAAGTCACATTCATCCCTAATACAGTTGAAATTTCTGATATCAAAAGTGGAAGACTAGTTGCGGTTGGAAAGGCAAACCACACTGCTAAATGTTATGAGTTTTCGCACTTTATTCCGCTTGCAAAGCCCACTGCTCTTCGCACACATGGTAATGAGGTTAGTAGGCTTTGGCATGAAAGATTTGGACATCTAAATTATAAGTATTTGCTGCTGCTATCAAATAAATCCATGGTTGATGGGCTTCCACAACTCCGTTCCTCGAAGGGAATATGCTCCGGTTGCATTATTGGGAAGCACCCCGAGCACAGATTCGACCGCGGCAAGGCTAGCAGAGCCTCTACTATTTTGGGATTGATCCATTCTGATATCAGCGGTCCGCTGCCCCATATGTCATTAAATGGTTCAAGGTATGTTTTGACATTTATTGACGATTATTCTCACTTTACATGGGTATTCTTTCTCAAAAACAAGTCAGAAGTGCTTGGAAAATTCAAGGATTTTAAGGCTTCTGTTGAGACCACCACTGAGAGCAAGATCAAAGCTCTTAGATCTGATAATGGTGGGGAATATATCAAGTCCGAGTTGCTGCAACTTTGTGCCCAAAGCGGAATCAAGATCCAACATACAGTTCCCTACACACCCCAGCAGAACGGTGTAGCGGAAAGGAAAAACCGGTCACTGAAAGAGATGGCTACATGCATGATTGAATCAAAAGGTTTGGCTGCAAATCTTTGGGCTGAAGCAATCAATGTTGCTGCATATATACAGAACCGTGTTCCACATTCATCCGTGAAAGGTATGACTCCTTTCGAAGCATTCTTTGGTCACAAACCGGATGTGTCAAATTTGAGAGTTTTTGGCTCTACTGCATGGGCTAGAATTCCTTCTGAGAAGAGACGAGCTTTGGATCCACAAAGTATCGAGTGCATATTGATAGGATATGGGGAAGAATCAAAAGCATATAAACTCATGGATATCAGATCTAAAAATATATTCATAGAGCGCAGTGTGCAGTTTGAAGAACCGCTTCAAGAATTGCAACTAGTTGAGGAGAAAACTGCCGATTCACCGCCTTCACCAGAAGAAGATTCGAGCAGCGATAATGAAGGTATGAGTTCTGATATTTCTGATATTGTAGCAGCATATGATGATCATGACATATCAGGTTCGGAATCCGACCATTCAGATCCCCCTCAGTTACCAAAGTGGGCCCAAAATACTCTACAATCTGCTGGTTCGAATCTTGGAAATCCTGCTGATCCGAGACGAACAAGAGGAGACTTTCAAAGGGCAGGTATGGCTCTTTCTAT
Organism: Larix kaempferi; assembly: GCA_027924585.1. Classification (NCBI taxonomy): domain Eukaryota; kingdom Viridiplantae; phylum Streptophyta; class Pinopsida; order Pinales; family Pinaceae; genus Larix; species Larix kaempferi. The sequence goes on along the minus strand of BSBM01000949.1, from coordinate 138,995 downwards.
TGCTGATCCATTTCTTCCTGAGATTTGTTATTTGATGGCTGGTTCAGATCCCCAATCATATTATTCAGCCCATCGAGATCCGAGATGGAAAGATGCCATGGATGAAGAGTACAGTTCTCTTCAAAAGAACAATACATGGGAGCTAGTTTCTCTTCCACCTGGAAGAAAATTAGTGAAGTGTAAATGGGTCTACCGTACTAAAGTTGCTGCTGATGGCACTATCAGCAAATATAAAGCAAGGTTGGTGGCAAAAGGTTTTTCCCAAGTCCAAGGAGTGGACTACACAGAGACCTTTGCACCGGTTGCAAAGATGGATTCCATCCGCCTTGTTTTAGCTATTGCCGCATCCAAGCACTGGGAGGTGCATCACATGGATGTGAAGAGTGCATTTTTACATGGAGACCTTGCTGAAGAGGTCTATATGCAGCAGCCAGAGGGTTATACATCAGATCCATCATTGGTTTGTAGATTGAAGAAGTCTTTGTACGGGTTAAAACAGGCCCCAAGAGCTTGGTACGCAAAGATGGACTCCTTCCTTCTTTCTCAGAATTTCCAAAGATGCAAATCTGATCCGAATGTCTATCTTCAGCGAGTTAAAGGTAATTTGTTGGTTATTGTACTTTATGTTGATGATCTGCTTATTACTGGTAGCACACTTACTTCAATAAACAAGCTAAAAACTGCCTTAAATCTAGCTTTTGACATGAGCGATTTGGGCTTGCTGAGTCACTTTTTGGGCTTGGAGATAGCTCAAAATTTCGATGGGATCACTATATCTCAGCAAAAATATGCTTCCGACCTGTTATTGAAGTTTAATATGGCTGAATGTAAGGCAGCCCCGTTCCCATTCCTCTCAGGAATCAGTCTTGAGGAGGGAGATTCCACACCGCTTGCAGATTGCAGTATGTATCGACAGTTGATTGGTTCACTACTTTATTTGACACATTCACGGCCTGATATCTCATATGCCGTGAGTGCCGTGTCAAGATATATGCAGCAGCCACATGAGCTTCATTGGCGAGCAGCCAAGCGGATCTTGCAGTATGTGCAAGGTACGAGACAGTTTGGCATACATTATGCTGCAGATTCTGAGCTAGATTTCATTGGTTTTACTGATTCAGATTGGGCAGGTGATAGCATTGATCGGAAGTCCACTTCCGGTTATGTTTTCATGATTGGTCATGGTGCTATTTGCTGGTCCAGCAAAAAGCAAGCAGCCATTGCACTTTCTTCAGCAGAGGCAGAGTATCGAGGGGCAGTCAATGCCTGCATTCAGGCAGTTTGGTTGCAGGGTATTCTTTCCGAGTTTGGTTTTGGTGGCACTACTTCGACTGTCCTATTTTGTGACAATCAAAGTGCTATCAAGATCTCCACAGATCCAGTTCAGCGGCAGAGGACCAAGCACATTGAGATTCATATGCATTACATTCGACAGTTGGTGCATGACCGCACCATCATTCTGCAATATTGCCCTACCGATGAGCAAATTGCAGACATCTTCACCAAGAGCTTCACTGAGAAGAAGTTCTCTTACCTCCGTTCACTGTTGGGGGTGAGTTCCATCATGGTGGAGACAGATTGATTCATTATTATGCTTTAGACTTGAGGGGGGGCTTTCTTCCCACTGGGTTTTCCCTCTTTCCTCACTTAGTTTATTTTTCAGCATTTTTTGGATTATTGTATTGGGGTGACCTTTGGTCTTAGTTACCAGGGCCCCACATTATTTTAGTTGGCACATCATAGTCTAGCTTGAGGGGGGGTGTTTGGATATCCATCATCTATTTCGGGATACATATCTATTTCAGGATCATCTATTTCGGGATACATATCTACTTCAGGATCTTGCATGATCTATTTAAGGATATGCAGTCCAGTCACCAGTTTGATGCCTCCAGCACCTTATCCACCTTCTTCTAGCACCCAGGAGCCACTTTCCACAGAGTTTTATCCCTCCTAAGCTGAAAGGCGCCCTCTTCTCACCTACTGACAGAGAAGGGCGCACTTGTTCACCTACCACTGCAGATTCACTCCAGTTACATTCAGTTAGCTCCGATTCTGATTGATTTCACTCCGATTTCACTCCTGACTGACTGTTTCACCTCCGATTGACCTCCAGTTCGATTAGGTGACTTGCTCTGACTCCAGTTAGCCTCCCATGCGCCCCCACTGAGCCTCCAGATCCTATATCAGTGCTACACACTTCAGTTACATTTATTATGATCAGTTAGAGTCAGCTTGACACCTGGATGACTGGTTGTTGTGATTGATGAGCAACACCGATGATTGATGAGGACTCCTAGATTGAGTCAAGCTACTCCATTCAGTGATTCGAATGACCTCCTTAGGAAATTCGAATTGCTCTGTTCATTGTAACAGTTTGTATTGTAATTCATTCACCCTTTCTGGGATAGAGAGCACTGCTGCATGTTTTGCACAGTTTTGCACCATTTCTTCTATGTTCATCTGTTGTGACTGATTTATTTGTTCATTAGATCTGCTGTGACTAACTTTACAAAGCTTAGGCTCATGGCTCATGGATCAAGGAACTGGGAAGCTCATTCTCCTGCTAGTTCTCCCGGTCATTTATGCTCACAGTGCTAACTCCATAGCTCTCTACACTATCCACTCTGAGCATACTCACCCCTGCATCTGCTATTCCTCGGTGACGGCTATCATGGGAAAACCCATAGGACCTAAGGCGAAAAACAAGAAGAATGACACTGGGCATGAGGAGATTCCCATGAGAACTGGTTATGGCCCTGAGGTTTCCATCCCTATCTGCCTGCTTCTGGACAATTGGGAAGTAAGAATCATTGTAGACACCATGAAAGTTGGGAACCAGGAACCAAATTGGGACTCGTATTGGCTTGTGAAAAATATGATGGGTCAGTTAATGGAAGACATGCAGGTTAACTGGGCCTCTGCGCGCCATGCCACACAATCCCTGCGAGCCTCTCTCCCCAATTGGTCTTCCATGCTTGGCACTCTAGAAATCACGCACTGGTGGGAGTCATACGCACCCACTCGGCCTTTCTCTTGTGCTCCTTGTTTGGGTAGCACAACGCCGGGAGCCACTTCTTCGCAATCAAACTAGATATGTTTCGAGGCGGTTGCTCTTCAGCTAGAACACACAATGGAGAGCCTACGCCAGGCAAGGAGAAATCAACAGCACCCTTCCCCATACCCAGCACTCTGGGGCCTATCCTACCTAAGAGAACTCAGAACGAGCAATCCATCCTTGCTCCTATCATACCCAGGAAATTAGCTCCCCTACTTGTCAAACTGCTAGCTCAAGATAGTCGTCATCCTAAGAATACCACTATGACAACTGGGACAGTTGCAGTGATTCAGGGAACCAACACTCTGTATCCTGCTAACGCCTGGAAGGACACGGCCTGGAAGGACAATGCCGAATACAGCTGCCCCATCGTGGAGGAGATGCCCTCTGCAACTGGTTAACAAGGTTTCTTTCATGTTTTTTTGGTTTATTTTTTGCGGCCATGATCAGCCCTATCTTTTTGCCACTTCTAGCTATGAATAGGTTATTTTTTGCCACTTTATGGCCTAGATCTGTAATGTTTTAATTCTCCTCAGCACTCTGGATTAACACGGTTGGCACCTGTGGATAAGACTACCATAGACTATATTTTACTCTGTATTTTTACTTTCTTAATACTACTTACAGCATTTACAAAAAAAAAAATTATAAAATTAATTAAATACAATTATATTATAAGATTTTTATTTACATATAAAAAACAATCATATGAAAAAATTTACTGCTCAATATTATGAATATTTGATATAGAATTTGAGAAATATTTAAAAGCTTAGTTAATTAGGTACTTCAAAATTTTGGCTTTGTATATCATTTGTTTTATATAAATTTGTATAACAAATTATATAATTTATTTATTTCAATTTAATTTTAATAAATCAAAATTAATTTAAGTGAATGTTAACCATCATCATCATCATAAAAAAAACAATTTCTTTACCATATCCATTACAATCCATCAAACTTAAACACATATAAACAAATCTCAATAAATCAACAATTTATCCAAATGAACAATGGGATGTTTCTCTTAGCAATATTTTCTGGAAGTGTATCCAAAATTGCTAAATTTGTTTTATAACCATATTAATTTTACATTGTCTTCGAGGTTCACATTAGTTGGTCATAGAGTGGATCTTATTTTACTAATTTACATTATCCTCAGGATGTAGATTAGTTGGTCATAAAGTGGGTTGCTGGTTCAAAGATTAACCTTCTGGGTTGTTGCAGGTTATAGTGGAGGTTACAGCGGCAAGTGACCAAAATCAAGAGCCATATACCGAAAAAAAAACTAATGTTGCACTTCAACTATTCCTGGGTCTGCTTGCCGCATATTTCAAGCATTGGAACATACCTGTAATAATTTAATGACATGCCCTTTTCTGAACACTCTGTGTACCGACAGGAACTTCTGTGATCGTCCAGCGGGAAATATGGGGTGGACACGCAGTTCTCATAACATTTCTTGCCGTCGAGATCACATTCCATATAACTTAGTTAAAAGGGGGATTATAATAATGGTTCAATATAATTAGAAATTTTATTCTTATCCCTATTTTTAAAAATACAATGAGGTTTTGAGTATAGGGTTTAGGGAAACCCAACCTGATTGGTAATTGAAGAGTTTGTGGATGTGGGGATGAGAATAGGCCCTTCATATTATAAGATTTCTCTTACTAGAATCTAGCTTATAAAAGTGTAAATGGTTCCCTCGCTTTCTATTTATATGATTATTTTTAATTCCTTTTAATTATGACTTTGAACCTATTTTTTAATCATATTTTAAGGACTCTAGTGTTTCTAATGAATTTTCTAGCAATCACTCTCTTTTTCATGCTAAAAGTGGTCATTCTATTTTCCATTTCACATGACATCTAAATAGAGAACTTGATAATGGAAGTAGTGAGGGTTGTCCTAAAATTATTATATCTAGGTCTTCAATATATTCCTTATTTGATAGGATATTCATTGTATTGTTTGAATCTTTTAAAAAACATCAATTTTATTTTTGTCGAATATAAGTGTTTTTTTTATGATCATTAAATTTTATGGGTTTCTTGTGGATCAAAAATTTAGAATTAAGATTAAAGGTCTATCATTAAAGTCAATATTGTGGTTATTTAAGATGTTAAAATTTACTATTTGATTGCATGTGGAGATATTAAATATCCCTTCATTTATGACATTATTACCAATCCCATGAACACATTAAATCTTGATAACATTAGAACTTAAGTAAATTTAATTATATTTTTAAAATTAATTTTAACTTTATTTTAGAATAATTTTATCTTTAGAATTTTTAAAGTAACTTTATTTTAAAGTGGTTTAGCTTATAAAAGTGCAAATGTTCCCTCTCTTTCTATTTATATAAATTTTTTTTTTTTTTAATTATGACTTTGAACCTATTTTTATTATCGTATTTTAAGGATCTAGATGTTCCTAATGAATTTTCTAGCAATCATACACTCCCTTTCATGCTAAGGTTGGTCATTCTATTTTCCTTTTCACATGACACCTAAATAGAGAGCTTGTTAATGAAAGTAGAGAGAGTTGTCCTAAAATTATGATATCTAGTTCTTCAATATATTATTTATTTGATAGGATATTGAATGCATTATTTATATCTTTCAAAAAATAACAATGTTATTTTTGTCAAATTATGACAATTATTTTTTTATGGATTTTTTCTAAATGAAAAATTTAGAATTAAGGTTAAAGGTTTATCATTAGAGTCAATCTTGTAGTTATTTAAGATGTCAAACTTTACTATTTGATTGCATATGGAGATATTAGATATCACTTCATCTATAACATTATTACTAATCTCATGAATACATTAAATCTAGATAACTTTAGAATTTCAGTAACTTTAATTTTAATTTTAACATTAATTATAACTTTATTTTAAAATAATTTTATCTTTATTTTAAAATATTTTAGAAAATTTAGAAATATAAAAAATAAATAAATAAATATATATATATAGAGAGTAATGACAGGTTTATGTTTTTATTTTCATTAGGATTTCCATCCAACATAATGTAATGCATGCTTCTAGCTTTCACCAGTATTAAGAATCAAGTTGGTCTTAGGGTGGAAGTGATGAAACATCATAGGCTTTGTTATATTTTAAATGTGTGGTTCATTATAATTAAGACTATTGGAACCCATGTTAATGATAGAGTAAATGTTTGTCCAAGGGAAATGGTTTCCTTGAAGGTAGGATTTAGCATATCAAAGTTGCAATTTTTAGTGATATTTCATAATTATAAACTTGAGGAGAAGGGTTAAGATTACCTTTTGATTTAAAAAGATTTAGTTGTGAAAGGATTAAGATTACTTTTTGATTTAAAAAGATTTAGTTGTGATTTTTAAACTCAAAATTTATAAGTTTAAGATAATTTTTAAAGATTTTGTATTAAAAACAAAACAAGACACTTTTGTTAACAAATAAAAAGGTTTTATTAAAAAAAAATATTTAGAAAATGATAAGAAAATAAAATTAATAAATTTTGGAAAAATAAGGAAAAATAAATATATGAACAACATTGCTCACAAGAAATTAAATTTGTCCTCTTTCGAAGATGGCATCTCTTATATTTAAAAACAATTATACCTAAAAATATTATAACTAAAACAATTATACCTAAAAATATTATAAATGAGGTCACCAAAGCCATTTCTTAATGGCTTGGGTTCCCCTCTCTCCTTGGTAGTTGCTAACCTATATATGGAGGCATTTGAAAAATCTGCTATTGAATCATTCCCAATAAAACCAAAATGGTGGAAGAGGTTTGTGGATGATACTAACATAAACATTAAGCATGGGAAAGAAAGTTTGAATGAGTTTCTAGGCCATCTGAACAATAGATCAAATCATATCAAATTCACTATGGAGGTTGAAGAAGAAAACCAAATCCCATTCTTGGATGTACTCATCACAAAAAGAAATGGTGGTTCCCTGGGTCGTTAGGTTTATAGGAAAAAGACCCAGACTGATAGGTACCTACATGCAGACTCACACCATCTACCTACATAAAAGACAAGGGTGCTAAACACCATGGTAACTAGAGCTATCAAAATCTTGGATGAAGACCACCTAGAACAAGAAATAAACCACTTAACCAATGTATTCCAAATGAATGGATACAATAAAGATCAAATCATGAAAGTTATCCTGAAAGCTCATAGAAGATCGCAGAAACAAAGAAAGAACATTGATGGAACCAAGATTACTCTCCCTTATATTAAAGGAACAATGGATGTTATAGCCATGATTCTTCGTAAAAGAGACATTAGGGTTGCATTTTCTCCTCCTAAATCAGTAGTTAGAATGTTAGATTCTTCCAAAGACCCTGTAGAACCATTAAAACAAAAGGGTGTCTACAGTGTTCCTTGCTCTTGTGAGATACCCTATATTGGTGAAACGAGACACTCCGTCAAGGTTAGGCTCAAGGAACATTGTGTAGACATCAATCATGATTGTCATAAAAATCCAGCATTGGCCGACCATGCACACAACTCACACCACCACATACGCATTGAAGAAACAAAACTCATTGTTAGGGACGAACATTGTAGAAGGAGGAAAATCAGGGAAGCCATAGAGATAGAGAAGGCTCCATCAAATCTAAATAGAGACGATAAGCTTAAACTTAATGAGTGTTGGCACCCTCTAAATCGCCAGCTTAAAAACAATAAAACACACATAAATGAGAATAATTATTAATTATGAATAAATAATAATTAATAGTTTTTAATCATAATTTAAAAAAAAATTATAAAGTTAAAAAATTTAAATATTTTTAATAAAAACTTTTTAAATTTTTTTTTTTTTAAATTCTTAGAATTGATAATTTCTAGGTTAATAACTATATATAGTCCAAACATTAATAATTATATAGTCAATTTTTCTCTTAAATCTAACTTTTAAATAATTTTTAAATTAATTAATAAAAAATTCTTAATTAAATTATGAATAGGCTTTAATAATTTTTTAAAAATATTATTTTAATTTTTAATTTTTATAAGATAGTGTCTAGATTAACAATTATATAATCAAAAACATTAAATAAACATTAACATTATATTATAAAGCATTAATAATTAATAATTAATAATTAATAATTAATAATTAAAAATTAGTTTTTATTAAAAAAATTAATTTAATGTAAATTTCTAAGTTTAAACAATAATGTTAATAATAATATTAATAAGAATAAGAATAATATTTCTTAAACAAAAAGATAATAAGAATATTAATAAGAATAAGAATAATATTTCTTAAACAATAGTATAGGCTAATTTTCAAAAAAAATAATAAATTATAATGAAAAATAATTTTAAAATTTTAAAAAAACTTTAAAAAAATTTCAATTTAAAAAAATAATATCATTGTCTGGTATAAAAATTTTAGTATAAAATTTAACAATATAATCATATACTTATTAATGAACTATTATCCATACTTGAATAAACCTGAAATGCTTCTCTCTTAATGATGAGCCCTATTATCAGGTTCCTCCTTCTTCAAGCTTCCACTGCGTAAAATCATAAACAACCTAGAGGAAATGGCCATGTCATCAAATTGAAGCAAATTCCAATTGAAAAAAAAAAAACTTTCAATTTTTCATAACTTAAATGCTAAAAAATTTGAATTGATTAATTAAAAAGATTTTAACTAAAACAATTATACCTAGAGGAAATGGCCATGTCATCAAATTACTACGGGTATGTTCCATTGCTCGGGTAATTGAATTGGAAAATGTTGTGGTGTAAGAAAATTTTAGTAGGGGACAAAATTACGTATGTATATTAATTATAGTATTTTTAGAGTTTTATGATTTTGGAGTAAAGTTTAAAACTGTTTTTAGTATTTAAAGAAATAAGTTAAAGGTTTAAAATTTAGTTATATTTAATAAAATTAGATTTTTTTTTATAAATAATTAGTTGATTATTTTAAGTTGTTTATTTTTTTCCAATAATCAATTAGCATTTGTGGCATTTGATCATTCTACTCGCTATCAATTTGATAATTAAATTATGATAAAAATAAAAAAATAAAATCTAAAAATTATATATTAATAAATGTTATATACATTAAGATATATTTAATTGTATTTTACATTGTTTATATTTTATTATGTATATCTTAATTTATAAAACATTTATAGTTGTATGGCTTATGTGTATAATGGTTATGTACAATATTGTTAAGAGAAATTTAGAGTTATCTAAAGTTTATATAGAATTTTCCAGCTGATCATTTCACTTAAATACATAGTACTAAAGAGAAGAAAGCTTGATTGAGGTAGTGCTACATATTGTAACCTTTCTGTCACAATAATTTGATTCATTTATTTTCATGGGTTTTTGAAATACAAATAATTTGATCCATTTATTTTCATGGTTTTTTGAAATAGAAATAATTTGATTCATTTATTTTGATAGGTTTTTTTAAATACTTTGTATAATTAAAAAAAAAAAAATCTTCTTAAAACTATTTCATTTATACATTTTTTTCCATGAAAGAAATAATATTTTTAATTACCAAAAAAGTAAATCAAAATATATTTTTCAGATACTCTTTGTACTAAGCAATTTGCTATAAGTCCCTGCTTTTAAGTGCTCTAAACTTTAGACCATTATATAATTCCAGAAAAAATGTATTATTATTTTGCATAGGCTACTAAATTTTACAGTTCTTCATTGTCCATTACAAAATAATAACAAGAGTCCTTTCCAAGATAATGTATTAACCCACTCATTCTGCTCTCTGAAAATATGACAAATCTTGAAAAAGTGAAATGCTAGACTTCCAATTGCTTTACAGGTGCTTTAAACCCTTCAACCAGTTTACCACCAACCACTAATCTCCAAAAAGCTGTAGCTCACACACTTCTTCGTCATTGGTTAACTTGAGTAAGGTTTTCAAAGCCATACACTAAGCCCTGTTATTAGAGTCATAATCATTATTTTCTTTAAATTCAATAACATGATTTGCATAAATATAAAACATACCACTCAAACCAAATAATCTGTCAACACCTTGGCATGCCCCCATCAAAATAACACAAGTTCATCTCCTTATCAATTTTATTTCATTAACAATATGCATCTTTGGTACTCTTTCCTCCTCTTTAAAATATTTAAACAATGCCAACACCTGAGTTGTAACCCTAAAGGAAAACACTATAATTGTCTTAAATAATGTTGACATGCTCCTTAATAGAAAATCTAGACCAAAGATTTCCAACCTAAAGACTGTCACCTATATCTTTCCAAATTTGAGAAGAGTAAGAACAATGTATAAAAATATGCTCCATAGTTTCTTCTGCAATCTTGCACAAGATACACTAACTTGTCTCATGTTATTACTTTCCCACAAAAACTAAGGGTGAACTGAAACTTATGATCATTATGAGGCAAATTTAGAAAATAGAAAGTAAATAAGAGTGATAGAAACTTATGATCATTATGAGGCAAATTTAAAAAATAGAAAGTAAATAAGAGAAATTCATGTACTTTTAATTGAAATTTTTTCCCAGTTCCATAAAAAACTTTAACTATTAAATTTTACTTTCAAGAATTTTGATACATTTTAAAATTAATTAAATTATTAAAATTAACTCAACAAAATGGTGCTTACTAAAACTTTCTCTAAACCTTTTGACTAAGCTATAACGTACCTAGAGCGTATATACATCTTCATAGTCACTCCGTAGGAAGGATTTGGTTTCAATCATAAACAAGTGTGTCTCTATTTATAAGAGAATATTTACAAGGAATTGGGGGCAATCACAAAGGGATGTCATACTATTTGCTAGTGTGTAAAACAATAATTTGATGCTTATTTTTGTGTCCTTTTAAAATAGGTTTCGCAACTATTAAATCTTTTCTTCATGATTAACTTTTCAAAAGTTACATTTAACTCTGTCTAACTCTTATCAACTATTATTTTACTTTATTAACTTTTCAAAACTTACATTATTTTACTTCGTCTAACACTTATTTGAAGGGTTTTTAACCTTAACCTGAAGTATTTAAAGTCAAATTTTATTTATTATAACAAACACAATCTTCTAGCGTCGCAAAGTGAGGCAATAAAGAACATGGTTTATAAAGAAAGAAAATATTTCAAAATATTGTAACTAGTAAAAAATTTGTTATCTTTTAATTCATATTATAAAATATTATGAAGGTTTGAGTTTCTAATCCCATATAAGTTAAAAAAGAATCTTTTTAATGATTTTAAGTAAATGATGATGAATTAAAAGTCTTCATCATTTGAAGATAAATATTAAGAAAGTAATAAAATGTAAATAATAAATAACAAATATATCATATAGCATTTTTTTCAATTTATCTTTTTCAACTTTCTTTATAACCAAACTTAGTATCTTTCTCATTAATCATTTGAGAAAAAATAGTTAGCATAAAAAATACTTCATCAATCATTTGAGAAAAAGTAGTTAGCATAAAAAAATACGTATCCAAACTAAAAATGTAACATCTAATGACAACTCTAACACCTAGGGGTGTAGCCCACATTTGAAGAAATTTCATTAGCCATTAGGTTGTAAATTGATCAACTTTTGAATTTTAAGTTCCCATATGTTTATGGCTTCTTGGTTTAAACTTTCACCATCTAGCCGTTTGCACTTGGAGATGTTGGAATGATACATGAGATTTTGCTTCATGATTTGAATTATGTCAATGTACGACTTAGTTTATGCGATTCTTTTCATGCAATTACTTTTATATAACTATGATTTTACACAATTTAATTAATTAGTTAGTCAATGGCTCACTTTTAAATCAATTTATTATGTATAATGATTTCATTACACTTAGTTAAAAGCACTAAATCAATTCATAAAATAGACTAATATGACTACCTAATTTGAAATCTTACCATCTATATAATTAGAGATGTTAGAATCATGTGACCTTTTTGCTTTGTGATTATAGTTCTATGAGCTTTAGATTTGGAGCTCTTTTCTGAAATCACAATTTTAAACTATCTAATTGGTTAGTTATTCTATGTCTTATTACTAAATTTATTACTAGGTGTAATGATTTCCATGCAGTTTTACATCTTTGATGTATTTTTTGTCCACCACAAACATTGAAATCGAAGCACAACACAAAATAATCAAATTTATCTATTGTACAAACACTAAAATCAATGTGATATACTAAGAGAAATGAGCGTGTGATAAGGAGCACTCAAATTGCATGTATCTATTGATAGAGTGAACAAATGAAATGACTGTTCTCATTATTATGACGATCTTAACCATTTCATAATATAGGAATCAGCTTAGAATCATAATTCATGATTGTTAAAGTTGTGGAGTTCTTAGATTTTGGTCAGAATTAGAGAAAAAATGGCTAATGTAACTAAATAATTGATTGAAAATTATCCTAAACTTTATGCAATATAATGAATAATGAAATCAATATACTTGAAACTTCAATTCTAAAAGACTGCTTAAGGGTGAAAACATGAAGTTGGGTAACACTTTTGGCTTGTTTTTTACAAACAAAACTGCTAAATTTTATGTTTTTCAACTTCGACCTCTTCAAACCCATATCTCCCTTAGGAATTTCAACTTGAAGTAAACACAAAGGTTTTAGAGAATTTAATTAGAGTTCTACTCGTATTTTTTTTAATTTTTTTTATGGACATATTGTGGGACAAATTTGGTGCATACCAATGGCATATACTTGAAAATTTTAGGTATGGATAATGAGTGACCTGTGTGGACGTGGTTTTTTTTATAGATGGTTATTCATTTTAGGGAAAAAACTTGTATGTTCATAATCTACACACACTAAACTTGTTCATGGACTATATTTTGAGTTTTGTAAGACTTTGGGACTATTTTTTATTATTTATCGAAACAACATATGTTCAGAAAATGGTGCATTATCGACACACGTTGGTGAGCTTCAATTTTCTTTTGAGTGTGGCTCTTATTGGAAAAAGTAAAAGTACCATTTCTGAAGAGGATGAGCCAATTATGATCTCTGTGAAGATTTCAAATATTTTGGTGTTGTCTTTGTTATGATATTGAATTTTCATTTCGGGTGATTTTCAGAGTAACAAAATTCTTAAGGGATAAGGTTTAGAAAAAAATTATTAATAAATAGAAATTCAAATCGAAATGAAACAATTATTATATCATTGGAAACTAGATTCAGAGATGAATCCATTGCTACCAAGTCCGACAAATAATATTTAAAATTTGCAGGGGTTTGGGTTTGCTGAAGTTGCAGGTTCCAGAAAGATGCCAGATATTTTCGCAAGTTTTGCTGACCATAAACTCTCAGCCAAAAAAATATCTTCCAAACTCTCGGCCTAGAGTTTAGTTCAAACTCTCATTCGAGAGTTTTTTTAAAAATGCAGCTCGGTGATTGGTTCAAACTCTCAAACTAGAGTTTTTTTAAACTCTCGGACGAGAGTTTGAACTCTCAAAACTCTTGGCCTAGAGTTTGAGATTGACTTTCTTTCCCCTTTTCATCCACGTATCCTCTTTCTTTTTCACTCCGTTGTCACGGAATTGTTTCCCAGCTTCATGTTTTCACCCTTAAATCTTAGGTTTTAACTTAATTAATACTTAAAGCATGTTCAAATATCTTCCTTGTTCCTTGTTGTAAAGTAAAAAAATGAGTAAAAACAATATTAAATATATATTGATAGTAGATTACCAACATTACTTAGATGCATTATTCATCTTCATTCCTTTCAATGCATTATCCATGTTCTTTCCCTTCTTTCCTTTCTTCTAATATTTTTCTTATAATTTAATATTTTCCTTATAATTTAATAAACTTTGAACCTACTCCACCAATAGTCAAATCTAACCCAAGATACTCTCCTCAATTCATGAATTCGAGACTTGTAATAATCATATATTATATCCACACATGTTCAAACCAATATCTACGTGACACTCCCCTTCATTTTGCAGCGGTGCATGCACTGTTTATATCTGTGTTGAGATAAATGCTCATCATTTAGTGCATAGTGCATAGTCTCGACCCTTGCATTCAATGATAAGCTTGGCAACCGACGCTATTGGAAGTGAAATTATGCTTTCTCGATTGAATGAATTGTGCTCGTTTGAAGGAAAAACGCATCCATGCGAAGGTTGAGTGACTGACTTTGATTATGTAGAATGCATAAGTTTTATGCTTCGATTTACATGAAGTCACAATTCCATTAATATTAAGATTATAGTTTTAGTTGAGTTCAATATGTTGGGATGTGAATACTGTTATAGTTCCTAGGTTTTTTTTCATGAACAATTGTGTAACAGTTAGAAACAAATCATTTTTTGGAATCAATGGCTAGGTATAAAGATATGAGTGTATAAAGATATGAGTGGGTAACAACTCATTCTAGGGAATGAGAGGTTACGCCCATTGTGTTCCAATACCACTTGATGGTTTAGGGTTTTTGATACTATGAGATCAAGTATATATAGGACTGTTTTTGTAGTTCTCTTGTAACAATTACCAGCTTTGTTTTAAGAAAGGCCTAAAAAAACTCACCTTTTTGTGGATGTAGCCATATGTAATATTTCAAACCATGTTAATTGTTAGTGTTTCTATGTGTTTTGTTTTTTTTAACTTTTTTATTTTTATTTATTTAAGTGCAATACATTTGTTTATGTTATTATTTCTAACAACTGGTATCAAAACAAGGTTTTATGTGAGCACTTGCAAAATGGAAGAGACAAACAAATGGAAAATAGAGAAATTCTCAAGACATAATTTTGGAATGTGGAGGTTGCAGTTGGAATCCCTTTTGATCGAAAAGGACCTTTCAGTGATGCTGGAATGGAAATAAAAAAATCCAACTACAATGCCAAATGAAAATTGGGACAAACTAGATCAAAAGGTTGTTGCTACAATCATTCTCTCTTTATCATGTAATGTCTTGTTCAATGTCTCAACACAGAAGACAATAAAGGGATCATGGGATAATCTATCAAACCTCCACTGAGATTCTCTTTACATCAAACAAGGTATTTTTAATGAATAAATTGTTCAATTTAAAGATGCAGGAAAGCAGTATGATCACAAATCGCCTGAATGAATTCAATATGTTGATTAGCCAATTATTGTCAGTAGGCATCACATTGGAATATGTTGTTGTGTTCATTGCTTGATAGTTGGGAAGAAGTTGTTATGGTTGTTAGTAAGTTGGTATCTAGCTCAATTTATGGATCTGGTAAGAAGGGAAGCATGTTAAAATTTGATGATGGTGTTAGGGTTCTTCTCACAGAGGACATGAGAAGGAAAAATCAAGCTACATCATCAGGAGATGATTTGGTAGCTAGCAGTAGAGGGAGAACACAAGAATGAAGGAAGAATAGTCATAGGGGAAGGTCAATACATATATGAGTAATCTAGGAAAAATTCATTGGAAGGCAATGAAATGGATTCTTAGATATATGAAAGGAACATCAAATCATTGATTGAAGCTCATAGGGGAATACACACAATTGCGAGGATATGTAGAGTAAGACATTGCTAGTGGCTTAGATTGAAGACTCTCTACAACTGGGTATGTGTTCAAATTGGTAGGAGCATCAATTGGTTGGATTTTTAGGTTATAGAAGGTGGTGGCTCTTTCAACTACTAAAGAATAATATATTGCAATCACAAAAGTAGATAAGAAAATGTTGTGGTTGTAGAGGCCATCGTCTAAATTGGGTATTAGACACAAGGAATTTGTGTTATACACTGATAGAAAAAGCACTATACTTTGGTAAAAAATGCAACATTTCATTGATGGACAAACCACATAGATTTATAATATCATTTTATTCGAAGTATCCTCGAACAAAGAAACATGAGGTTGGAGAAGATACATACTAATATGAGTTTTGTAGATGCATTTACCAAGGTTGTTCCAAAAGAGAAGTTGGAGTTCTGCAAAGCTTCTCTTGGTCTAGTAAAAATGTGACAATAGGCCATAGAAAGAAGGTAAAATATCTGAGCATGGTTGCAAGAAACATGAATCAGACTTCAAGTGGGAGATTGTTGGGATGTGAAGCCCAATTTAGAGGATTGTTATAGTTCCTACGTTTTTATTTCATGAACAATTGTGTAACAACTGGAAAAAAATCATTCCTTAAAGTTGGTGGCTAGATGTAAGGTATGAGTTGGTAACAACTCATTCTTGGGAATAGGTGGATTATGCCATTGTATTCCAATACCACTTGATGGTTTAGGGTTTTTTGATACTATGAGATCAAGAATATATAAGACTTCTTTTGTATTCCTCTTTTAAAAATTATCAACAACATTTTAAGAAGGGCCTAGAGAATACATGCTTTCTTGTGGATGTAGCCATATGTAATATGGAGAACCATTAAAGAATTCATCTTTACAAAGTAGTGAACCATGTTAATTGTTAGTGTCTTTGTGTGTGTCTTTTTTTCTCTTTGTTTATTTATGCTTATTTAAGTGCAATACATTTGTCTTTGTTATTGCTCCTAACATAATATAATTTGCAGGACATGATATTGCTAGTTAACATTTATGTACCTATCATTAATATTGGTAGGTGATGGTGGCATTAATGTTCCTAATTGCATGAAATTGTTGTGGTTTACTAGAATGTGTTGTGTGATATTGGTGTTTCATGTTCTCATCATTGTTAAAGCATGGTTATGTCCATACTGTATTTTCTTGAAAAAAAAATTGGAGCATTAAAGGAATCCCTTGCATCTCGATGCATGGGCTGTTGTACTAGAGAAAGATATTGGTTTGGGATGGAGAGAGTAATCAATAAGCATCAAAAAAAATTCGAAAGATTATATTCAAGTAATCAGAGTCTACCTTAAATATGATGTACTTAATTGAAATAGCTAATAGATCTCTTAATTAAATTGTTTCTACAATTGTAAATCTTAATGGTTAAAAACATGTGTTTCCTCCTAAGAGTTCATAGGTTCAAATCTGAAGGACGTAGGGCATGTACACCTCTGTAAAATTTAGCACTTAGAGGAGGTCCCTTATCCAACAAACAATGTCATCCATACACCAAATTGGTAATTGGTGTCTTGCTTGATTGTGCCCTTAAAAATAGATGATAATAATGATAATTAAAAGTATAAATCATATTTATTCTTTTAATAATATAAATTAGTATTTTGTAACCATAATGTATCAATGAATTTGTATATAAAGTTGATGATGGCCCATTATATCTGCTAGATTAAGGTGTTCGATTACAGTAATCTAATTGTTGGCATGCCCATCCTAGAGTAGCAGGCTACCCCATAGTAAATTTTGACTCCATAATAGTAAAACAAGCGATAGCAGGCTACTCCATAGTAAATTTTGACTCCATAATAATAAAACAAGCGAGACATAGACTCGAGAGGCATCAAATGTGTAATGGTCTTCCATTATTGGCATCAAAAATTTGTTACACTAAGATTTAAAAATTTTAACACTGTAAATTAATTTAAAACAGTAGTATTACATCTAGTCCTCGTATTGGCGCTTTGTGATCAAATTCATAGACAATCAAACATAAAACTATGAAACTACATATAAAACAGTAGAAATGGTTCACATTTTATTGTCCTTCATTTGATAAATAAACAAGTGCAATCATTAGTTCTGTTTCCAAAAACCAAGAGAACATGTAACATTGGTTGTTACATATAATCCGTTAGTGTTAGCATTGTATAGAGCATTGTTATGTTGGGATAGGTAATATTCAAGAGTAAGTTTGAACATTTGATGGGATCAGTCAGCTATGGGATCCACTCTGCGCATAAACACGAGAAGCCTTTTGATGTTTTTCTATGTTCTTTCTTTTCTCCTGACCTCGTTAGTCCTCATGCCTGTAAAATCTGCATGTCTTCCATTCGCTATGATTAAGTTTCCACCACGGTGCTTCAGCTCTGCAGTGTAACACCGTGATTCGATTTAAGTTTTTGAGTTCAGGAGAATTTCTTCAATTATTGTTTTAAATTTATGAAAGTGTTTGTGCTTTGAAATTAAACTGAAAATCAAGGTTGAATTGTATATATTTGAAAAACATGCATTTGGTTACACTGAAAGATAGAAGAAAGGTGTTTTTTAAGTTTCATATCCACTGTTTCTTGAATCGTGACCTTACACAAGAAGTGCCTTAACAGTATACCCATTTAGTGTCTATTCTACGCCTCATGGACAAATATAGAAGAAAAGTTGTTTTTATGGTTGGGCCAACAATTTCATAGCATTGTTAGAGTCATTGATTGTCTCACAAATTTGATTAATTATCTCAAATTTTTGCATCGATTGTTACACTGATATGTGTATATATCTTAGAATTTGGGGTGGACTACCATCTATGCTTTTCCTAGATTGAAGGAGGATGGGACAAGTGTACTATCTAGATTGATTTTATGGTAGTCGTTCCAAAATAAAAAATAAAAATAAAAAACTAAAAAAAAACTAGTAGTTGATGCATAGATAACTCGTAGCTCATTCATGCATGGATAACACGTAGAGACAACATATTTAACTACAGAAGGTAACAGGTAGCTGAGGCATAAACAACAAGTGATTACAACTAACCATGGGGAACAAGTAACAAATAACTTATCCATGGCACTTAACTTGTAACCTATCGGTGTTCACCGACTACAAATTAAATAGTAATGCTAGTATTAAAATTTTGATTAATAAATAGAATTTAGGCATCTCAAAGTTGCGAAGGTTATTGTCGGATGCTAATCAAGTGATGTAATTCCAACATTGAATGACTCGTCGTGCTAGTAGAGGGGTGAGAGAGTGTTGTTCTCAACCATGCCTCTAACAATTTCATAGCATTGTTAGAGTTATTAATTGTCTCATAAGCGAGGGGGTGTTGTTCTCGACAATGCCTCTCCAACAATTTCATAGCATTGTTAGAGTCATTAATTGTTTCATAAGTGAAGGAGTGGTGTTCTCAACAATGCCTCTCTAACAATTTCATAGCATGGTTAGAGTCATTAATTGTCTCATAAGCTAGGGAGTGTTGTTTTCAACCATGTTTCTTTAACCGGTTCCTAGCATTGTTAGAGTCATTACTTGTCTCATATATTTTATTGATGGTAAAATTTAGGCATCTCAAAGTCGTAATTTCATCATGATATCTCATAATTCTAAACTTGAGGGGAGGGTTGAGATTAGGATGTTGGTATTCCTTTTATGCACTTTGGTTTGGAGAGTTTTGGTTGTGATTTTCAAATTCAAGTTTTTTAAAGTTAGGATTAGAGATTTTGCAGTAAAAACAAAACAAAACTCCTTTATTGAACAAGTAAAATGTTTGAACATTAAATGCAAAATAATGTTAACACAATAATAAGAAAACAAACCAATAATTTTTAGAAGAGTAAAGAAAAATAATTATATGAAAAACTTTGCTCACCATAGATGAAATTTGTTCTCCTTAGTTAATGAATATTGTGTGATGCTCATTAAGTGGTGTAATTCCATGCATTGAAATTTTTCTTCTTCCTTCTCAATGGATTATTATTGTGTGATGCTCATCAAGTGGTGTAATTCCATGCATTGAATGACTTGTGGTGCTAGTAGATGGGCAAGGGAGTGTTGTTCTCAACAACAACAAAAAAATTCCTTGGGTTTTGAATGAATGAAACTTTTGTCCCTTGAATGAATGAGAGAAAGCTATGGAATATTTTGTTTTTTATGAACATGTAAGTCTTACAGCCACATGTGTTATATCTGAATTATAGCTGGTACTTTTTAATACCTAGTTATTATCATGGTATTAAGCTAAGAATTACAGAAATCCAAATCAGTGGTTTCAATGTACTTTTGTTCTAAAGGATTTTTGGTTATGTGATTGGAGCAATTTGCTGATCCTACACACTCTTTCACTATCTGCATCTTCTTTGAATCATTGTCAACTTTTAACATTCTTTATGACATCTTTCATTTCATGTCACCTAGAGAAAACGCTTACTTGAACAAAATTTAGAATTTAACTTTCAATCTTGATCACTTGCTTATACTCGTAGATGAAAACATATATCTACTGTACTAGTCTTGAACACGTTCATGTGAAAAATTTGGCTTTCCTCAAAACTACGATTTTGAAGAACGACAACTCTCTATTTTAATCTTGTCTAAACCTCGTCATGTTCAAAATAGTGTTCTAAACTTTAGTAATCATTTTTATCACTCCTAGGAAATCAACATTAAAAGACTATTCATGTATAATATTTGTTTGGGCACCATTTGCTTTCCTCCCACATAACAAGTAAAAGACGATTCATGTAATATTTGTTTGGGCACCATTTGCTTTGGAGTGTATCACTTGTTTACATATTCTTTTATGTAGTTAAAAATATATTTTTGTTATTAACAACCTCGTGATTGTAAAAATATGTTCTATCATTAAGCTATTGTTATAGGATACAGTTATATGTTCATAAAGTAATACTTAACACATTATAAATTTATAATGGGTTAACTATCACTCTATGAATATATAAGCGTATCACTGACATGCTATACTTATAATGTGTTAACTAACACTCTATGAATATATAAGTGTATCAATGACATTCTGTATTGCAGGCAAAACTTGAAATTGCTCTTTCTCTCTACTCTCGGTTATAAAAAAAATAACTTTCTTTCCATGATAGGCATTATTTATCTATTTTCCTTATCTTCTCTAGCGCTTGTTCTCGTGGATAATACAATACCATCCATAAAGCCATAGCAAAGAACAAGAAAAACCATCCACAATAGAACCATAGTAAACAACAAGAAGAAAAAGTTAAACTCTTTTTGAAAAATACAACAATATCTAGATAGCCCTCTAAGTCTTTTCCCCAACTTCCATTACAAAAATCTAAGAAATAGTCATATACTCCTCCCTTTACAATAAGTGACCACTTTATTCTTAGTCATTTTCCCTAGATACAAATCTTTTAATAGGGACATAGACATAAGGGGAGAAACTCTAGGGATTTCATTCCAACAACAATAAATAAGAATGCCCTAGAACCATAACAATTCAGGAACCTTGGTGGGAAGACCAATGCAGGGACATCACAAATCCCAAGGATCCACATTATAAATAAATCATAAGGGTTTTAATCTATTTTCCCAAGACTTTTAGGGTTTAATCATAAAAGTTTTTAATCTGTTTTCCCAAGACTTTTAGGGTTTAATCATAAGGTTTTTAATACATTTTCTCAATACTTTTAGGGTTTTCAAATATCTATAGTATGTAAAAAATATTTAAATTTTTTTCATTGTTTCAACAATCTCCTAGGTAGGTATGCATACCCATGGTAAATCACCAGTAAACAGAGACCTAGGTGATAGGGAGGGTATGCGATCATGGTTAACTTGGTAATAATCTTTGGGGGTAGGTATTTACCCCATGTCAAATTCAAAAGGGAGAATGTTGGGTTAATATTGAATTGGAGAGAGAGTCATTGAATTAAACATTGACTTAAATCAACAACTGGGTTTTAGTAGCCTATGGTATTGTGCCTATGGATTGCATGTAATAAATTCTATTCAAAGGCTTGGTAAACTCCATCGTAAATGGGCCTAATTGTGAGTGGATGTCTAGCTCACTTGGTCATCTTGGATAGATTTGGCGAAGGTTTGGAATGCAAAGTTCGAGGTGGAGCACTAAAGGTGTCTAGGCTATAAGGTGTGGGTCTATATCTTTCAAACAAAGGATGATGTGTTTAAGCAATTTAGAGATTTGGTTGAAAAGAGAACTAGAAATCCAATCAAGTGTTTGAGAACAAATGATGAGGTGAGTTCACATCTTTGTAATTTGGAAATTCTTGCAAGGAAGTTGCGATCGAATGATTTAAATCCATAGTTTACACTCCTCAAAAAATGGTGTTGTTGAATGCATGGAAAGGACTCTTCTAGAGAGAGTAAGGAGCATGCTCAGTAACTCCAAGTTGCAGTAAGAGTTGTAGGAAGAAGTGGTCACTGTGGCTTGCTATGTGGTAAAATGGTCACCATCAGTTACAATAGACTGGAAGATTCTTGAAGAGGTAAGGACAGGTCATTCTTATAATTATTCAAATACATGAAAATTCTTAATTGTGATTCTTATGCTCTTGTCTCTAAGAATCATCATTCTAAATTGGACCCCAGGTCAAATAGATATATCTTTGTTGGTTATAGTGATGGATTTAAGGGATATAGATTGTGGGATCCTAGTGCCCACAGAAATCATCATTAGCAGATATATGTATACGGAACAACTAAAAGGTTTTTTTTAGTATCACAAAAGAATATTTGTTTTCAAACTCAAGATTTCATTGTATGGCATGAATCTCAAGAAGGTAATGGTACAAGATGTTTGATTCCTCCATGGTGAGACATAATTTTTCAAAAGAGTGAATATAACCATTTTGTTTACTTCAAAATTTCAGAAAATTGTCTATTCATTATCTCGATGTTGTATTTTGACAATATGATTGTTGCAAGCAAAAGCATGATTAATATTTGGATGTTAACAAATCAGTTTGTAGGATGTTTGAGATGAAGGACCTGGTAGCAATAAAACAAATCCTAAGCATTGAAATACACAAAGATGGGAAACATGGTAAGATTTGGTTATCACAACAAAAGTATGAAGACAAGATACTTATGATATTTGGTATGGATAATGTGAAACTAGTAAATATCCCTCTAGCTTTCCATTGTAAGCTTTCTTCACGTTTATGTCCTAGTAATGAAGAAGAAAAAGGTTATATGTCTCGTGTATCAAATGCTAGTAGGAAGTTTAATGTATGCGATGGAATGTTGAAGAACATATATTTCACATGTAGTTGATGTTGTCAGTGGAAAAATGGAAAATCAAAATAAATAGCATTTGGAAGCAATGAAATGTGTGCTTTGGTATCTTAGAGGCATGAATGCTTATTGTATCGCCTACAATGGTTGCATTGATTTGGTGTGTGGCTATGTTGGTTCAATTTTTTTAGGTGATTTGGGCAATAGGAGATCTAACTTAGGTTATGTCTCACATGTGTGCAAATAGACAATTTGGTTAAAGGGTCCATTGGGTAAGTTTGGAATAATACATGACAAGGTTATCAATGGAAGTGGGGTAGTTCCTGAGAAAGTCGATGCTTAAGAAAATCGTGCATACCTATCCACAAAACTAGTATTGTTAGAGAAGCTACAATGGTGGTTGGATTCTCTTGTATTGCAAAAAGGTGATGAATGAACTAGGGAAAGGTTTCAGGTAAATTGTTGTTAAGGTGGAGATTGTTGAAGTAGTGACAAAAATATTTTATTTATGGATATGGTATTTCACCATAATTAATACAATAGATTCATTCTAGCAATTCAAACAACTAATTATTGTTGAATATGTAACAAAGTAAATTAACCTAAGAAAGAATACAATTGTTGCATAATAAATTGGCCAGTTTTTTGTAACTGTGGAAAGAATGTTATAGACTTGCATAGCTACAATTGGCAAGTTTTCCCTAAATGGAAAAGGGAAATTGTTGTAACACTCAGGAGAGAGGGTGAATGGATTGTAGTCATGATGTTGGGTAAGTGTAATCTCCTTCAGCAATAAGAATATCGTTGCTTTTCCCATGGATGTTTCCTTATATAGGGTTTTACCACATAATTGTTGTGTTCTTTGTGTTTGTTATTGTTGTTCTAAATCTATGTTGCAATTTTTTTCTTCCATGCTTTTGCTACAAAAAAATGAAAGCATAATCATATAACATTAAAATGGTTCATGTGATGCATTAAATTTAAAAAAAAACAGATGATTGTAAGAAAAAATATCATATCCCTGAAATGTATTTTAAATCTATGGGAGAAACATCGATAAATATGTTATCGTGATTTTGCTTTTCTAAGAAAAACGTTGTTAAAAATTTAAGTTATATATATATATATAACTTTATATACTCAAAAAATAAAATTTCCTACCACCGCTATAATTGAAATGGTTCCAAATGAAAATCTATAAAAATATCTAGATATTTATCAACATATAATATCCCAAAATACTGCAATATGTACCTGTCCTTGATGATCTGATAGTGTATTACTGTATGTAAAAATCTTGCATATTATGGTCCATAGGTCCCACTATCTTTCCATCCAAAACTACTGAAAAATATATGCATGTAGATTTCAATGAGTTGTGCCTGTAAAGTATACAATCGTGCTGAAAAAACAAGATATTTTGTAAGAAATCCCAGCTGCCATAAATTTATATAATGAATTACAAAGTTGTGAGACATAGTTCTTGCATATAATTTGAAACAGCTCCATTCTCTTCCACCATGATGCTCCACACTCCATTGGTTAAAATTCCTTCTTTCGATAGTTCGTCAGCGACATGATTTCTTTCTCAATTGAAAGAGATATTTTTAAAGAGAGAACATAGTCTCCAGATCTCTTCCAAGATCAAAAGTAACCAGATGTGATGATATGTGTGTTTCCTCTTTTCCCAGTTTATGTGATGATATGTGTGTTTCCTCTTTTCCCAGTTTATAACAATGAGTGAATCCCCAAACACTTGAATATCTTCCAACCTCAATTCCTAAGCTAAAAAGATGAGTAGTTTTAGGGACATTAAATCTAAGTAATTATTGGAACCTTCCTTGAGATTTGCTTTAAACTTATAGAATACTCTTTGAGATTTTAAAACAATTCCTCCTACACTAGCATTGTTATCTTGCGCTACTCCCTCACAATATGCCCAAGATGTGGCCCCATCTATGTCCTTAATCTGGATCTTGCGAGTTTTGATTTCTTTTTATATTTTGAGGATAGAAATTCAGAATACCCAAACTTTAAAATGCACATCTAGAAAGAATGATCTCTATACATTCAAAATAATTGTATTCCTCACAATCCATATACCCCATGCCAATATATATGGCAGTGCTAAATATTGCTATTCCTACGGGTTATTATGCCAATTCCTTAGTCTATCTTCAATAGAATTGCCTTCCCATACCAAAGTGCACCCTATGTGAACAATCTATTATGAGATGTGCATTTGTTTCTTCACTCAAATAGCATAGCACCTGCCTGGACCTTGGATTGGTCGCCTTTGTATATGGTTCCAATTTAAGACCTTGTTGTTGAGTAGACACCACATGAAAAGTTTTGATTTTGAAGGACAATTTATCCTGGAAATACTCTTCCACCACCGGATAGGAGCATCATTTCCTAAAGTACAAAAATACTTATATCCTACTTTCGGTGTATATAATCCCATTGGAGGCAAAGTCCACATCATCTTAACACTTGTATTCTGAATGTGTATTGAGGCATTTTTTTAGAGAATTCACATAGGTGTTCCAATACCATACATCATCTTCAACAAATCCCAAGATGTGTGCCAGAATCCAACCCTATTGCCAAACATATGTGTTTGTTGGATCAACAATTTGATGGAAGGTGTCATATCCAAGACTCCTAATTCGTGAGTTTCCCCACCCAATCCACTAATCTTCACCCAAATTAACTTTTCTACCATCTCCAATTTTCCAAGCAAGCCCTTGCTCAAGTATAGGAAGTGCATTATTCAAATCTCTCCAAAAATTAGATATATTATGCTGTCCTTTCCTAGGAGTTCTAATCCATTCCTCCACATATACATTATGTGCTAAAATTGCAGAATAACTTTCTCAATTTTTCTAGAATTCCTTTAGGAATTCTAGTCAGAATCATCCACTATACCGGTGCGGCTTCAAGTACTGATTTGACCAGTACCAATCTACCATTTCTGGACAACCATTTACTGCACAATCTATTAATGTGACCTTCCAATCTTCTAATGAGCCACCTCCCATCTAAAATCATATACCCATTTGGCTTTATATGAAAACCCAAGTATTTCATTCCAACAGAAAAAATTTCAACCTTAAAGGGAAAGATGCTTAAATAGAAACAAATTTCCTCTTCCTCAAGTCCAAATAGAGAGATAGATGACTTACTAACATTAACTTTCATTCTAGTAGCTAGTTAGAAGAGCTTCAGGATATTATTCAGAGCCATCATATCCCACCTTGATCCATTACAAAATATAAGAGTATCATCTGCGAACAATAAATGGGATATGTAAATATTCCACGAAGGTGGTTCACCATTTTTGGCAGATGGAAGCTAAAAAAATTGTTTTTCGAACCCTCGATCGAGGGTTTTAAAATCTCGATCGAGGGTTTTAAAAGACCTCAATCGAGGGTTGAAACAAGAGCTCGATCTAGCTTTTAAAACCCTCAATCGAGCTTTTGAAAAGCTCGCAAAAGCTCGATCTAGCTTTTGAAAAACATAAAAAGGCTCATTTTAGGCCCTCGATCGAGGGTTTAAAATACCTTGATCGAGGTCTTGTTAAACCCTCAATCGAGGTATTTTTAAACCCTCGATCGAGGTCTTGTTAAACCCTCAATCGAGGTATTTTTAAACCCTCAATCGAGGTATTTAGCTCGATCGAGGGCTTAAAAAACAGGCCAAGAGCCATTTTCACTGCAGAATGAAAGTTTTGTCTGCCTTCCACAGAGTTAAACCATGTCATTAAATGCTCATTAATGAGCAGACTTGATACCATTGGATTCGTCAACGAATCCTCTATCCAGATATATAAAATTTACGAATTTTTATCTTCATATGTCTATTGTTTTTAAATTTCTACTAAAATTTGTCCTAAAACCATGCCGACAACTTCGATTGAGCTCAAAGATGAATCCACAACATTCAAAATACACATCCAAAAAATTTGAAAAAATACACAAGCCCCAGATAAATGCGTCCTCTTTAAAAGGGTGTTTTTAGTTTTGGAAATTATGTAAAAAATCAAAAGATTTCGTGCACGCACACACATGTGTGCAAAATACGACTTAAATATTCATTGGTAAGTTTCGAAAAATAATAATAAATATAATTTTTCGAAAAAAATTAAAAGAAAAATATGTAAGCCCCAGTGCACTCTGTCTACATCATGTTCACATATTTCATTTTTTTAAATTATTACTTTAACATTAATTTATTGTGAACGCACACAAACTACTTGTTAATTGCTCTTCAAATTTTTAAGTACACACATTTCATTAAATGAAAATTCGACACGATATATGGCATTCGTATATTTCAAAAAAAATATCATTGGAAATCCAACATAATTATCTACATTTCATTTTTCAACCGCATGTCAAAATTCATGTGGCAAGTATGAGTTTAGAGGGCTTCAATTTAATACATGGGTAAAATTTATGTTTTTCACCGTCATATTTGGCCAAAAAGAATTACCCATCTTCATGGAATCTAACTTTGATGTAGATACCCTTAAAGTTACCATTGCTCTTTGCATTTAACAAGGCTTGGCTCAGGCCCTCAGCTACCAACAAAAACAAGAGAGGCAATAGTGGACATCCCTATCTGACACCTCTACCCATTTTAAAAAAGCCCAAAGCTGCTCCATTTATGAGAATAGCTAATGAGACCGATTGAAGAGAGCTTATTATCCAGTGGATAAAATCAATAGAGAATCCAAGGTTGGTAAAAAGGATCCTGAGATATGTGCAACTGAACCGATCAAAAGCCTTCTCCAAATCAAATTTGATGATTGTCGCATGTAAATTTCTAGTTTTAATTGAGTAAAGACCTTCGTGAGCTACTCCTATTGCATTAATTCATCATGTGTCTGACGACCTTCCAAAAAAACAAATTGTTCCACAAATATGCTTTTTGAGAGAATTGATTTCAACCTTCTAGATATTATTTGGAGATCGCTTTAATTGATCGAACTATAGCCCATGGGAAAGTGAGGGCCTTATTATAAAAAATACGGCAGTAGGTAAACCATTTTTGATAGAGATGTAGAGCATCCATCTTTGCAAAAGCCCGGAAAGAAGTGGTGAAAATAGAATCACCACTTCCCTAGTTCATTCATCACCTTTTTACAATACAAGAGAATCCAACCACCATTGTAGCTTCTCTAACAATATTGGTTTTGTGGACAGGTATGCACAATTTTCTTAACCATGGACTTTCTCAGGAACTACCCCACTTCCATTGATAACCTTGTCATGTATTATTCCAAACTTACCCAATGGACCCTTTAACCAAATTGTCTATTTGCACACATGTGAGACATAACCTAAGTTAGATCTCCTATTGCCCAAATCACCTACAAAATTTGAACCAACATAGCCACACACCAAATCAATGCAACCATTGTAGGTGATGCAATAAGCATTCATGCCTCTAAGATACCAAAGCACACATTTCATTGCTTCCAAATGTTATTTATTTTGATTTTCCATTTGTCCACTGACAACATCAACTGCATGTGAAATATATGTTCTTCAACATTCCATCGCATACATTAAACTTCCTACTAGCATATGATACACGAGACATACAACCTTTTTCTTCTTCATTACTAGGACATAAACGTGAAGAAAGCTTATAATGGAAAGCTAGAGGGATATTTACCAGTTTCACATTATCCATACCAAATATCATAAGTATCTTGTCTTCATACTTTTGTTGTGATAACCAAATCTTACCATGTTTCCCATCTTTGTGTATTTCAATGCTTAGGATTTGTTTTATTGCTACCAGGTCCTTCATCTCAAACATCCTACCAACTGATTTGTTAACATGAAGATACTAATCATGCTTTTGCTTGCAACAATCATATCATCAAAATACAACATGGAGATAATGAATAGACAATTTTCTGAAATTTTGAAGTAAACACAATGGTTATATTCACTCTTTTGAAAAATTATGTCTCACCATGGAGGAATCAAACATCTTGTACCATCACCTTCTTGAGCTTAATGCCATACAATGAAATCTTGAGTTTGCAAACAAATATTCTTTTGCGATACTAAAAAACCCTTCTAGTTGTTCCATATACATATATTTGCTAATGATGATTTCTGTGGGCACTAGCATCCCACAATCTGTATCCCTTAAATCCATCACTATAACCAAAAAAGATATATCTATTTGACCTGGGGTCCAATTTAGAACGATGATTCTTAGAGACAAGAGCATAAGCATCACAATTAAGAATTTTCATGTATTTGAATAATGATAAGAATGACCTGTCCTTACATCTTCAATAATCTTCCAGTCTATTGTAACTGATGGTGACCATTTTACCACATAGCAAGTCACAGTGACCACTTCTTCCTACAACTCTTACTGCAACTTGGAGTTACTGAGCATGCTCCTTACTCTCTCTAGAAGAGTCCTTTCCATGCATTCATTTTTTGAGGAGTGTAAACTATGGATTTAAATCATTCGATCGCAACTTCCTTGCAAGAATTTCCAAATTACAAAGATGTGAACTCACCTCATCATTTGTTCTCAAACACTTGATTGGATTTCTAGTTCTCTTTTTAACCAAATCTCTAAATTGCTTAAACACATCATCCTTTGTTTGAAAGATATAGACCCACACCTTATAGCCTAGACACCTTTAGTGCTCCACCTCGAACTTTGCATTCCAAACCTTCGCCAAATCTAGCCAAGATGACCAAGTGAGCTAGACATCCACTCACAATTAGTCCCATTTACGATGGAGTTTACCAAGCCTTTGAATAGAATTTATTACATGCAATCCATAGGCACAATACCATAGGCTACTAAAACCCAGTTGTTGATCTAAGTCAATGTTTAATTCTATGACTCTCTCTCCAACTCAAGATTAACCCAACATCCTCCCTTTTAAATTTGACATGGGGTAAATACTTGCCCCCAAAGATTATTACCAAGGTAACCATGATCGCATACCCTCCCTATCACCTAGGTCTATGTTTACTGGTGATTTACCATGGGTATGCATACCTACCTAGGATATTGTTGAAACAATGAAAAAAAATTAAATATTTTTTACATACTATAGATATTTGAAAACCCTAAAAGTATTGAGAAAATGTATTAAAAACCTTATGATTAAACCCTAAAAGTCTTGGGAAAACAGATTAAAAACCTTTATGATTAAACCCTAAAAGTCTTGGGAAAATAGATTAAAACCCTAATGATTTATTTATAATGTGGATCCTTGGGATTTGTGATGTCCTTGCATTGGTCTTCCCACCAAGGTTCCTGAGTTGTTATGGTCCTAGGGCATTCTTATTTATTGTTGTTGGAATGGAATCCCTAGAGTTTCTCCCCTTATGTCTATGTCCCTGTTAAAAGATTTGTATCTAGGGAAAATGACTAAGAATAAAGTGGTCACTTATTGTAAAGGGAGGAGTATATGACTATTTCTTAGATTTTTGTAATGGAAGTTGGGGAAAAGACTTAGAGGGCTATCTAGATATTGTTGTATTTTTCAAAAAGAGTTTAAATTTTTCTTCTTGTTGTTTACTATGGTTCTATTGTGGATGGTTTTTCTTGTTCTTTGTTATGGCTTTATGGATGGTATTGTATTATCCACGAGAACAAGAGCTAGAGAAGATAAGGAAAATAGATAAATAATGCCTGTCATGGGAAGAAAGTTATTTTTTTTATAACCAAGAGTAGAGAGAAAGAGAAATTTCAAGTTTTGCCTGCAATACAGAATGTCATTGATACACTTATATATTCATAGAGTGTTAGTTAACACATTATAAGTATAGCATGTCAGTGATACGCTTATATATTCATAGAGTGATAGTTAACCCATTATAAATTTATAATGTGTTAAGTATTACTTTACGAACATATAAGTGTATCCTATAACAATAACTTAATGATAGAACATATTTTTACAATCACGAGGTTGTTAATAACAAAAATATCTTTTTTACTACATAAAAGAATATGTAAACAAGTGATACACTCCAATTGTTATGTGGGGAAAGCAAATGGTGCCCAAACAAATATTACATGAATCGTCTTTTAATTGTTATGTGGGAGGAAAGCAAATGGTGCCCAAACAAATATTATACATGAATAGTCTTTTAATGTTGATTTCCTAGGAGTGATAAAAATGATTACTAAAGTTTAGAACACTATTTTGAACATGACGAGGTTTAGACAAGATTAAAATAGAGAGTTGTCGTTCTTCAAAATCGTAGTTTTGAGGGAAGCCAAATTTTTCACATGAACGTGTTCAAGACTAGTAAAGTAGAAATATGTTTTCATCCACGAGTATAAGCAAGTGATAAGATTGAAAGTTAAATTCTAAATTTTGTTCAAGTAAACGTTTTCTATAGGTGACATGAAATGAAAGATGTCATAAAGAATGTTAAAAGTTGACAATGATTCAAAGCAGATGCAGATAGTGAAAGAGTGTGTAGGATCAGCAAATTGCTCCAATCACATAACCAAGAATCCTTTAGAACAAAATTACATTGAAATCTCACTAATTTG
Source organism: Larix kaempferi (assembly GCA_027924585.1). Classification (NCBI taxonomy): domain Eukaryota; kingdom Viridiplantae; phylum Streptophyta; class Pinopsida; order Pinales; family Pinaceae; genus Larix; species Larix kaempferi. Next base: position 107,572 of record BSBM01000949.1, on the reverse strand, counting down.
GATTTCTGTAATACATCCTCATTATTTGAAAGCATAACATCCTCTTGCATTCTTAGCTTAATACCATGATAATAACTAAGTATTAAAAAGTACCAGCTATAATGCAGATATAACACATGTGGCTGTAAGACTTACATGTTCATAAAAAACAACATATTCCATAGCTTTCTCTCATTCATTCAAGGAACAAAAGTTTCATTCATTCAAAACCCAAGGAAAAAAAAAAATTTGTTGAGAACAACACTCCCTTGCCCATCTACTAGCACCACAAGTCATTCAATGCATGAAATTACACCACTTGATGAGCATCACACAATAATAATCCATTGAGAAGGAAGAAGAAAAAATTCAATGCATAGAATTACACCACTTAATGAGCATCACACAATATTCATTAGCTAAGGAGAACAAATTTCATCTATGGTGAGCAAAGTTTTTCATATAATTATTTTTCTTTACTCTTCTAAAAATTATTGGTTTGTTTTCTTATTATTGTGTTAACACTATTTTGCATTTAATGTTCAAACATTTTACTTGTTCAATAAAGGAGCTTTGTTTTGTTTTTACTGCAAAATCTCAAATCCTAACTTTAAAAAACTTGAATTTGAAAATCACAACCAAAACTCTCCAAACCAAAATGCATAAAAGGAATACCAACATCCTAATCTCAACCCTCCCCTCAAGTTTAGAATTATGAGATATCATGATGAAATTACGAATTTGAGATGCCTAAATTCTACCATTAATAAAATATATGAGACAAGTAATGACTCTAACAATGCTAGGAACCGGTTAAAGAAGCATGGTTGAAAACAACACTCCCTAGCTTATGAGACAATTAACGACTCTAACCATGCTATGAAATTGTTAGAGAGGCATTGTTGAGAACAACACTCCTTCACTTATGAAACAATTAATGAATCTAACAATGCTATGAAATTGTTGGAGAGGCATTGTCGAGAACAACACCCCCTCGCTTATGAGACAATTAATAACTCTAACAATGCTATGAAATTGTTAGAGGCATGGTTGAGAACAACACTCTCTCACCCCTCTACTAGCACGACGAGTCATTCAATGTTGGAATTACACCACTTGATGAGCATCCGACAATAACCTTCGCGACTCTGAGATGTCTAAATTCTATTCATTAATCAAAATGTTAATACTAGCATAACCACTTAATTTGTGGTCGGTGAACATCGATAGGTTACAAGTTAAGTGTCATTGACAAGTTATTTGTTACTTGCTCCCCAAGGTTAGTTGTAATCACTAAATGGGTATACTGTTAAAGACACTTCTTGTGTAAGGTCACAATTCAAAAAACAGTAGATATGAAGCTTAAAAAACACCTTTCATAATTGAAGAAATTCTCCTGAACTCAAAAACTTAAATCGAATCACGGTGTTACACTGCAGAGCTGAAGCACCGTGGTGGAAACTTAATCATAGCGAATGGAAGGCATGAGGACTAACGAGGTCAGGAGAAAAGAAAGAACATAGAAAAACATCAAAAGACTTCTCGTATTTATGCGCAGAGTGGATCCCATAGCTGACTGATCCCATCAAATGTTCAAACTTACTCTTGAATATTACCTATCCCAACATAACAATGCTCTATACAATGCTCTATACAATGCTAACACCAACGGATTTATATGTAACAACCAATGTTACATGTTCTCTTGGTTTTTGGAAACAGAACTAATGATTGCACTTGTTTATTTATCAAATGAAGGACAATAAAATGTGAACCATTTCTACTGTTTTATATAGTTTTATGTTTGATTGTCCGATGAATTTGATCACAAAACGCCAATACGAGGACTAAATGTAATACTACTGTTTTAAATTAATTTACAGTGTTAAAATTTTTAAATCTTAGTGTAACAAATTTTTGATGACAATAATGGAAGACCATTACACATTTGATTCCTCTCAAGTCTATGTCTGGCTTGTTTTATTATTATGGAGTCAAAATTTACTATGGAGTAGCCTGCTATCGTTTGTTTTACTATTATGGAGTCAAAATTTACTATGGAGTAGCCTGCTACTCTAGGATGGGCATGACAACAATTAGATTACTGTAATCGAACACCTTAAGCTAGCAGATATAATGGGCCATCATCAACTTTATATACAAATTCATTGATACATTATGGTTACAAAAAATTAATTCATATTATTAAAAGAATAAATATGATTTATACTTTTAATTATCATTATTATCATCTTTTTTTAAGGGCACAATTAAGCAAGACACCAATTACCAATTTGGTGTATGGACCACATTGTTTGTTGGATAAGGGACCTCCTCTAAGTGCTAAATTTTATAAAGGTGTACATGCCCTACCTCCTTCAGATTTGAACCTATGATCACTTATGAGGAAACACATGTTTTTAACCATTAAGATTTACAATTGTAGAAACAATTTAATTAAGAGATCTATTAGCTATTTCAATTAAGTACATCATATTTAAGGTAGACTCTGATTACTTCAATATAATCTTTCAAATTTTTTTTGATGATTATAGATTACTCTCTCCATCCCAAACCAAGATCTTTCTCTAGTACAACAGCCCATGCATCGAGATGCAAGGGATTCCTTTAATGCTCCAAATTGTTTTTCAAGAAAATACAGTATGGACATAACCATGCTTTAACAATGATGAGAACGTGAAACACCAATATCACACAACACATTCTAGTAAACCACAACAATTTCATGCAATTAGGAACATTAATGCCACCATCACCTACCAATATTAATGATAGGTACATAAATGTTAACTAGCAATATCATGTCCTGCAAATGATATTATGTTAGGAGCAATAACAAAGACAAATGTATTGCACTTAAATAAGCATAAATAAACAAAGAGAAAAAAAGACACACACAAAGACACTAACAATTAACATGGTTCACTACTTTGTAAAGATGAATTCTTTAATGGTCCGTAAAAAAAAAAAAAAGATGAATTCTTTAATGGCTCTCCATATTACATATGGCTACATCCACAAGAAAGCAGGTATTCTCTAGGCCCTTCTTAAAATGTTGTTGATATTTTTTAAAAGAGGAATACAAAAGAAGTCTTATATATTCTTGATCTCATAGTATCAAAAAACCCTAAACCATCAAGTGGTATTGGAATACAATGGCATAATCCACCTATTCCCAAGAATGAGTTGTTACCAACTCATACCTTACATCTAGCCACCAACTTTAAGGGATGATTTTTTTCCAGTTGTTACACAATTGTTCATGAAATAAAAACCTAGGAACTATAATAGTCCTCTAAATTGGGCTTCACATCCCAACAATCTCCCACTTGAAGTCTGATTCATGTTTCTTGCAACCATGCTCAGATATTTTACCTTCTTTCTATGGCCTATTGTCACATTTTTCCTAGATTACTCATATATGTATTGACCTTCCCCTATGACTATTCTTCCTTCATTCTTGTGTTCTCCCTCTACTGCTAGCTACCAAATCATCTCCTGATGATGTAGCTTGATTTTTCCTTCTCATGTCCTCTGTGAGAAGAACCCTAACACCATCATCAAATTTTAACATGCTTCCCTTCTCACCAGATCCATAAATTGAGCTAGATACCAACTTACTAACAACCATAACAACTTCTTCCCAGATATCAGGCAATGAACACAACCACATATTCCAATGTGATGCCTACTGACAATAATTGGCTAATCAACATATTGAATTCATTCAAGCGATTTGTGATCATATTGCTTTCCTGCATCTTTAAATTGAGCAATTTCTTCATTAAAAATACCTTGTTTGATGTAAAGGGAATCTCAGTGTAGGTCTGATAGATTATCCCATGATCCCTTTATTGTCTTCTGTGTTGAGACATTGAACAAAACATTACATGATAAAGAGAGAATGATCGTAGCAACAACCTTTTGATCTAGTTTGTCCCAATTTTCATTTGGCATTGTAGTTAGATTTTTTTATTTCCATTCCAGCATCACTGAAAGGTCCTTCTGGATCAAAAGGGATTCCAATTGCAACCTCCACATTCCAAAATTATGTCTTGAGAATTTCTCTATTTTCCATTTGTTTGTCTCCTCCATTTTGCAAGTGCTGACATAAAACCTTGTTTTGATACCAATTGTTAGAAATAATAACATAAACAAATGTATTGCACTTAAATAAATAAATAAAAAAAGTTAAAAAAAAACAAAACACATAGAGACACTAACAATTAACATGGTTTGAAATATTACATATAGCTACATCCACAAAAGGTGGGTTTTTTTAGGCATTTCTTAAAACAAAGCTGGTAATTGTTACAAAAGAACTACAAAAACAATCCTCTATATACTTGATCTCATAGTATCAAAAAAACCCTAAACCATCAAGTGGTATTGGAACACAATGGGCATAACCCCTCATTCCCTAGAATGAGTTGTTACCCACTCATATCTTTATGCCTAGCCACTGATTCCAAAAAATGATTTGTAGCGGTCAGAATGTACCGATGCTGCAGCGAGGAGTTAGGATCTATTTCTCCAATTATATCTATATCCCATTGCTCAAAAGGTTCAATGATGATAACTGACTGCAAGATGTGAGATAAATAAGGCATTATCCTATCATGGATAATAATAATACTAATCAAATAAAAATACAAATAACTATATGTATTAAAAAATTTATTTTTTTAATATATTTAATATAAAAACTATTTTATATAAAGTAAAATTAGATATTTACATTTACATATAATAAAAATACCATATCTTAAAATATTGTTACATTATAAATATAAATATATAATCATATCGAAAATCGTTCCATTAGATTGAGTTTAAATGTAAAAAAAATTACAATTCAAGGTTAATATTAATATTTTCCCTTTCAAGAGATAGTTGTTCCCTTTCTACTGAAATTAAACTAGTTTTAGAACAACAACAGTCATTATGTCTTATCTCTGATTGATGTCAGCCAGCTCTGCTTTTATGGAAGCCAATTGGGATTCATAATCTGCTTTTGTGGAAGCTAACTCCGATTGTAGATATGCTACCTTTTTTTCGAGACCTTTGATTACTCCTACACAACCATGTACTGGATCTCCGAGTCTTTGTCTTGCTTCATATACCATGCTGCTTACTGCCTCACCTCGCTGCTCAGCAGGAAGATCCTACAACACCATAACAAAACAACAATTCATTATAAAAAAAATGGTGGGAAGTTAGCAAGCAACTAGGTTATTATGTAAGTATTATAAGAAAATCTAATTTTAAAAACAGTAAAGATGGATAATATTTTTAACTCTAAAATCATTAAAAATTGTTTGAAAATTTTATAAAAGTTTTTGAATTTTGAAGTTTTTATAAAAATATTTCAACATTTTATGATTAGAAATTTAAATATTAGTAAAAATTCTTTTCTTTCTTTTTTTAATTTTAAAATACTAAATATAAAAATATACTCAATATATGAATGAAATAATTTAAAAATAAAAATAAAATTATAATTATAAAAAGTATTTCAAAAAACTATGAAAATAAGACACACTAAGTCAATCAATCAAGCTTTCTTTCTTTTTTATTTCATTAAAAAAATATTAATATTATTTTTCAAAAAATAAGTATTTTATTCTTCAAAATCCCTTTACTGTTCTCTCTGAAAATACTGAAGATTTTAAACAAAGCCTGCATCTTTTTAAAACAAAAAGCAAAATAAAAGGATCTGGATCCCTTAGCTTTTTACTCAGTGTCTCACAAGGAAAAAGGTATAAAATCTGAATCTCTATTATCTCTTTTTACTTGAAGATCACAGCCTTAGACAACAAATCAGCTTCTCTCTACTTTGGGGATTTTCTCAAATTTTTATTAGTAAAGAAAACACACTCTTTTATGGCTGCCCTAATCTTTATTTTGTAGATCTAAATAAACCATTAATATTCTATGTTTTTAGTTAAATAATCAACTTATTTATAACAATATGTACAGATGCAATATAAAAATAAATCTTTATACCTATAAGTGTTTATATCTTAGAATTTGGGTGGATTACAATCTATGCTTTTCTTAGATTGAAGGAGGATGCACAGAAAAATGTACTGTCAAGATTGATTTTTATGAATGTCATTCAAAATTCAAAATAAACAATTATAAAAAAAGAAATATAAAAAATAATTGGTAGTTGATGCATGTATAACTGGTAATTCATGCATATATAACAAGCAGCTCATGCATGGGTAACAATCCATTTAACTAAAGAAAGTGATTACAACTAAGTATGGAAAACAAGTAACAAATAACTTGTTCATAAAACTTAATTAATTGTGACCTATCAATGTTCAACTGCCACAAATTAAGTGACTATACTAGTTTATAAACTAATATATACATAATAAAATTTAAGGGATTTGAAATACAATTATATATATATCCTAATTTATATAAGAAATATTAATATATAACTGAAAATGTTTTTAATCAAAATTTAGTTATTAAAAAGACAACTAAAACGGTTATCAATTTTAGTTTCAAAAAAAACCAAGCGACTTGAAATAATCAGCTAATAATTGATATAATCAGCCAATAATCTGTAACTAGGTTAGAGTTTTTTCAAAAACAACCTCTTATGCAATCTAAAACAGTTTTACAGAAACATACAACTTAAGCATACAATAAAATGTAATTTTGCCTCTTCTAAATTTTTCTTCCACCACAATATTTTATAGTTTCCTAATTTTTTCATACACAACAATATTTTGCAGTTCAATTACTCCGGCAATGGAACATACCAGTAGTAATTTTATGATATGGCCATTTCCGAAGACTCTGTGAACCAAAAGAAACTTGTGAAGATTTTCCGCTGGAAAATATGGAGCGAGCACGCATTGCTCTGAACATTTCTTTCGGTTGATCTTGCAAGCACCGCACGGAACTGCTGACGCCGTCTTTGGCTTCTCAGCAACAATGTTGTTCATCTGCAAAACAACTCCACACGAAATATGTTAGCGGGTTTCTTAGCATTGTTTTTCCTTGGAATTCATTACTTACAAATTACAATTCCTTACCTTTCTGTTGCTGTGTGCAGGCAGGAAGGAATACAATAATTCTGGGCAACAAGCTGGTAGGAGGAACATCGCAATTACATACAAATGGAAAGCGTCCTCGATGTACAGTAACCACGTGAAAAAGTACAGAAAAATGTGACAATTTTTGTTGTGTGAATCGATGTCCACTGATCTATAAAACGCTGGAGCCCGGGCTGTCATTTGGAAACAGCTGTTACATGTCAATTTGATGATTCTCGAAATATGTTTTAATCTTCTTTTTAATTTTGATTATGGTAATGATTAGCACAGTCACAAGTAAAGTGGTGGAACAACATCGATAGGTATAGCCAACCACTTAGTTTTGTGGAGATGATTGATTGTTAAACAAATGTTACACATTAAAATAATTAATATAAATATTAACGTAATATAAACATTAAACTTTGAATTAATATAAACATAAAAACAAATACTATTTAATAAACATACAACTTTTCTTAACCACCATTTAAACCTTATTTAAATTTTAATCAAGATGTATTTGAGCATAACAAGATACGACGACCATGGAATGAATCGCCACTCTACACTTGTTACACTCAGGTTAATCTTGTTAATCCTCTCAAGGAAGTCCAAAATCTCAAATAATATCTAAACACCTATAGGCGAGATACGGGGACCATGAAATCAATCGCGACTCTACACTTGTTACGATCATGTTAATCTTGTTAATCCATTGAAGAAAGCCCAAAATATCAAATAATATCTAAACACATATCAATGTAATTATTAAAAAAAAATCATTTAATTATTATTATTACATTTACGTAACAACATCTGTCACTACTTCTCTTTCGTAACTTTCAATCACTATCAGCTTGTGAGTCACTACTTCTCTTTCGTAACTTTCAATCACTATCAGCTTGTGAGGCCTCAAGCCGAGATACCCTATCTATTCTTTTCATTTGAGAAAAAAAATAGTTCCAACCAAAGCCACACATGCACGTATAAGGTTTGAAACATCATTTTTCGATGCAATAATGCACACTTGATGCTTTAAAATAAATTTAATAACAACACTTTTCTTAGAAAATTGAAAGCATCATAAAATATTTGTTGATTTTTCTCCTATAGATTTAGGATACTAAAAGAAGTTGAAAAGGGATATGATCTTTTTTCTTACATTCACTTTTTTTTTTAATTAAATGCATAACATTAACCTTTTTAATGTTGTGCTTGTGCCTTAATGTTGTGTAGCATAAGCATACAAGGAAAAATTTGCAACATAGATGTAGAATAACAATAACAAACACATATAATAACAAATTTAGATGGTAAAAACTTATATGGGGAAAGATCCATTGGGAAAATCAATGATATTCTTATTGCTCAAGGAGATTATACATACCCAACGTTAGGCTTACAATCCACTTACCCTCTCTCCCGGGCTTACAATATTTTCCCTTTTCCCTTTAGGGAAAACTTGCCAATTGCCTCTAAATCTATCATTCTTTTCACCGCTTCAAAAATCTCCACTTCAACAACAATTTACCTGAAACCTTTCTCTAGTTCATTCATTACCTTTTTTGCAAGCCCATCGAAGCCAACCACCATTGTAGCTTCTCTAACATTACTAGTTTCATGGAAAAGTCTGCACTATTTTCTCGAGTATGGACTTTTTCAGGAACTACCCACCTCCATCGCTAACCTTGTCCTATACTATTCCAAACTTATCCAACAGACCCTAAATATCCAAATTTTCTATTTGCATGCATGTGAGACATAACCCGAGTTAGATATCCTTCTCTCCAAATCACTTACAAAATCTAAACCAACATAGCCACACACTAAATCACTGCAACCATTATAGGTGATACGATAAGCATTTGTACCTACAACATACTGAAGCACACATTTCACTACTACGAAATGCTCTTTACTTGGATTTGCAATGTGTCCACTCACAACATCAACTGCATGTGAAATATATGTTCTTGAACATTCCATCGTGTACATTAAACTTCCTACTAGGATATGATACATGAGACATATAACCTTTTTCTTCTTCATTACTAGAACATAAACTTGAATGAAGCTTACAATGGAAATCCAAATGGATATTTACCAGTTTTGCATTATCCATACTGAATCTCATTAGTATCTTCTCCTCATACTTCTATTGTTATAACCAAATCTTACAAAGTTTCCCATATTTGTGTATTTCAATGCTCAAGATTTGTTTTGTTGCTCCTAGATCTTTCATCTCAAACGTTCTAGCCAACCGAGTCGTTAACTTATTGATTCCAACCATGCTTTTTCTTGCAACAAGCATATCGTCAACATACAACATCAAGATAGTGAATATACTATTTTCTAAACTTTTGAAGTAAACATAATGCTTATATTCACTTCTTGAAAAATTATGGCTCACCATGAAGGAATCAAACATATTGTACCATTACATGTTTGAGATTCAGACAATGCAATGAATTCTTGACTTTGCGAACAAATATTCTTTGGTGATACTAAACAAATCCTTCTCGTTGTTCCATATACATATCTCCGCAAATGATGATTTTGTGGGTAGTAGGATTCCATAATTTGTATCCCTTAAATCCATCACCATAACCAACAATGATATACCTATTTGATCTCTGGTCCAACTAAGGACAATGATTCCTAGGACCAAAAGCATAAGCATCACCATCGAGAATTTTCATATATGAATAATCATAAGAATGACCTATCCATATGTCTTCTAGAATCTTCCAGTATATTGCAACTGATGGTGACCATTTTACCATTTAGCAAGTTGTAGTGATTTGATTTTTCCTACAACTCTTATTGCAACTTGGAATTATTGAACATGCTCCTTGCTCTCTCTAGAAGAGTCATTTCCAGTGTTCAATAATACCATTTGTTCAGGAGTGTAAATTATGGATTTATACCATTTGATTGAAACTTCCTTGCAATAATTTATAAATTCCAAAGATGTGAACTCACCTCCATCATCTATTCTCAGACACCTGATTGACGTGTCGATACTCTTTTCAACCAAATCTCTGAACTTCTTAAACACATCAACTTTTTTTTGAAGTATATAGACCCACACCATATAACCTGGACATCTTTAGTGCTCCATATTGAAATTTACAGTTGAAACCTTCCCCACATCCAACCAAGTCGACCAAGTGAGTTAGACACCCACTCATATACAAGCCCATTTACAATGGAGTTTACCAAGCCTTTAACCAGGCTTCAACACATGTAATCAATAGGAACAATACCACGGGCTACCAAAACCATGGGCTTGAAAAACACAAATCTTAACCTAAGACAAGGTTTAATTTAGTCAAGATTAACCGAACATTCCCCCTTTTAAATTTTCCATGGGGTAAAGATACACCCCAAAGATTATTACCTAGGTAATTATGACCACATTCTCTCCCTATCACCTAGGTCAACACCTAAAATTTAATGGTGATTTACTAAGGTACGTATACATAACCAAGAGATTGTTGAAACAATAAAAAAAAATTAAAATATTTTTTACATACAATAGAGATATAAAAACCCTAAAAATATCTGGAAAACAAATTAAAACCCTTATGATTTTGCTATTGAAGTGGTGGTATGGTAAAATTTGGAAATGGAATATGCCACTGTAATTAAAATTTTCTTTTAGATTTCTTTAAAAAACCGTTTGACTACCTAGTATAATATCATGAGAAGAAACTGGAATGGTCCTAGTTTCTGTCTTCAGTAGTAGCTCAACTGATACAGAAATCGAAGCCATTGGGTTATAGATTGACAAAGCAGAGCCTTTAGCCTTCACCCTGTTATAATAAAAAAAGAGAAGTGTATATTTCATGCGAGCTCAGATATAATCTCCACAATAATCAACACATAAAAAATAAAAGCATCACGTTTTCTGCATCTGTAAAAAATGAGATGTAGGTGCATCTTTCTATTAAGAAAATATGAAGTAGATAATGTAATGTATATGCCTTGAGACTATCTGAGTACACCCATGGCCGATCTAACAAAAAACACAACTTCCTTTGCATGATGAACACAAACAAAAGGCATAGGAAACCCGAAAAAAGGCTAACCAAGAGGTTCTTCACTAATTTCTAGGAGGGAAATATTGAACCCTTGGCACTATGATGTACAGTATTGGTAGAGGACAGGCACAGTATTGGGAGAGGATAGATGTGGCTGACATGACAGTTGTGGCTGTCAATTTTTTTTGTTTTAAAATTTTGAAAATTGAAAACACTCTTCTAAGGATTTATGTCTCATTAAAAACTTATTGCACTAATTACAAAATTAAATTATTGAATTTTTAAAATTTATTATAATTGTTTTCATTTTCCAAAATATTATGTTTAATAATAAAAATTTGCAAAAATTTAAAAAACTTTGTAAATATTGTTTTTGGAAAAATGCGAATTAATATAGATCAAAGAAGATCGACTAACTATCTATTAGTATATACCTACCTTGGAATAGAATAATAAAAGTAAATAATAAATGAGCTACCTATAAATACCACTAGACACCTATACATCTACCTCAACTATCTTGCAAAAGGGTTTAAAAACTATGTAGATTGAGGATCCATAACATTAAAAATATACTTTTTTTTCTTAATAGATAAAGTGCAAACAAAAATTCAATGCCATTGTTGCTTATGTTATGTATCTTGCATAAATAATTATTGTTTGTAATAGAAAAACAAATACACATGACATTTTGGATTTTTTGTCTTGTTCATTTAAACAAGATTAATTCAAAGTACAAATTTTTTTAGAAGGATTTGATAAGCATTTAATTCAAAAAAACAAAGTGTGTGCCAAACTTGGAAGCTAATAAGCTTAATCAAGCTCACTATCCCATAAATAACCTAGGCTTTGACAATACAAAAACAAGAAAACTAGCAAACAAATAGTGTGCTTTTTGCTTCTTTTGTTCATTTAGAGTTGATATTGTGTTGTTTGCTTCCTCTGTGGTCCACACATGTTTGCATAATCTTGTAGTGGAAGCATAGATTTCAAATGCTAATTTTCCTATAACTATTTATTGGTACATTAAAAAAAAGTATTTGTTTGAAAGGAAAACATGATATGAATTATAACAAATACATTGAAAGAATATGTGTAAACATAAATTATTTTAATAGCTTACAACATTTAAGAAGAGCTTGTGAACACATATAGAGTCCTAGTTTTTAATCTAACACTGGTTTGAAATAATTATTTACTTGGTAACCCTTGCATCTTGTGTCCAATATAAATAATGACTAACTAATTGATATATCATTGCCACATATTTTATTGTAATTAATTGCAAAACTAAAAATTGCACTACTTTCAAATCTAAAAAATGAATTGTTTATAAAACAACTAGAATAAATAATACATATAAATCTTCCCTACTAGTAACTAAAATTGGTACTAAGCCATCAAACGCTATACAACAGTAGGCCATACCAAAGCACTATGACCTACATGTACAAATACTCAATTTGATCCAATACAATACTAAATTTGTATACAAAGATTCCAATTCATAGCTTCAAATACTATTCCCTTTTTACTAAAAGCACCAAATTTTTAAGTATCATGTCGACAATGAACACTCTTCTACATACAACAATTTAGTAAATTTAATTCTTGTCTCCTTAACCTACATGTATCACTTGCTTAATTTGCAATCTCATTTTACTAGCTTATAGCAAAAACAACAAACTCCTATCCTAACAATAAGCAAGCAAAAACAACAAACTCCTATCCTGACAATAAGCAAGAACTTTCGCACCTATGTTAAGAGTTGTAATCTCATGTGTCAAGTTGGTTAGTTAGTTGAGTCAATGGTCCTAAGTTAGTTGAGTTAGTTGTTGACTAAGACATTAGTTGACCCATGTTAAAGTGGAGATTGTTGAAGTAGTGACAAAAATATCTTATTTATGGATATGGTATTTCACCATAATTAATACAATAGCTTCATTCCAGCAATTCAAACAAGTAATTATTTTTGAATATTTAACAAAGTAAATTAATCTAAGAAAGAATACAATTGTTGCATAATAAATTGGCCAGTTTTTTGTAACTGTGGAAAGAATGATATAGACTTCCATAGCTGCAATTGGCAAGTTTTCCCTAAAGGGAAATTGCTGTAACACTCAAGAGAGAGGGTGAATGGATTGTAGGCATGATGTTGGGTAAGTGTAATCTCCTTCAGCAATAATAATATCGTTGCTTTTCCCGTAGATGTTTCCTTATATAGGGTTTTACCACATAATTGTTCTTTGTGTTTGTTATTGTTGTTCTAAATCTATGTTGCAATTGTTTTCTTGTGTGCTTTTGCTAAAAAAAATGAAAGCATAATCATATAACATTAAAATGGTTCATGTGATGCATTACATTTTTAAAAAAATAGGTGATTGTAAGAAAAAATATCATATCCCTAAAATGTATTTTAAATCTATGAAATGAAAGCATAATCATATAACATTAAAATGGTTCATGTGATGCATTACATTTTTAAAAAAATAGGTGATTGTAAGAAAAAATATCATATCCCTAAAATGTATTTTAAATCTATGGGAGAAACAGCGATAAATATGTTATGGTGATTTTGATTTCTAAGAAAAACGTTGTTAAAAATTTAAGTTATATATATAACTTTATATACTCAAAAAATAAAATTTCCTACCATCGCTATAATTGAAATGGTTCCAAATGAAAGAAATGGTTCCAAATGAAAATCTATAAAAATATCTAGATATTTATCAACATATAATATCCCAAAATACTGTAATATGTACCTGTCCTTGATGATCTGATAGTGTATTACTGTATGTAAAAATCTTGCATATTATGGTCCATAGGTCCCACTATCTTTCCATCCAAAAGTACTGAAAAATATATGCATGTAGATTTCAATGAGTTGTGCCTGTAAAGTATACAATCGTGCTGAAAAAACAAGATATTTTGTAAGAAATCCCAGCTGCCATAAATATATATAATGATTTACAAAGCTGTGAGACATAGTTCTTGCATATAATCATTCTCTTCCACTATGATGCTCCACACTCCATTGGTTAAAATTCCTTCTTTCGATAGTTCGTCAGCGACATGATTTATTTCTCAATTGAAAGAGATATTTTTTAAGAGAGAACATAGTCTCCAGATCTCTTCCAAGATCAAAAGTAACCAGATATGATGGTATGTGTGTTTCCTCTTTTCCCAGTTTATAACAATGAGTGAATCCCCAAACACTTGAATATCTTCCAACCTCAATTCCAAAGCTAAAAAGATGAGTAGTTTTAGGGCCCAAACACTTGAATATCTTCCAACCTCAATTCCAAAGCTAAAAAGATGAGTAGTTTTAGGGACATTAAATCTGAGTAATTATTGGAACCTTTTTTGAGATTTGCTTTAAACTTATAGAATACACTTTGAGATTTGAAAACAATTCCTCCTACACTAGCATTGTTATCTTGCACTACTCCCTCACAATATGCCCAAGATGTGGCCCCATCTATGTCCTTAATCTGGATCTTGCGAGTTTTGATTTCTTTTATATTTTGCGGATAGAAATTCAGAATACCTAGACTTTGAAATGCACATCTAGAAAGAATGATCTCTATACATTCAAAATAATTGTATTCCTCACAATCCATATACCCCATGCCAATATATATGGCAGTGCTAAATATTGCTATTCCTACGGGTTATTATGCCAATTCCTTAGTCTATCTTCAATAGAATTTCTTTCCCATACCAAAGTGCACCCTATGTGAACAATCTATTATGAGATGTGCATTTGTTTCTTCACTCAAATAGCATAGCACCTGCCTGGACCTTGGATCGGTCGCCTTTGTATATGGTTCCAAGTTAAGACCTTGTTGTTGAGTAGACACCACATGAAAAGTTTTGATTTTGAAGGACAATTTATCCTCGAAATACTCTTCCACCACCGGATAGGAGCATCATTTCCTAAAGTACAAAAATACTTATATCCTACCTTTGGTGTATATAATCCCATTGGAGACAAAGTCCACATCATCTTAACACTTGTATTCTGAATGTGTATTGAGGCATTTTTTTAGAGAATTCACATAGGTGTTCCAATACCATACATCATCTTCAACAAATCCCAAGATGTGTGCCAGAATCTAACCCTATTGCCAAACATATGTGTTTGTTGGATCAACAATTTGATGGAGGGTGTCATATCCGAGACTCCTAATTTGTGAGTTTCCCCACCCAATCCACTAATCTTCACCCAAACTATCTTTTCTACCATCTCCAATTTTCCAAGCAAGCCCTTGCTCAAGTATAGGAAGTGCATTATTCAAATCTCTCAAAAAATTAGATATATTATGCGGTCCTTTCCTAGGAGTTCTAATCCATTCCTTCACAGAAACATTATGCACTAAAATTGGAGAATAACTTTCTCAATTTTTCCAGAATTCCTTTAGGAATCCAAGTCAGAATCATCCACTATACGGGTGCGGCTTCAAGTACTGATTTGACCAGTACCAATCTACCATTTCTAGACAACCATTTATTGCACAATCTATTAACGTGACCTTCCAATCTTCTAATGAGCCACCTCCCATCCGAAATCATATACCCATTTGGCTTTATATGAAAACCCAAGTATTTCATTCCAACAAAAAAAATTTCAACCTTAAAGGAAAGATGCTTAAATAGAAACAAATTTCCTCTTCATCAAGTCCAAATAGAGAGATAGATGACTTACTAACATTAACTTTCATTCTAGTAGCTAGTTAGAAGAGCTTCAGGATATTATTCAGAGCCATCATATCCCACCTTGATCCATTACAAAATATCAGAGTATCATCTGCAAACAATAAATGGGATATGTAAATATTACCTTTGATGTGGATACCCTTAAAGTTACCATTGCTCTTTACATTTAGCAAGGCTTGGCTCAGGCCCTCAACTACCAACAAGAACAAGAGAGGCAATAGTGGACATCCCTATCTGACACCTCTACCCATTTTAAAAAAGCCCAAAGCTGCTCCATTTATAAGAATAGCTAATGAGACCGATTGAAGAGAGCTCATTATCCAGTTGATAAAATCAATAGAGAATCCAAGGTGGGTAAAAAGGACCCTGAGATATGTCCAACTGAACCGATCAAAAGCCTTCTCCAAATCAAATTTGATGATTGTCGCATGTAAATTTCTAGTTTTAATTGAGTAAAGACCTTCGTGAGCTACTCCTATTGCATTAATGCATCATGTGTCTGACGACCTTCCAAAAAAACAAATTGTTCCACAAATATGCTTTTTGAGAGAATTGATTTCAACCTTCAAGATATTATTTGGAGATCGCTTTAATTGATCGAACTATAGCCCATGGGAAAGTGAGGGCCTTATTATAAAAAATACGGCAGTAGGTAAACCATTTTTGATAGAGATGTAGAGCATCCGTCTTTGCAAAAGCCCAGAAAGAAGTGGTGACAAATGTGTAGTGATGTTGTCATCTAATTTGATTGTCAAAATTAAGATTAATCTAAACTGATTAACTCGTAAAGAAATAAAAAATAAATAAATAACCTTATCAGTGATGGATATTGTTAAAATTGAAAAAGTACAATCTTTTCCTCATGCCAAATTGTCAGTCATAAATTCCAAAAATTTGAACAGACTGATTGGAAGCGTTCTAACGAAAAAATTACCGGTGGGTTGTGGCTGGTATCAAATATGTTTAAAATAACCATTACCATCACCAAAGTTTGAAGATAAGGGTTAAAAGTGTGAATCTGACATTTTGAACTTTCTTGAGTGGATCAACATGAGTGTAACAAGTGTGGATTCATGGTCCTCGTATTTTGTTATGTTCAAATGCATCATGATAAAGATTTAAATAAGCTCTTGGTTAAGAAAATGGGTATATTTATTAAATAGTATTTGTTTTATGTTTATATTAATTAGTTCAATGTTTATGTTAATTTAATGTTTATATTAATTAGTTTAATGTTTTGCTTTTGTTTAACAATAGTCCATCTCCACAAAACTAAGTGGTTGCCTATCCCTATCGATATATTTTTAAAATATTGTTAAAACAAAATTTCAGTTAATCATGTCAATCAAATACATTACAGAATACTAATAATTTATTTAAATCTACAAAATTACTCTCTATAAGATTTGGAGGCAGTTATAAAGAAGTGTGTTTTTTTTGCAAATGATAAATTGAGACAATCCCAAGGGAGTGAAAGAGCTTGCTTGACGTAGTGTGATATATTATTTATCTGTATGTGAAGCAATATTAGTTTGACACATTTATTTTCATTGATTTTCGAAATACTTTGTAAAATTGAATCTCCTCTCCTTCTCTCTGTTTAAAACTATTTCATTCACATTTTAGAAATGTTTATCATCTTGACTCACATTTAAAAAAAGGTTTATAACCTTTGATTCTCTTTTTTAAAACTATTTCATTCACATTTTTGAAAGGTTTATCAACTTGACTCACATTTAAAAAAAGGTTTATAACCTTTGATTCAAGGTTTTAAAATTAGATATTCTGTCAATACTTGCACAATAGCCTATCTGTTTGCAACTCTCCACCACATTTTTTTGTAATGAACTGGTGTTTTGTGATGGTATTATAGGATCTTCCTGAGAGAGCAGGGAGGTGAGGCAATAAGCAGCATGGTATATGAAGCAAGACAAAGACTTGGAGATCCAGTACATCGCTGTGTAGGAGTAATCAATGATCTCCACAAAAAAAATAGCAACTTACAATCGGAGTTAGCTTCCACAATATGAATCCCAATTGGCTTCCATAATCAGAAATATGATCATCTTTTAAGATATACTAAAGGTTGTTGTTCTAATACCAGTTTGGATTCTGAACAAAAATCTCTTGAAACAGGAAAAAAATAATTTTGAATTGTAATAGTTATATATTTATATTTATAATTATAATTATAATGTAATAATATTTCAATGTAAATATAAATATATGGTATATTTCTAATTATATGTAAATGTAATAGATCTATTTTTATTATATTAAATATATATATTTTTTAAAATGTATAGCTATTTGTATTTTTATTTGATTAACATGTAGTATTATTATTATCCATTGTATAATTATCTAAATTTTATGAAAAAAATAAAATATTTATTTGTCATTTTAAATTTATAAAAATATATATTATTAAAAGTTGGATTGGATATATTTACTAATAATGAAAACCATTTCTTGTTATATTGCCCTATGTACATCTCAGTAAGATCTTAGTTTCAATAAAAATTGTTGCAATTCAATCTCTCCAATTCTATCTCATCAAATTTATAGTAATTTAAAATCTTCCAAGCTTTTTGAGCATAGAAATAAAACTTTAAAGCAAACCAAGTAGTTCTAAATACAAATATGATAGACCAAAATCTTTTAAAACGAAATACATGTTCTTAGGTTGTACTTATGTCTTGAGGAGCTTTTTGATTCCATAAAGAATAGCATCGTCAATATTTTGTTAATATAGAAATATTAATTGGGTCTATCTTGAATGATTGTGTAATGGAGTTTTAGAATGGTAAGTGATATGATGAGTTCACAATGAGTATATTGTTATATTGATTACCAACCATGTTTTTGACTTGACTTTTCACTTTGAAGAATCTAAAATTTATTAAATGAATAGTTATGTAATTGGCTTGTTTTAATAATTGAATCTAGTTTGAATGGTTGTATAATAGAGTTTTAGTATTATAATTAATATAATAAACTCTACATTAATATATTGATTACCAACCATGTTTTTGACTTAATTTATATTTTGAAAAATCTAAATTTACCTAAAATACTATTCTTAAAATTTTAAAAATCATCCAATAAATTTACATCAAAACATTTACTTTCAAATAAAAAATAAAAAAATAAAAAACAATATTATCCACCGTTAACAATATAGTTTCTCGAAAAGTTAAAAGCCATTACAGAGACCAACCAACATTGTGGTCCTTGAAACTGCAAAACCCGTGAACATGATTCACAGAGATTGAAACCAAAACCCGTGAACATTGTGGTCCATGAATTGAATGGCTAAAGAGATTGAAACCAAAACCCGTGAACATTGTGGTCCATGAATTGAATGGCTAAAGAGATTGAAACCAAAACCCGTGAACATGATTCACAGATCAGTGGATTCAGCGACGCAGTTGTACTACGAATTAGAGGACATCGATTTAGAAAAATATAATGCATGTTTTTCATGGCATATGGTCAGTCTATTGGTTGACAAAGACCTTAACAATGCTTTCTATTGAAAGTTTTCTATTACGTCCGTTTTGACAGAAAGGTAAGGACTTGGTAACTTAAAGAATTTTAAGGAAAGACATTACTATGAAACCGGCTGCTAACATAACATATTTTGTGTAGAATTATTATGCAGATGAAGATCAGCATTGCTGGAGAGGCCATCCACATTTCTGTGCAATGCTTTGTTCCATCGTTAGAAGGTTTGAGTTGTATCTTCATGTGTCAAGTTGGTTAGTTAGTTGAGTCAATGGTCCTAAGTTAGTTGAGTTAGTTGTTGACTAAGACATTACTTGACCCATGGTATTCACTGGCCCATAGTATTAGCCAGTTGTTTTGAGTCTTATGAGAAACTATATATATGCGTGTTTAATAATGAGAAGGAAATCAATATGCCCTTTGTGTTTCCGCTCTATGTTTTGCGTCTCTGCAAACTTTATCATGGTATCAGAGCTGACGGCCTGATCCTTAGATCTTGTTTTCTAGGTGAGACTTTTCAGAAACTGGAGAGCACACACACACGACTGGAATTTGCAGCATGGGACGGAGATGGAACACTCGGTCCATGACATTTGTTTTTATTGCCCACGATTCGTCAAAGTCGCAACCTGATCTGGCAAAGGGTACCTCAAAAAACCCACTGAAAAGAGGTTGTCGCACCCTTCCTGAAGAGAACCTGCGACGTTGTCTCACCCTGCCTGAAGAGAAACTGTGACGACCGTCTCACCCTGCCTAAAGAGAAACTGCGACGACTGTCCAGCCTGAAGAGAAAGTGCGATGGCCGTCTCACCTTTCCTGAAGAGAAACTGCGACACTGTCTCAACTTGCCTGAAGACAATCTGCGATGACCGTCTCACCTTGCTAGAAGGAAAATTACGACGGTGATCCTAACTTATAGAATTTTGTTCGACGCACCCCGACAACGCACTATGTCTATTAGAAGCCTGCAACACAAAACATAGAGCGATATACTCACGAGATGACTTATAAGGCATATGCATCCAACAACAATATACTAACAAAGTAAAGAGAATGGTTGACACGGGTTCCTAACATTGATGTACTCATGTCCATCTCCTACAGATAGGGGCGCCCTCCCCTAATGGTGGATTTACCTAAAGAATGTCAAATAGATCCAATATTTTGCAAGATATCTCCCTAAAGATGGTGGATATGAGGTTTAGTGAGGCCAGTATATATCTCTAAAGGTGGTGCATATGAAGTTGAGAAAATTACTCCTTAATTTTCTCAGGAGGGGTGCATTAATGACTTGGAGGCTTAGTTATATGTGGTAACTCATAAAATTACCCCTTGGGACACATATATCCTTTGGTTCATGCATGTAAGTGGATTTGGGTGTATTTCCTAGATCCCATCCCAAGGGTAGCATATAAGAGTCCTAGTTAGGCCTAGTTAGCTTTTCCAATCAGCATTAGGTCTTATCCATGTGTCACATTAAGGGATTTGGATCCTCTCCATGTTTCACCATCTCAAAGAGGGAAAATTTCGGTCCGCTTATGCTATTTAAATATGCCTCTCCTCTTTGTTGAATGGTTGATTCTTGTTGTTGTATTGTATTAGAGATTTTCTCTTCAAGTGAGAATAAAATTTGGCTTAAGAACATGGATATTAGAAGGGATTAGTGTATTTGATATGTGTATGTCATGTTACAATGATTGAGTGAAGTAAGTTTGATTTAAATTTTATACATGCTTTCTTCTTTCCATTGGACTTCGTAGGGCTATTACTGTCCAATATGAAACAACATAGTATTATTGGTAGGATCTTTTGTAGTTTATATCAGAAGTAGTTAAGGTATGATATTATTGGTCATATACATATGATTTTGTTAACTTTTCTTTTTGTAGGCTATGCCTATAAGTAGCGATGAGGAAGAATCATGTTCCTCTTTTGTATATAATTTGGTTTTGCATGTCTTCATAAGACCGAAGATATAGTCCCTCATAATTCTTCGTTGTATCTCTAGAGTTGTCTTCAAGACTTCCACTCTCTTTTCTCAACTTGATTCTCCTTCGCTAAATCTGAATTTATTTCTAGTCACTAAAATCTACTTGGCTCAAAAATTTATATCTATCTCAAGTAGATCTTTCTAATACTAGTTCAAAAGTGCATGCAATCTAGCTAAATCCCTAGTTTTTTTTGGTAGTTATTTACATGTTAGATAGTGATTAATTTGCATTGCTTCAAAATATTTAACTCATTGTCCTCAAAAGTACTTTTTTTTAGGTTTTCGTATATCCATGAAGGGATTTCCATGATTTCCATTTTTCATGATGATCAAGGGCTCTTTACTCCATCATCTAGCCCTCTTTTCAACCCTAAAAAAGGAAAACGCTGTTAAATATTTGCTTATTTGTAAATAATTTTTTCTTGAATTTTTTGTGGTCATTTTATCATTGTTTATCTCGGTTCCCAAATGTTGGATAGTGAGAAAATATAATTATATGGAACCTTATATATATTTAGATTTGTATATCTAAGCCCTTTCCTAGTTGTTTTTTCAATTTTGCTTAACAAAGTTATTGCAAAACAAGCCCCTTTTCAAGAGTGATAAAAGAACCATCTTAGAGCATAGTTTATCACTTCTTTCTAATGATTTTTGTAGGTTTGAACATCAGTTAAATCACTCCAATATCTCAAATTCACTCCAAAATTTGTAAGTCTCATTGTTGGCCTTAAGGACAGATAATAGGAACTTTTAAGGGTTGTTTATCTCTTTGTAACACTCAAAGTAAGGTTGTGGTTTCAAATCCCCCCTACCCCTTTCTCCATCTAACTTTCCATGCATGTTATTTCCTTTTTTGTTTTAAGTTTAGCATAATTAGATTTTCTCTTTCGGTTGAAGTAGTAGTTAGAAAGAAAATTATCTTAGTTGGAAGTAATTTGTATATATGTTAAATTTGTAGTATTATTCATGCACATTTAATTTCAATTAAAATAAAATCCTAAACTCTCTAATTGATTCCATAATTAATTAAAATTAACCTCCCTAAAGGAGGAACTCTAGCATCAATAAACAACCTTCAATAGATTTATCTTTGATTGACAAACTTTATAGTGAAGGGGAACTAACTAGGTAGTGATTGTGGGGACCCGTCAAGTTACACCCTCGTTTGATGTCAGTGTCGGTAATAACCCTGTGACTCTGGTCTAGTCCCTTTCTCATGTGGAACCAGCCTAGAGACAATCTATATTTGTTTCCATGTACCCTCGAGTGTATTAGAAACTCCATTCCCTAACAATTGTAACTTTACCAGTCAATCCCTGCAGCAAGCATGTTCACAATTTGTCATGCTTCCATATAAGAAGCATAGTCTATCCTCACCTCATCTAGTTCATAATTCGGTTATGATTATGCTTTCCAGTTATGTAACTTAATTTTCTACTTGTCAAAGTAGTCTTTTATTGTAGTAGCCGAATATTTCTTGTTTCATAGGTGGTATCATTTTTTTCCCAATAGATAAGGCACTCGTCTACTTTTTATAAATATTGAAACTATGAAATATTCGATAAGTTACTTTGTCTGATTTGATTTCCTAGTTGAATTCATTAACTCCTAAGTCTCCTTTTCCAAGGAGACCATCCTTACTTTTTTCATAGAGCCTAACTCATTTGCTTTATGTTTAGGAGTTGGCGTAAACATAAGGAGTGGAATGTTGTCATCAAAGTGGACACCCAACTCATTGGCTTGCACCTAAGGCCTCTCTCAAAGGGTTGCTATTTTTTCCCACGTCCATGCCAACACCCACAATTGTTTAACATGTGATCTAAGGTACGCACAGATTTACTTGTAGGCTTTTCATTTGAATTTACATTGAAGCTATCTTGGAAATTAATGAAGAATTTATTGTATCTTTAGAAATAGAAACCTAATTAATACATCGAGAGGTGGTGGTGAAGTAGAAGTGATGGTTCAATAATGACATGATGAACAAAGTGCATGCCACTTCTGCCAGTGCTTGACATAATTTATGGTGCAGTGAAGATTTCTAGAAGTGATATCGTTAATGGTATCATGACTATGTTAAAACTTTGGTTATGTACTAGCCTCAAAGTAGGAGCGTGACAACAAGACATCTAAATTTTCGACCAATAATGTGTGGGGGTAAACTATGAGATAAAAACGTTACATATAATAAAAATAATTTATTATTTTAGTTTTTCTATGTCGAAAATTAAACTATGCCAAAAACAATTTGAAGTCAAAAGGTGAATTAATACCAAATCAAAGTAAATCGATCACAAGAAGTGCCTTAGCCTTCCACACGGACTAATAAGAAAAGAAATTTTCATATTGAGAATTAAATTGTAAGTGTTTTGCTCGAAGACAATAATAAACAAGAATATGGATTTTTTTTCGAATTTGGGATGTTACATACCCTAGGATAAGGTGTATTACAGTATTAGGTTATATGATCATAGTTTCAAAGTGGATGCAGTAGGGCATGCGATAACACAACCCATTGGTTAAGAATTTTTACGTTACTTATATATATAAAAAATTAATATGGAACTTATATATATAAAAAATTAATATGGAACTATTTAGTGATAACCGTATTATGAGGAGAGAATAGAGTCCCACGAGATACACATGGGCTTAATTTTTAATTAATTAGCTATAGTTTAATTTGGTGCAACTATTTTATAAAGGAAAAATTTAGTATATGATTAGTTCTACATAGTATATAAATGCCAAGGTAAATTATGGAGTGAGGATGGTAATGGTAGATATATAAATATATGGGTTATTACGCACATAGACCATTGTGAAGATGTTATTAAGTCGAAGATGGGAAGGCCAAAGCCATAATTATTTTAATGACTTGTGAGGACGATAATTGCAAGTGACAATAAGATGTTAATATTAATTTTTTTAAGTTAAGAAATTTGCGTCTCATTATAGTAGATCATATATTCGAAAGCTTCTAAATCAAGGATGGATTAGAAATGGTTCTAAGTGCATACATATAATTAGCATTTAGCATTCTATGGCGTGATACCTTGCTTGTTGCACTCTTGCTTTTCATTTTTTGTGTGTGTGTTCCTGTAGTATTTTATCTTTATGTGAGCCTTTATTGGAATAAGTACCCAATGGCTTCTCCTCTTTGGTCTTGTCATTAGTGGAGTCAGAATCTTTATGAGAAATTCTTGGTTTTTGCTTCTTTTTCCCTTTCTATGAGGGTTTTTGCTTGCTTGCACCCTTCGTCCTCTCATTGATTGCAAGTGCATGCACCTTTGAGGTATTTTGTAGGCCCATTTGTGACAGATGATCTTTCTCTTGAAGGGCGGATGTAGGAAATGCATCAAATGTAGGCAATTTGTAGGAGGCTCCAAGAGACAATTTAGTAGAATTAAAGATGGAAACATAGACACTATAATCCGATCCTATTTGGAGATAATTGAGAGGACCATTTTTGTTCCATCATTTTCGATCTTGCAAAAATTGAGATGCAAAATATTTGATTTAATCAAGTGGTTTAAAACTTTTGAATAGATTCAAATTCACTTGGTCTCAATTTCATTAGTTGCACCTCCTATTGATGGCCCCTAATTTCATCGTGCGTTCTAAAAAGAGTGGACAACATTGTCCAAAATTCATTGGATAATGTTTTCCGGAATTCATTTAGATTCTTCTTGGATAAAATGTGGGAGACTAGGTATGAAGAAACTAAATAGAAAACTAGACCAAATGCACCATCACATTCACTTTTCAACCGCTAAATTAGGTTTCATCCGAGTTCCCATTGTGATCCCATTCATCCTCAACAACGTCTCTACACTCAATTTGCATTCAAAATAGTTGAAGTTGGTAAGGAGCTAGTTGAGAGATAGATCGATGGTTGAAAATGCACTCTTTGATGGGTGCAAATGCACTTCTTCAACGTGCAATGTAGCATGATCCTTGAAAAAAAACTAGTATACCAACTTGTTTAGTACCCATACAACTTTGATACCATGTAGATCTAGATACTAAATGCGACATTAATATAATTGCAAGAGATGAGAGCCTAATTCTGTAAGTAGGAGAATGAATCAATGGAAAGGGTTAACCACTATAATTGGCGAAATTTCGCCAATTGGCTATTTTTTAGGCTTTTATTCAAAAAATAAATTTGTTATTGAGTCATTTTTAGTCTCTAATATTGTCTATATTTACATCAAATATGTTTTTTTTATCATAATTTTTGCCAAAATTTACAAGTTTTAGTAGTAAATTGTAGTTTTCATATTTAATATTCACCTATCTATCTATTCCAAAATAATTGCCTATAATACTATACTAAAGTATAATATTAAAATCCTTAAAAATACCTTGAAGGAAACCAATAGAGAAAAACTCAAGAAGTCTTGTCATAGTGGAGTCACTAATTATCTTAGGGAGAAAAGTTCCCAAATAGCTAGGGTCAAACTATTACTAAGCAATTCAAAGAATAACAAGCTTCTTTCCAATATTAGACTTTTATTACTTGCAATAACTAACTATTGGCGGTGGTTCTCTTAAGAGTAACAATAACAAGCTTAAGTACCTTGTTATGGTGGTTCTATTCAAAACAATTTTGCATGATAATCATGAAACACTTATTAACAATTAAATCTACACACTAACATTTGCACACAAAACAAAGCAACCTTTCTCTACACAACTAGTTTGAAGGAAAAAAAAGATGAAAATAACTAACTTTAACTAGCTTAACCAAGTAACTTAATTCATTGATCCAAATACAAATTGAAAATAATTAAAGAAAAACAACTGGGGGGTGGGGAAAGAAGAGATAGATCTTCTTTTTATTAATAATAACAACAAATTCCAAATGTATATGATCTTGAGCTCATGGCACCTTTACTTAAGACAACTTCTCATGTGCAAACTCCTTTCTTAGGAATGCATGAGAAAACAACAAATAGAGGCCTAGGTTTCATATCTAGGAAATGAAGTTTTAGTTCATAAATGAGGGTTTCTAATGGAAGAGATTTTTATCAATTCCCATGGATTACTGTACAAATCATTGCTATAGCATAAGGTTGCTCTCAAATTTTGTCCCCCTTTTCTTCCAAATGAGCCAAATTTATACTTTTGAAAGTTAGTTTAGGGAGTTGGTCATAGGAATTGGTTCAAAGTCCATATGGACATGTAACGAGGAGCACACAATTAATGCATATTCGACACTTTTGCACATTTTTGAAGTAATATGTGACTTCAATTAAGAGCAAGAGCACATATATGCACATTTCCTTGAGGGAAAGAGTGCATGGATAGAAAATTATTTAATTTTAAGATATTTCTGAAGGGAAATCTTTCCAAATGTTAGATATTAATGTCACATGTGCATTAGATAATAAAGGGTGTCAAATAATGATATAACACCCATGTACGTCACTTTGTAAAGGAGAAGGCTGTCAGAACCCGAAATTTCTGAAAAATTTAAAATTTTTATTCATAACAATAAATGTTAACTAGGTAGTTTTTCTGATTTTGTTTTAAATTAAATAACTAACATAATCTGTTGAAAGACTCTGTCTTATTAAAAAATTTGGTTTTGGTGATTGTAATTAATGACTGTTTTGTTTTGAACCGCAAGGGAAGAGCTAGTCGTAGTTGACTGGCTTACTTAGCTTACGAGCTAATGCATATGTCGTCTTTTGTTTCTCAGGTGTGCCAGTGAAATAAGGATCACCGTTGGTTGAACTTGGTGAGCATCAATATTCCCTGTACTTAAAACTTAAAAGATCGTCATGATATTTCTTATGCAGATAG
Source organism: Larix kaempferi (assembly GCA_027924585.1). Lineage (NCBI taxonomy): Eukaryota > Viridiplantae > Streptophyta > Pinopsida > Pinales > Pinaceae > Larix > Larix kaempferi. Next base: position 80,444 of record BSBM01000949.1, on the reverse strand, counting down.
TATCAACATGTTCTACGATAGATTACACAGTTCAGTTATAATTATTGTTTTATGAATATTATGCTATGTTACTGCTGTAACTTATCAATGGAACCATAGTTTGTATCATGAATTATCATTTGTGTAAGCGACTTAGCATCATGTGACATGTTGTCAATTTAATACTGGTGATTACTGTTTTGTTCACATAATGATAATGCGAGTTGAGAAGGTGACGCTTCTAGCGTTGTTTCAATATATACTCCTATGCATCGAAGTCCAATGTCTACTTAGAGTTTAACATATGTTACCTGACTGCGTCTTGATTTGTAACTACCTTTACAATGTGAACCTGTAGATGAAACTCTATTTCAATCATATTAATAATAGAGGTTTATTATTCAAATTAATACTGTTAACATTAGTATTAGTAGCAATTCCGATGAGTGCGTATGATAGCAATTGTGTAAAATGTCTGATAGATTTGGTAACATTTCCAGGGTTAAATATCAAGGTATTTCATTTAAGGTTAACTACCTTATTTCTTAAATGATCATGAGAATGTAGTATGCTCATAGCATTAGTCTATGATTTGGTTTTAATATATCTATATCATAAATTGATTGTGCAATAATCTTAATATTCCCATACGTTGGCAAGCTTTATATTCTATATAGTGTTTAGGTTGTATTGATCATAAACTTTATGGTTTTAAATTGACTATATCTCCTTTATATCGTTGTAGTGATTATACATTCCAAGTGCTTGGGATTCTCGATGATTCATTTGCAAGGCATGCACTATATGCCAAAAATGATTATATATCATTGTTATCTTATACGTTGACTTACATATGTAATGATTTGGAAAATCGGTGTATAATGATTTGGTTGGCAATGGGACTATAGGGTCTCAACCCATATTACGTTGATTTATTTGGAGGCTACGTGGTTCACTCTCCTCCATGCAATTTGTGATATATAAGCTGGTTTCATAAACCCTACAGGTTATTGTAGTTGCCTTCGGGCTCGGGTCCTAGGGATGAAACCCTCCCTGTCTGAGTTTCGTATTGAAGCCCTGTAACAAAGTGCAGAGTGTGGTGGTTATGGCCTCGTGGTTCCATTCTGTAGCAAGATAAGTCTTCGGCTCTGGTCATGGCGTTTGCTATGGTTTTCACGGTCTCGTGGTCTTGTTCTTCCTTCTTTGTTTAAGTCTCGGCTGTCTACAAACCTTCACTGTACTGGTACGGATGTGAGATGGAGTTTCTCTATTGTCTTTAATGTTATGAGAGGGTTGAAGCATTGGTTTTTGGGTGTGCTTGTGGACTGGTTCAATTCCAGTGTGAGGGTTTCGACTGCAAGAATTGTCTGTCGCGGCTGTCATTTGAAAGTTATGAGGGTGTGCTTTACTCTTTCAACCGACGAGGGTTTGGGGTTTCACTGCCTGCTTTCACCGGTGGCTTCCAGATTATCCACGGCTACAAATGCACAGGTAATGAACAACATTACTTTCATTAATTCTGTTTTGCAAGCAAGTGTAAGTTTCCTCTTATTTAAACTCTCGGCAAAGAATGTATATTAACATCCCTCTGAAATGAATGTGCAGGTCTCATGGCTTTGTAGGTGTACAGGGTTCTATCTTCAACGCTCTCATACGGGTAAGCCTGGTTATCCACGGCTGTCTCTTCCTTTGCTAGTTTAAGTGGTTAGGGTCGTGTCAAGGAGGAGACTCCTGTGTAGTGAGGTCGGTTGACGACTTGGTGTTTATGGTTACAGTCATATTTATGGAGTTGTTTTGTTTGAAATGAAATGGGGTTTGAAACCCTGTTAAGTTTATGGAGAGCCATTCACGGCCAACTGTATGAGGCCAGGGTTTTCTGTTATTGTGCTTTGTATTTGCTGAGCATGGGGTTCTAACCTCGCTGTATGAGATTTAAACTTAATATAATGTTGGGCCTGATATGGCCGTATTTTGAATTTCGTATTTTGTTAAAATATTACAATGTATTTGTAATGTGTGGATAGATGTATTCTTCGGTACCTACAATGGAAGATGACTATGTTTAATGAAACCCTATAATTGTTGTTCTGCGTTTTACTTCGGTTTGGAATGTTAAATAAAGATTATGGATAATCCTCGGCTGTGACTGTAATCTTTAAAAACATAGGGTTGCTCTGGTGAATTGGGGTTCTATTTTATGTTCAAAGCATATGTAGGGTATTGTGAGCTCGATAGTGACTGGGTATGAATTATAATAATATTTGTTTTGATTCTTGTACAGTTGTTAAATGAAACTGTAGGTTAAATAATATATACACATAGAAATATGTGTAAAGTTACTGTAGGTTATAGCTGCCATATAAGGCATTCTTTTCATTTGTTTTTTTCAGTCTGTCGATGGGATACTGTAAGGCTACGGCCATATAGGGTTTTGGGAACTACTCCAAAGGAGATATTTGTACTGAATAATATTAATACTGTGTATAATTTAAGATGGTTTGTAATCAGCCAATGATGACTGTGTTAGTCGACAGTTTCTCTGTTGTATTAATATGTTTGTATTGTTTAAAAACAACTCTGTTATTTCTATTATATTGACAAGGCTACTGTGTTCTGATACTAGATAGCAAGTAAATAATAATCTACAGTTACTAGTGTCTGTGTTTGACTACTGTGTAAATGTTTAAGATTATGTGAAAACTTGTAACAATGAAATATTGTTACAGTCACCTTTTTAATTAATCGATAACCGTCAGACATGTTCTGAGTATAAATAAGATATTAAAATGAGTTTTGTTTATCTGTTAACTTGATATAAGAAAGACCTGTAACTTAAAGTTTACTAAAATATACAATACATATATATATACAAATAGGTTATTCTGATAGGAATTATCTCAAAATAAACACTAAGGTTTGTCTAGATTTGTTCTTATGATTGTTTAATAGTTATAAATCTGGATTATCTATTATCTAATATTTCTGTCTATTATCAAACTAATAACAGAAATTCTAGCATATGCATAAACATAGTATTTATTAACTGTAACAAGGACAAATAGGTTCTGTATAAGATAAATACTCTATTTAAATAAAAACATGAAAACTTCTAAAACATCTGCATTCTGAAATTTATACCAAAGGATAGTACAGATAATGATTTGCTGAAGTTGAACACAATCAATACATAGTTGTACTAATTTATCTTATAGGAAAAATAATTTGAACCAACAACAGGGAGAGTGACAGAACCTGTAGATGTTAGACAATAACAGCAATGGGAGGCTGTTCCTCCCTACCAATTCCTGGAGAGTGCCCAGACAGCACTTCTCAGGACCCCCGAGCTTGCTCTGGTCTAACTGGCTGGAATCTAAGTACGACCAATAATTCCCTCAGCCAAAACAGCTATACTGGAACCAAGTTACTTCAACTTCCTGCTCAAAACACTTCCTTACTGTTTCCCACTTCCTCAATGGGACTCCTGAATAGCATTCACCTGAATGTATTCTCCCTCTAGAACAATTGCTGAACCCCCAGCTCAGTTCATTGAGTAGTATTTAAAAGATTTCCTAGGTCTTAGTTGGGCTAACTGTCATTAATGAGCCACCTGCTCAGATTCCACTTTCTTGGGGAATCATGACCCCAAAATATAGGGAAGTTGCCACCTGCAACTCAGGAAGTGTTTGAGGATGCTGCCACTTGTCTTTTGTCCTTCCACCTAATTCCATCCACCAGTTAGACCAGTAACCTCTTTTAACAGCTCTCCCATGCTGTTGTCTCCATAATTTATTTATTAATAATAATTATTCAGAATTTACATTCCATTTCTGGAGACTCTGCTGAGTCATCCATTCCTACTTAGCATTAATTTTAACATAATGTTCTCAGGAATATTAAAAATAATTACATTATTTTAATAAAATTGGGGTATGTGACATACACACCCCCTTAAAATGTAACATCGTCCTCGATGTTACTTATTCTTCGTCTTCAGCCACCTGCTGGAATAGATGGGGATATGCTTCCCGCATCTTACTTTCCAGCTCCCAAGTAGCTTCTTCAGGACTAAGGTGCTTCCATTGCACCTTCACTTGTCCAATTATCCAGTTCCGTAGAGTAATTTCCCTCCTCCCGAGGATACAATCCGGTTCTACCAGAACTTCCCCTTCTGGTTCTACCTGTACAATGTTCCAATCAATAACATGAGTAGCATCATGAACATACTTTTTCAAAACAGAGATATGAAAAACATTGTGTACTTTTAAATTTGGCGGTAATGCTAACTGATAAGCAACTCGACCAATTCTAGCTAAAATTTCAAATGGACCATAGTAACGTGGTGCTAATTTTGCACAACTTCCTAATCTTAGGGAGCTTTTCTTTGGTCTTACCTTCATGAACACATGTTCACCTACCTGGAACTCTTTAGGAGTTCTTTTCAAATCTGCTTGACTCTTTTGCCGATCCTGGGCAATCTTCAAGTTTTCCTGCACTTGTTTCACAATCTGTTCCATTTCTTTCAATAATTCAGGTCCTAATACTAATCTATCTACTGGATTACTCCAAGAGATAGGAGTGTTGCATTTTCGTCCATACAAAACCTCAAAAGGACTAAACTTAGCTGATGATTGATAGCTGTTATTGTATGCAAATTCAGCTAAGTGTAAATAATCCTCCCACTTACCTGGTTGATCTTTAACATACATCCTTAACAGATCTTCTAGTATTTGATTAACTCTTTCTGTTTGTCCGTCCGTCTGAGGATGGAAAGAGGTGCTGAAATTCAAAGTGGTGTTTAATCCTTTGAACAAGGATCTCCAAAAATTTCCTGTGAATTTAGGATCCCTGTCTGATATAATAACCTTTGGAATACCGTGTAACCGAAAAATCTGTTTTAGAAAGATATCTGCTATGTTTGCAGCCTTGTATGTGGTTTTTACAGGAATAAAATGTGTTGATTTACTTAATTTGTCTACCACTACCATAATCGAATCATTCTGATGTTGATTTTTGGGTAATCCCGTAATGAAATCCAGACTGATTATTTCCCATTTCCAGCTAGGAATAGGTAAAGGTTGCAGCAATCCAGCTAGATGTTGATGTTCTGTTTTTACTTGTTGGCAGTCCAAACACTTAGCTAAATATTCAGCAGTTTCAGATTTCATGTTAGGCCAAAAATATTCTTTTCTCAGCATAGTGATAGTCTTTTGGTAGCCAGGATGCCCGGAGTAAGGGGTTTTATGTATTTCGTCTAAAATTAACAGCTTAACTGTAGGTGCATTAGGGATATACAGCCTGTCCTTAAACAACAAAAATCCGTTTTCGTTTAAACTATACCCTTTTATCAAACTTTCTGTGGGCTGTTCTTTGGCTGTAATTTGTAAGTGTTGATAATTTTCATCTAATTTTATCCCTTCAGCCAGCTGTTCATTTAAATCAGAGGTATAAGTGCTGCTAGCTGATATAAAATTCAGTTTTACATTCCTGCTCAAGGCATCAGCCACCTTATTTTCCTTCCCTTTTATGTGTTGGATTTCAAAATCGTACTCACTTAGGAATGCCAGCCATCTGGCTTGTCTTGCATTTAGATTTGGCTGGTCTAAAAGGTATTTCAGACCTTTATTATCTGTTAGTAAGGTAAATTTTCTGCCTATTAGGTGGTGTCGCCACATCTTTAAAGCATGAATTACAGCAGCTAACTCTAGGTCATAAGTGGCATAATTCTTTTCATGGATTTTCAGCTTCCTAGATTCGTAAGCAATGACATGACCTTCTTGAGTCAGCACTCCACCTAAACCATCATTACAAGCGTCGGTGCAAACTATGAAGTCTTTATTTGGGTCCGCTATTCTAAGAATAGGTGCAGTTGTCAATAAAGTCTTAAGTTTCTTGAAACTTTCTTCACATTTCGTATTCCAATCAAACTTCTTGCCTTTCTTCTGCAAAGAAGTGATGGGATTGGCTATTTTTGAAAAGCCTTCAATAAACCTCCGGTAGTAACCGGTGATTCCCATGAAGGATCTAACGTCCGTCACATCTTTAGGTACTGGCCATTCTTCAATCGCCCGAATCTTTTCGGGATCCACTGAAATCCCTTCCTTAGTGACTACATGTCCTAAGTACTGGATTTCATCTTTGAAGAAGTCACATTTACTAAATTTCGCAAAAAGTTGTTGTTCTCTCAGTTCTTGTAAAACGATACGTAAGTGTTCCTTATGCTCCTCCTCGCTCTTAGAATAGACTAAAATATCGTCGATAAATACAACCACAAATTTATCTAAGTACTTGTGCATTATGTTGTTCATTAAGCACATGAAAACAGCTGGGGCATTTGTAAGTCCAAAGGGCATTACGACAAATTTGTAATGTCCGTACCTTGTTCTAAAGGCTGTTTTGAAAATGTCTTCTTCTTTAATTCTTACCTGATGATAACCCGATCTCAGATCGATCTTAGAGAATACCGTAGCGCCACGTAGTTGATCAAACAGATCATCAATACGAGGTAACGGATACCTGTTTTTGATCGTCATCTTTTTTAGTTGACGATAATCTATGCAAAGTCGCATAGTTCCGTCCTTCTTTTTAACGAAAATTACTGGTGCTCCCCAAGGGGATACGCTGGGTCAGATATAGTTCTTATCTATTAACTCCTTCAACTGAGTTTTCAACTCGTTAAGCTCCAAAATATTCATATGGTACGGGGCTTTTGAACTGGGAACAGCACCTGGTACCAGCTCAATGGTAAAGTCAAGCTCTCTCTTGGGAGGCAATTCTGGGATTTCCTCAGGAAAAACGTCAATAAATTCATTGACGACAGGAATGTTCTCTACTGTTTTCTGGTTGTTTTAAGATTTATCGGTCTCGTCTGTAATAGTTACAGCATAGGTCTTGCACCCTTTCCTGACTGCTCTTTTAAGTTGTAAGGCAGAAATCTGCCTAACTACTGTTTTCCTAGGGATACGTCTAACAGTTACTGGCTGTCCACTACTGTTTATACACCTAAAAGTTTTGTCAAAACAGTTTAAAACGACCCTATGTTGTTCCAACCAGTCCATTCCGATAAGTATGTCATAAGAGCCAAGTGGTAAAATGTTCAGTTTAACTGTAGTTCTAAAATCAGTCATGTTTAAGATGCATTCTTTTACATAGCAGTTTACTTTCTTCTTAGCCCCAGTAGCTAATTGTACAGACCAAGAATTATCAAACCTTTCAACAGTCAAATTACATTTTTCTACCAACTGAGGTGAAATATAACTAAGACTAGCACCGGGATCTATTAATATAGTAACTGGGGTTTTGTTAATCATACCTCCTACTTCCACCATGGAAGTTTGATAGTCAGCCTGACGATTTTCCAACGCTGCATTTATTCTGGGCATAGTTCCTGCAAAATCTCCAACCGTCATTTCGTCTTGAACAGTATGAATATTGCTGACTTGTTTCTTTCTGTTTGGGCAGACTGAAGCATAATGTGGCCCATTACACTCCCAGCACTTGACAGGTTCTTTTCGCTCAAAATTTTTGGTGTAGTTTCCATGGTTATTAGGAGTCTCTTTGCTGTTTTTGTAATTGTTTGAATGGCTGACAGCTCCATTTTTGTTTCCTTGGAAACTTTTACTGTTAAAGTGGTTCCCGTTTTTGCCATTCTTGAAACTTTTATAGGGAACAAATTCCTTTTTCTTGTACTCGATCAGATTGCTGTTCTTTTTGGCTTTCCAGCTGGCTATTCCCTCTTTCTTTTTATTCTGTTCATAACAGAAATTTGCCTTGCGCATAGCTTCTTCCAGTGTTTTGGGGTTGTCATATTCAATTCTGTCCTTGATATGATAGGGCAGGCAACTAAGAAACCGCTGTATTTTTGGTTTCTCTTCGACAAAATACGGTACATAACGCAACAGACTTAAAAATTTACTGTTTAAGTCCTTCATCGTCATAGATCCGAGTTTTAGTTCATAGACTTCTTTGGCCCTTTCTTCATAATACTGCTCGGACAGGAATTTCTTCTTAAAGTATCTTTTAAAAGTACTCCAGTTAACTTCTCTTTCTTTAATCCCTTTGACCCTTTTCAGATCTTGCCACCATATGTCCGCCTTTCCCGAGAGGTTGTAGATGGCCATTCGTGCCTTTAGCTGATTTGAGTAGTTATAGATCTGAAAATACTTTCTCATCCCGGATAACCAGGATTCTGCCTCTTCTCCAGTTTCAGCTTCTCCATTGAAAGTTGGGGGCTTTATCTTCTTAAACTCCCCGGAAATCTCCTCATAAGGCCTGTACTTTTTCCTTCGGTTGTGCATCTCAGCTTCACTGCTGTCACTGCTAGTGTGATAACTGGGTTGTCCCTTTCTTTCTTCAGATGAGGAACTGCTGTCAGATTTAGTTGGTTTTGTCCTTTTTGACCCTCTTGGATGACTAACTTCTTCTGAGTCAGCTGGTTTGCTCCTTCCTTCAGTCTGAAATTTTTCTATCAATAACTGATTTAGCTGTTCCTGAGTCTTTAAAATTCTTTCATTATCCTTCTTAACTGTTTCCATTTCTGTCTTTAATCCTCTTATGGTCTGCATCAGCTCAGTGGTGTGAGCAGTTTCTTCTCCCGTCTCAAGTTCTTTTGACATCTGTCTTGTCTCAACATTGGGAGATTCCTCCTCAGCATATTCTCCCAGTTTTTCCATACCTGTCTGTAAAATTCAGAAAAGAAAAATTTCTGTTCTGTAGATGAAACTGAAATATATATATTAGTATTTTATAAATAAAACAAAATCTTCTTTTATGATCATTGTTTGCGGAAGTTTAGTGGAGTCACATCCAGGCCTAGTGTCTGAAACTGAGCTCTGATACCACATGTCAGAACCCGAAATTTCTGAAAAATTTAAAATTTTTATTCATAACAATAAATGTTAACTAGGTAGTTTTTTCTGATTTTGTTTTAAATTAAATAACTAACATAATCTGTTGAAAGACTCTGTCTTATTAAAAACTTTGGTTTTGGTGATTGTAATTAATGACTGTTTTGTTTTGAACCGCAAGGGAAGAGCTAGTCGTAGTTGACTGGCTTACTTAGCTTACGAGCTAATGCATATGTCGTCTTTTGTTTCTCAGGTGTGCCAGTGAAATAAGGATCACCGTTGGTTGAACTTGGTGAGCATCAATATTCCCTGTACTTAAAACTTAAAAGATCGTCATGATATTTCTTATGCAGATAGTATCAACATGTTCTACGATAGATTACACAGTTCAGTTATAATTATTGTTTTATGAATATTATGCTATGTTACTGCTGTAACTTATCAATGGAACCATAGTTTGTATCATGAATTATCATCTGTGTAAGCGACTTAGCATCATGTGACATGTTGTCAATTTAATACTGGTGATTACTGTTTTGTTCACATAATGATAATGCGAGTTGAGAAGGTGACGCTTCTAGCGTTGTTTCAATATATACTCCTATGCATCGAAGTCCAATGTCTACTTAGAGTTTAACATATGTTACCTGACTGCGTCTTGATTTGTAACTACCTTTACAATGTGAACCTGTAGATGAAACTCTATTTCAATCATATTAATAATAGAGGTTTATTATTCAAATTAATACTGTTAACATTAGTATTAGTAGCAATTCCGATGAGTGCGTATGATAGCAATTGTGTAAAATGTCTGATAGATTTGGTAACATTTCCAGGGTTAAATATCAAGGTATTTCATTTAAGGTTAACTACCTTATTTCTTAAATGATCATGAGAATGTAGTATGCTCATAGCATTAGTCTATGATTTGGTTTTAATATATCTATATCATAAATTGATTGTGCAATAATCTTAATATTCCCATACGTTGGCAAGCTTTATATTCTATATAGTGTTTAGGTTGTATTGATCATAAACTTTATGGTTTTAAATTGACTATATCTCCTTTATATCGTTGTAGTGATTATACATTCCAAGTGCTTGGGATTCTCGATGATTCATTTGCAAGGCATGCACTATATGCCAAAAATGATTATATATCATTGTTATCTTATACGTTGACTTACATATGTAATGATTTGGAAAATCGGTGTATAATGATTTGGTTGGCAATGGGACTATAGGGTCTCGACCCATATTACGTTGATTTATTTGGAGGCTACGTGGTTCACTCTCCTCCATGCAATTTGTGATATATAAGCTGGTTTCATAAACCCTACAGGTTATTGTAGTTGCCTTCAGGCTCGGGTCCTAGGGATGAAACCCTCCCTGTCTGAGTTTCGTATTGAAGCCCTGTAACAAAGTGCAGAGTGTGGTGGTTATGGCCTCGTGGTTCCATTCTGTAGCAAGATAAGTCTTCGGCTCTGGTCATGGCGTTTGCTATGGTTTTCACGGTCTCGTGGTCTTGTTCTTCCTTCTTTGTTTAAGTCTCGGCTGTCTACAAACCTTCACTGTACTGGTACGGATGTGAGATGGAGTTTCTCTATTGTCTTTAATGTTATGAGAGGGTTGAAGCATTGGTTTTTGGGTGTGCTTGTGGACAGGTTCAATTCCAGTGTGAGGGTTTCGACTGCAAGAATTGTCTGTCGCGGCTGTCATTTGAAAGTTATGAGGGTGTGCTTTACTCTTTCAACCGACGAGGGTTTGGGGTTTCACTGCCTGCTTTCACCGGTGGCTTCCAGATTATCCACGGCTACAAATGCACAGGTAATGAACAACATTACTTTCATTAATTCTGTTTTGCAAGCAAGTGTAAGTTTCCTCTTATTTAAACTCTCGGCAAAGAATGTATATTAACATCCCTCTGAAATGAATGTGCAGGTCTCACGACTTTGTAGGTGTACAGGGTTCTATCTTCAACGCTCTCATACGGGTAAGCCTGGTTATCCACGGCTGTCTCTTCCTTTGCTAGTTTAAGTGGTTAGGGTCGTGTCAAGGAGGAGACTCCTGTGTAGTGAGGTCGGTTGACGACTTGGTGTTTATGGTTACAGTCATATTTATGGAGTTGTTTTGTTTGAAATGAAATGGGGTTTGAAACCCTGTTAAGTTTATGGAGAGCCATTCACGGCCAACTGTATGAGGCCAGGGTTTTCTGTTATTGTGCTTTGTATTTGCTGAGCATGGGGTTCTAACCTCGCTGTATGAGATTTAAACTTAATATAATGTTGGGCCTGATATGGCCGTATTTTGAATTTCGTATTTTGTTAAAATATTACAATGTATTTGTAATGTGTGGATAGATGTATTCTTCGGTACCTACAATGGAAGATGACTATGTTTAATGAAACCCTATAATTGTTGTTCTGCGTTTTACTTCGGTTTGGAATGTTAAATAAAGATTATGGATAATCCTCGGCTGTGACTGTAATCTTTAAAAACATAGGGTTGCTCTGGTGAATTGGGGTTCTGTTTTATGGTCAAAGCATATGTAGGGTATTGTGAGCTCGATAGTGACTGGGTATGAATTATAATAATATTTGTTTTGATTCTTGTACAGTTGTTAAATGAAACTGTAGGTTAAATAATATATACACATAGAAATATGTGTAAAGTTACTGTAGGTTATAGCTGCCATATAAGGCATTCTTTTCATTTGTTTTTTTCAGTCTGTCGATGGGATACTGTAAGGCTACGACCATATAGGGTTTTGGGAACTACTCCAAAGGAGATATTTGTACTGAATAATATTAATACTGTGTATAATTTAAGATGGTTTGTAATCAGCCAATGATGACTGTGTTAGTCGACAGTTTCTCTGTTGTATTAATATGTTTTTATTGTTTAAAAACAACTCTGTTATTTCTATTATATTGACAAGGCTACTGTGTTCTGATACTAGATAGCAAGTAAATAATAATCTACAGTTACTAGTGTCTGTGTTTGACTACTGTGTAAATGTTTAAGATTATGTGAAAACTTGTAACAATGAAATATTGTTACAGTCACCTTTTTAATTAATCGATAACCGTCAGACATGTTCTGAGTATAAATAAGATATTAAAATGAGTTTTGTTTATCTGTTAACTTGATATAAGAAAGACCTGTAACTTAAAGTTTACTAAAATATACAATACATATATATATACAAATAGGTTATTCTGATAGGAATTATCTCAAAATAAACACTAAGGTTTGTCTAGATTTGTTCTTATGATTGTTTAATAGTTATAAATCTGGATTATCTATTATCTAATATTTCTGTCTATTATCAAACTAATAACAGAAATTCTAGCATATGCATAAACATAGTATTTATTAACTGTAGCAAGGACAAATAGGTTATGTATAAGATAAATACTCTATTTAAATAAAAACATGAAAACTTCTAAAACATCTGCATTCTGAAATTTATACCAAAGGATAGTACAGATAATGATTTGCTGAAGTTGAACACAATCAATACATAGTTGTACTAATTTATCTTATAGGAAAAATAATTTGAACCAACAACAGGGAGAGTGACAGAACCTGTAGATGTTAGACAATAACAGCAATGGGAGGCTGTTCCTCCCTACCAATTCCTGGAGAGTGCCCAGACAGCACTTCTCAGGACCCCCGAGCTTGCTCTGGTCTAACTGGCTGGAATCTAAGTACGGCCAATAATTCCCTCAGCCAAAACAGCTATACTGGAACCAAGTTACTTCAACTTCCTGCTCAAAACACTTCCTTACTGTTTCCCACTTCCTCAATGGGACTCCTGAATAGCATTCACCTAAATGTATTCTCCCTCTAGAACAATTGCTGAACCCCCAGCTCAGTTCATTGAGTAGTATTTAAAAGATTGCCTAGGTCTTAGTTGGGCTAACTGTCATTAATGAGCCACCTGCTCAGATTCCACTTTCTTGGGGAATCATGACCCCAAAATATAGGGAAGTTGCCACCTGCAACTCAGGAAGTGTTTGAGGATGCTGCCACTTGTCTTTTGTCCTTCCACCTAATTCCATCCACCAGTTAGACCAGTAACCTCTTTTAACAGCTCTCCCATGCTGTTGTCTCCATAATTTATTTATTAATAATAATTATTCAGAATTTACATTCCATTTCTGGAGACTCTGCTGAGTCATCCTTTCCTACTTAGCATTAATTTTAACATAATGTTCTCAGGAATATTAAAAATAATTACATTATTTTAATAAAATTGGGGTATGTGACAAAGGCAATGCATCCACCTTACTTATCTTAAGTTCAAAACCAAGAATAAATTACGCCATTCTTTTGGACAATACCTTGGCTTGTTTAGTTGATTATAGCCTAACTATATATTGTTCCTACATACATGGATCTCATAAACTTTGGCATCAAACATGTAAGGAAAACTATCCTTTTTGTTTTGGTGAGAGGGTTCTTTGTTTTATGATCCTCTTTGATTTCAGATCCCATTCTTGAGAAGATTAATATGATTCTCTTATGTGTGTCATTCTTCATTAGCTCATGGAGCATATATTTAAATAATTGGACATCAGATTCAAACCTAACAAACATTGTCTCTTCAACATGTTTAGATCCTCCTTCCCCATTTTCCAAATATCTTTTGTAACATAGAGACCCTTAAATTTATTAGAGCTTGCTTGGGGAAGTTCCTTCAAGTAGTTGAAACTAAACAAGGCCAATACTTCTCTACTTGACTTGATAAAGCATTTCTTTTGGATAAGGGACTCCCATAAACCATTATACTCAAAGTGGGTGTGTGAAATTAACTTTCATTAACAGTAAAACTACTAAAGAATGTCTTTGCAATACAATAAGTTTCATGCATACTACCACTTTGTAAACAAAAAAATCCTCCAACTTTGTCATCTCCACATCATCCTTAGAAAAGTGGTTAAAAACACACTTTAGAGCAAAATGTGAGACAAGTAAAACCATCATGCATATTAACATTGACAACATTACCGAGTGAGTGACAATTTTCAGTATTATGATTCTTAAGTTATGATTAATGTAAATTCATTGAGCTTAATAATATAGTGTATAAGGAAATATTAAAAAACCAAAGATCAAAGTTAAGTAGTGTAAAGTTTTTATTTACAAAATAAATAAATAAAATATCTTATGTTTAGAAATTGATTGGATTGAACAAGAATTTACATTTAATAAACTCAATCGTGTAAGCATGGTTTGTAAGGTTAATAACCAAAGTTGAAAGTTAAGTCTATAAAGTTTTTAATGATAAATAAATAAATGTGAGTTACATTTTTAAACACCTATTGGATTATTTTATAATTCACATTGATAACCCATATTCATTATCAACAACGTTTGACCCATCTTCAATCTCAAAGCCGCATAACGTGGTCAAATTTGACAATATCCTATGTGACCGTTGATTAATTAATAACCCATATGAACAAAATTCTGACACATCTTCAATGTGACCGTTGATTAATTAATTCTAACGGCTACCGAAGTCGAAATCCACATCGAGATTGACTCACAATCCGCATAAAGCGATCAAATTTAACAAAAGGTGACGGTTCGAACGGGTAATGGTCCACTAGAGGCATTAAAGACGATAACGATCGAACGACCCCATGGAATATGGGAAACCCTAGAATATGGGAAACCCAAACTAAAACTGATCAGCCGCCAGGACTATATATATCGTATAATGTTCGAGAAAAAGAAAACCAAAAGTGATCTTCACATCGATCAAGGAAGCGCCGGGTCTCTGTACATTACATCCCAGGCTTGAAAATAGCGAGAGTTTGAAGTGAAAATTGAAGGAGCCAATCATGGCCAAACAATTCTGCGAGGACGAGAGAATAATGGAAGGATGGGCCAGAGAGGAAGAGTCAGAGTCAGGTACGAAATTCTTTTCTGATCTTCGAACTTCATATATAAGCAGTATTTCTGAAGAAAACCCCATCACTGAATCTAAGAAAAGACGATGGGGTAATGGCGGTAACGTTGACGCAGCTATGGCCGATATGGGGCTTCATGCTGAGGACGGAGCTGTGGTCATCCCAAAGCCGTGGGAAAGGCCTCTGGGTTCCAGGAACAAGCCCGAGGATCCTCTGATTGGAATCCGTGTGATATCAGACGCGATCAGAAGTCGTGTAGTGGAGGTTCCCAATGGCTTCGACGTCATAAATATACTGGAAGCTTTGATCCTCACATACCCACTTGGAGTCGTTGTTCTGAGTGCTAGGGGGGCTGTCAGGAACATTATCATGCGGCCGCCGGTGGCTGTAGGGGGAATAGCGGATAATACACAGATATTTCAAATTATATCCCTGACAGGAGCAATCCAGCGTGGCGCTGATACCCAAGGACGTACTGGATTCAAAGTGAATTTAACAGACGCTCAAGGTAATCTACTGGGAGGGACAGTTCAAAGAATGATAGCGCACCGCCCCGTTCTGCTTATAGTTGGCCTAGCCATGGCCATGAACCGGGAGGTGTTCAATGTTCGGCCCACGCAACCTCAAAAACTCGTCCTTTCTCCAGCTGCAAGGGCTGCTCAGCAGAAGTTCCAAGCACCCACTCTGATGACAGTGCAGCAACAGAGGGACATCCAATCAGCCCCTCTGATGACAGTGCAGCAACAGAGGGACATCCAGTCAGCCCCTCAGATGCCATTGCAGCAACAGATGGACATCTATTCAGCCCCTCAGATGACATTGCACCAACAGATGGACATCCAGTCAGCCCCTCAGATGCCATTGCAGCAACAGATGGACATCTATTTAGCCCCTCAGATGACATTGCACCAACAGATGGACATTGAGTCAGACCCTCAGATGATAATACAGCAACAGATAGACGTGATGTCTATGCATAACCTTGTGCCAAATCTGGCTATAGGTTCAGGAACGCCCAACCCTCTCTATGTCTCCCTTCAAGCAGGGCCAAATCAGGCTATAGGTTCAGGAGGGTCCAACCCTCGTGATGTCTTCCCCCAAGCAATGCATCAACAGATAGGCATGATCTCTATGAATAACCTTGTGCCAAATCGGGATATAGGTTCAGAAAGCCCAACCCTCATGACGTCTATGAATAACCTTGTGCCAAATCTCGATATAGGGACGTCTATGAATAACCTTGTGCCAAACCTGGATATAGGTTCAGAAAGCCCAACCTTCATGATGTCTATGAATAACCTTGTGCCAAACCTGGATATAGGGTCAGAAAGCCCAACCTTCATGATGTCTATGAATAACCTCGTGCCAAATGTGGACCTTCATGATTTCTATGAATAACCTTCTGCCAAATCTGGATATAGGTTCAGAAAGCCCAACCCTCATGATGTCTCCCTTCAAGTAGGGCCAAATCTGGCTATAGGTTCAATAGGGTCCAACCCTCATGATGTGTCCCGTCACGCATAGCACTCACCGAAATGGTTACCGTATTATGATGATCTCATGGAAATGGTTACAGTATTATGATGATTGAAGTTATCATGGAAATGGTTACAGTGTTATGATGATCTTAAGTTTTGTAATGAGATTTAATAGACTTAGCTTGAAAATTGTTATTTATGAATGGTGATTGATGGTTTTTGGAGTCCTATGTGGAAGTATATAATTTTGTTAAATCTTGTTCGTTATGATTGATGTGTTTTTTTAGTTTACTATGAATAAATAGGAGACTTTGTTTGAAATTTGCTAATGAGTATTCAACTTTATTTCAAAATAGAAAATTGCTCACTATGAATGATTATAGCTTTTGATTCCTACAATTTTATGCTGAATAATGTGAAAGACTATTAAAGTTTATTTGAAATTTTGTTCTTTATAAAATAAACAATTCATTAAATTTTATTTGAAAATTGTTCTTTATAAATAAGCAATTCATTAGATTTTATTTGAAAATTGTTCACTATAAATGAGAATTGTTTTTATTTTATATAATTTTATGTAGCATTATATGAATGTCAAATTATAAAATATCACATAGAAATGAAAAAAAAAAGAAAAATGTTTTAAATTTAAATTATTATCAATGAATTTAAATTTCAAATTTATTTTAATAATTTTTTTAGTCTTTAACAATCAAATTTCAAATTTTAATTATTGTTAATAAGTTAATCAACTCACAACTAATTCTGAATAAATTAATGATTTATATTCAAATTTATTCTAATTCGCAATGATATGTATTGTAGAAAAGAATATCATAAAAAACTAAAATAAAATCCTTCACAATGATATGTATGGTAAAAAAGAATATCATACAAAATTAAAATAAAGTTAAACTTCCTCATTTCATATCAAAAAAAATTAATTTCATTTCATTTTTTAACCTCATAATTTCACTTTATTTTTGGACATTCTATTATTTATTATTTTTAATTATAAATAATAAGTTTATAAAATTTTATATAACTTTCAAACAAAGTGATTAATAAGTAATAACAAAATAGGATGAATATATTCATATATATATATATATAAACTTTAACATTAAGACTAAAATCCTTAATTTATTTTACATAATATTAAACATAATTGTCAAGAAAAGTATAATATTCTACTAAAATGATATCATTCAATTTATTTAAAAAAATATTTAATATAATTATATAAAAATATTGATTGAAAAAGATTTATGGAAAAATGTAATATTATATTAAAAAGGTTTATGAGATATTATTTTCTTAATTTAGTTCTACCAATTTACTCAATATATAATTATGTTTATTCTATCTTATACAATTTGGTTATTTAAAGGTATATCTTACTATAGCAAAGATTAAATTGTGCTTTGATTTATTTCAAATTTTTAGATTTAAAAGTCAAAAAGTTACCAAGAATAAGATTTAGGATTAATTTGATATTTAGTAATAAATAAATAATATTTTAAATAAATAAATTAAAGGTGAATTAGTGTAATGTTAAAACAATCAATAATTTAAATAAACATTCTTTTATTTAAAGGAAAGTGAAGTTGTGGGAATTAAATGTAAGATTCAAATGAAAATTATTTAAAAGAAAATGAAGTTGTCATAATTAAATATAAAGGTTCAAACTTTTAAATCATTTTATTTTTTCAAATATATTTTTATAATTAATAATAATAAGAATAAGATGAATAGAAATATATAAATATTATTGAGTATCTTATTTGTTAGTAAATGTGTTTCTATTAATTTTTATTTTTTAAAGATTAAGGTAATAAGTGGATAATCTAAAGTATTTTATGGTGGAATTTTTTATAAATTTTTTATGGTGGAATGTTTTACCAATTTAGGTGTGAATAGTTTTATTTTTTCTTAAGATAACTTTCATAATTACATTTGGTCAACGACAAAATTTATCAAGTTAATATGATGTATCAAGTGTGTATTTGATGATCACATGAACCTCAGTTAGAATATCCAAGTAAAACCATGCAAAAATGCCAAACTATATATGCAATGGTGCCAATTTCCCCCATAGCTTTTGCATAGCGAACATGTTGTTTCACATAGTTAGTGAAGGACTGCTATTTCGACTTCATGGAAATGTTGGCTTCTATATATATCTATAATAATAATATAATGAGACACATCGCTCGAAACATTATGTATTTCAAGTGATATTTTCATTTAAGGAAGAGATTCGAGCCATCTTCCCATATATCTTGTTGAGCGAGCTTGAAGTTGCTTGGTTTCAATTTGTATCAGTCAATATCTTTGATTTTATTGTTGTATGGAGAGACATTAATGTACTGAATAAGTTTCATAAACATTATACAAGTCATTGGAACAATTATCTCAAAATTCATAGCAAGTTGTGGAGTTTTTCTATCATCTCCCCCTATGTGAAACCATGTCTACAAACCTCTGATGTATGGGAGGTGCAACAGCCTTTAGGAACTGATTAATGATTCATTTGGTTTCCCATTGAAGTGATATAACTATTCCATGTCTCTTTTCTGAAATTTGGGAGGTTCGTACTGCATTTGGGAAGCAATTTATGTCATGTACCCTTGGGGGTTTGAACCTCGAAATTACTAGTAAATTTCCTTTTTTTCTCCTCAACTTAAATTAATGTTGCAGAAGTCTTTTGAGAGTGTCCAAGCATAAATAAGCTTCATTTTTATGTCTCAATACCTTTCAAACACTCTCAGTCCCAATTTGAAATCTTTAGGAGTCTTTTGGAGCCATCTACCCTCGGGGTTTTCAACATCGATTTTCCTAGTAATTATGCCTTTCATTCTCTAATTGTAAATGAAAGTTGTTGAAGTATTTAAAAAATTCCCAAGCATATAATATCTGCTTTAGTGTTTCAAAATACACCTTAGTCCACTCCATACATCATTATAAAAGATTTGGGATCATTTGGGACAGTTTGGGGCTTCATTAGTCCAAGTTTCAAAAATTGACTAAATTGGGAAAATTTTCAAATTGGGGACATTACAATGGTATCACAGCATGGTCCTTGCACCTGTTTATTAATATCATACATTCAAGAATAAGTTGCAGCCATGTCTTATTCAGATTTAGATTATGAGCAGTATGAGGAGGTGTCACATACCCCAAATTCTGTGTGAAAAAAGTTAGGAAAATTTTCAAACTAATTAATTGTTTTTACATTAAAAATCTCCATAATTGAATTTATTTGATTATAACTTTGTCATACATTACAAAGTAATGATGGTTAGTTTAAAATCCTATTCAACATGTGTAACATTTCCATTTAAACATTAGTTCCTACTCGAATATTATCTTGATCGTTGTCATGAAAGTCTTACCCATTTTTATTTTATTTTACGGATTTAAGGGACATCATAGTTCACGAGTCCAATGTTCAAGTTCACCACCTTGAAAATGATTCTTTTGGAATGTGAGTTGTGCCAACCACTCATGCAGTAGTATCAAGAATTTGCAAAAGAATATCTCTTGAATATCAAAGTAGATATATTTCTGTATTCAATCAGTCGTTGACCATGCATGGTTCCAATTTTCTTTCTCAGCAAAATCTTGCACATTCGTGGAGAACCATTCCTCAATCTCCGGTTTCATCGAATTCCACAACATGTCCTCTCTTCATTCACGCTACGGTTCTGACAACCGAACCATTTGTTGACACAGTTCTGTCGATAAGAGTTCACTTCGCACTGTTGTCAAGAAACACCAACCATACACCCTTAAGCATCAACCCAGAAAGGTTTTCCCCTTTCCAACGACACCTGCAGAGTGAGTCAGGTCTCACCTGAGATGTCTAAGGGGGGTTGTAGGAACCAAGTTTTTGCAGTAGGGAGAAGACATGCATTAATTCATACTCAGTCACGATAGAAACCATAGATTTGCTTCCGCATTACACTAAAAATTCAAATATGCAATAGACATAACTCTGCATATCAACCAACATTACTAATCAATTGACAAAGAGGAAAGATCACATCATCAAGATATCATTCTTATTTCATAACAAAGCAACAAATAGAAAGCACATAGATGAATATAACCAAACATCCTCATTCATTAACTCATCATAGAGACTTGCAGAATGAACTTCGCATAAAATAGTTCGAAGCGACTTAGTGCGAATCCATATACTCATAACAAAAATTGCCGAAGGCAGACAAAATACATTCGACTTGATCAACTTATCTCGCTATGATTCTATGTTTCCTATTACAATTATCTCTCTATGTATAGACCTTTATGGTCATTACAACATGGTTCAAATGACCCATTCTAACTAACATGGACCACAACTTCCGCTTTCGTCGGCTTCTTATCCTTTATGAATGGTAATTTTCCTTTGTTGATGACCCCTTTGTCACTATCAGCTCTGCATATTCTGTGCTCTAGTCCCATTCGAATAGAGTGTTTACAGTCATGCCCATATTGGTGGGAAAACATTTGAGAATTCGTTATTGATTTTGAAGATCATAAGGGAACTTTGCCATAACAACGATATTGTCATCATAGTAAAGTAGCATGATGACCATTCCTCCCAAGGTCATGCCCATGCAATGTGCCTTTTCTAGATATTCTTCAAGGTTATTATCAGCCAAAAAGGGTAGGGGTAAGCGGGAATCCTTTCTTAACTCCAATATTACAGTTAATATCTTGTGACCAACCTTTATTTTTTTTAATTTGGAAATCAAATTCTCATACAGCCTTATAGTCGCAGCCTTGAACTCGAGAGCAAATTTTATCTCTTCTAATTTATTCCAAAGGTTATATCTAGGCACCGTATCAAAGGCTTTTCGAAAATCCACGAAACAACAAGAAATATTGGATTTATTATAGCAACACTCCTCTATGATGATCCTAAGCATAACGAGGTGGTCTATGGGTGAGTGATTCCTTTTGAAGCCCACTTGGCCTTTATCCTTCTTTCCTTTATTTTCTAGCCATATACTAATCTTATTTTCAAGGATAATGTCGTATAACTTGGCTAGGAGAGGGCTAATCATAATTTTTCGATAATTAGAGGGGTTATCTTTATCTCCTCTTTTAAATCTAGGAACCATAAGGCTCTTAGTCCATGACCTAGGGAAACCCTGCTTGATTACTAAGTTAAAGAGCTTGTGAATATAAGGGATGAGGATGGGTGCTCCAATTTTTAGGATCTGTGCTTTGTACCCTTCAATGTCTTTAGCTTTTCCATTAGCTATGTGCTTAATCCCAAAGTCAATGTCTTTTAAGGAAAGACTTCCTCCATTGTAAGGATGGTTTGAATGTTATCCACTACATCTAGGGATTCGTAGATATTTTTAAGGTATGAGTTACAATCCTCCATAGAGATCTTATTATTTTCTTTAGTTTTACAAGTTAAAATGTGCCTCCAAAATTTCCTAGGGGTCGTCTTAGATAAGTATAAAAGTTTTTCGTGTCTTTTATTGATATAGCAAGTATTTTTTCTTTTAATTAGAGCTTTGTACATACTTATGTTTTCATTTTTCGGGGACTCGTCAGCAGCTTCCTTAATTTCTCTATGCATATGCTTACAATTGTTATCATACCAAGGATTGGTGCTTATGTTCATCTTTTTGCTAGATATTTCATGAGAAAACTTGTTGATAGCAAAGGAGAGGGAGGTAGTAAAATTATGATAGAGATCTTCTATATTATTGTTGTTAGAAAGAGATAACAAGTTATTCGTTAAATCATTAAGAAATCCATCTTTATTATTTCTATCAAATATCAAGTTCTTTTGGCTTTGAGAGTTCTCCACAATGGGCTCATTATGCATTGTAAGACAAAAGGTTATAATTAAAGGCCTATGATAAGAGTGAGACTTGTGGACATTGACGATGTCAAAATTAATTATTTCATTGTATAAAGGGATACAAGACACTACATAATCAAATACACTACTGCCAAGACCATGAATGCAAGTCATCCTACCTATATTTGGCCACTTCTTTAAGCCATTATAGATTATCAAATATTGAGCGCTACAAAGTTTAACTAACTCAGATCCGAACAAGTTTTCTCCTAGATCTTCATAGCTTCTCAAGTACCTTCTAGCAGAAATAAGGTCTTCATCTAACCAAAGTGGATTAGGGTTGGATTAGTTGCTTAATGGAATAGCTTGTAATTGTTTGTATTAATATTTATTTTTTAAGGATTAAATTGATTAGTAGACAATTTTTTATTATTTTTTACTATGGGATTTTGAACCATTTTGGGAACCTATTAAAATTTTTAAAAAGTGAATCCATAGGCATGAATTTAACTTCATAAAATTGATGATTAACATTATAAGTGAGAAATATTTTATGCACATTTCCTTGAGGGAAAGAGTGCATGGATATAAAATTATTGAATTTTAAGATATTTTTGAAGGGAAATCATTCCAAATGTTAGATATTAATGTCATATGTGTATGAGATGAATAAAGGGTGTAAAATAATGATATAACACCCATGTAGGTCACTTTGTAAAGGAGAAGACAATGCATCCACCATACATATCTTAAGTTCAAAACAAAGAATAAATTACCCCATTCTTTTGGACAATACCTTGGCATTTTAGTTGATTATAGCCTAACTATGTATTGTTCCTAGATACATGGATCTCATAAACTTGGACATCAAACATGTAAGGAAAACTATCCCTTTTTTTTTGGTGAGAGGGTTCTTTGTTTTATGATCCTCTTTGCTTTCACATCCCATTCTTGAGAAGATTGATATGATCCTCTTATGTGTGCCATTCTTCATTAGCTCATGGAGCATATATCTAAATAACTCGACATCATATTCAAACCCAACAAACATTGTCTCTTCAACATGTTTAGATCCTCCTTCCACATTTTCCAAATATCTTTTGTAACATAGAGACCCTTAAATCTATTAGAGATTGCTTGGGGAAGTTCCTTCAAGTAATTGAAACTAAGGTAGGCCAATACTTGTGTACTTGACTTGATAAATAATTTCTTTTGGATAAGGGACTCCCAAAGACCATTATAATTAAACTACGTGTGTGAAATTAACTTTCATTAACAGTAAAACTACGAAAGAGTGTCTTTGCACTGTAATAGGTTTCATGCATACTACCACTTTGTAAACAAAAAATCCTCCAACTTTGTCATCTTGAGATCATCCTTAAAAAAGAGGTTAAAACAAACCTTAGAGAAAAATGTGAGAGAACTAAAACCATCATGCATATTAACATTTAAAGGCAAGCCTTAAAGCAAAATGTGAGAGAAGTAAGAACAACATGCATATGTGAGAGAAGTAAGAACAATATGCATATTAACATTGACAACATTACCCATTGAGTGACCATTTTCATTATTATGATTGTTAAGTTATGATTAACGTAAATTCATTGAACTTAAGAATATAGTGTATAAGAAAATATTAAAAAACCAAAGATCGAAGTTAAGCAATGTAAAGTTTTTATTTACAAAATAAATAAATATAAAATTCTATGTTTAGAAATTGATTGGATTGAACTAGAATTTACATTTAATAAACTCAATTGTGTAAGCATAGTTTGTAAGGTTAATAACCAAAGTTGAAAGTTAAGTGTATAACGTTTTTATAATTCACATTGATAACCCATATTCATTACCAGCAAGATTCTGACCCATCTTCAATCTCAAAGCCGCATAACGTGGTCGAATTTGACAATATCCTATGTGACCGTTGATTAGTTAATAACCCATATGAACAAAATTCTGACCCATCTTCAATGTGACCGTTGATTAATTAATTCTAACGGCTACCAAAGTCAAAATCCACATCGAGATTGACTCACAATCCGCATAAAGCGATCAAATTTAACAAAAGTACTATATGAAGGTGATGGTTCCGTAATGAACCCTTACATCGAACAAAGCTCGCTACCAGCTCGAAACCTCAAATGGGAAATGACGCCGATTAATAGTACACTTGAGGCATTAAAGACGATAACGATATCGGAGGTGGTGACAGACTGAGAAAGAGGCTGTTTTGGGGCATCCACCACCCACTCAAGAGGAAAGCTGAGTTGGTTCCAAGAAATTTTTGAAGGAACAAGGGAACCATTCCTGGATAACTTCTAACCAAGACTGCAGCTGTGTCTTGGTCTCTGGGATACAACTGATTAATTGGATTCTGAGTATTAGTAAATCGGAGGGCAAGGGAGTGATGAATCCGGAGGTTTAAAGCTCCAGGCTTCATATCAAAACCAGATGTGTAAATATTGACTTCTAATACTTTATGAATCCAGGGATCATTCAGAGAGATGTTAAAGCCAAGAATTATATCTAGATATTGAATGCCATTTGAGAGTGGCATTTGGACTCCGCCTATTAATGCATCCATGAACTTATTGTGTCGGTTATCCAAATAGCAGACAAGGGCTGTGGCATTTATGCCAAGACGGACCAGAGGAATATGGGAAACCCTAACTAAAACTAATCCGCAACCAAGACTATATATATCATAATCTTGGAGAAAAAGAAAATCAAAGTGATCTTCAGATCGATCAAGGAAGCGTCGGGTCTCTGTTTACATTACATCTCTGTAAACAATTCTGCGAGGACGAGAGAATAAAGGAAGGATGTGCTAGAGTGGAAGAGTCAAGTACAAAATTCTTTTCTGATCTTCGAACTTCGGATATAAGCAGTATTTCTGAAGAAAACCCCATCACTGAATCGAAGAAAAGACCATGGGGTAATGGCGGGTAACGTTGACGCAGCTATGGCCGATACGGGGCTTCAGGCTGAGGACGGAGCTGTGGTGATCCCAAAGCCGTGGGGCAGGCCTCTGGGTTCCAAGAACAAGCCCAATGATCCTCTGATTGGAATCCATGCAATGTCAGACGCGATGAGAAGTCGTAGTGGAGGTTCCCAGTGGCTTCGACATCATAAATACACTCGAAGCTTTGATCCTCACATACTAGCTTGGAGTCATTATTCTCAGTGCTAGGGGGACAGCCAAGAACATTATCATGCGGCCGGCGGCGGCTATAGGGGGAATAGCGGATAATACACAAATATTTCAAATTATATCCCTGACGGGAGCAATCCCGCCTGGCGCTGATACCCAAGGACGTACTAGATTCAAAGTGAATTTAACAGACTCCCAAGGTAATCTAGTGGGAGGGACAGTTCACAGAATGATAGCGCACGCCTCCGTTCTAGTTATAGTTGGCCTAGCCATGGCCATCAACCGGGAGGTGTTCAATGTTCAGCCTATGCAACCTCAAAAACTCGTCCTTTCTCCAGCTGCAAGGGCTACTCAGCAGAAGTTCCAAGCACCCACTCTGATGACAGCACAGCAACAGAGGGACATCCAGTCAACCTCTCTGATGACAGTGCAGCAACAGAAGGACATCCAGTCAGCCCCTCAGATGCCATTGCAGAAATAGATGGACATCTATTCAGCCCCTTAGATGACATTGCGCCAACAGATGGACATCGAGTCAAACCCTCAGAATGAACTGATAGACATGATGTCTATGAATAACCTTGTGCCAAATCTGGCTATAGGTTCAGCAACGCCCAACCCTCTCTATGTCTCGCTTCAAGCAGGGCCAAATCAGGCTATAGGTTCAAGAGGGTCCAACCCTCATGATGTCTTCCCCCAAGCACCCTCATGATGTCTTCCCCCAAGCAGTGCATCAACAGAAGGACATCTAGTCAGCCCCTCAGATGCCATTGCAGCAACCGATGGACATCTATTCAGCCCCTCAGATGACATTGCACCAATAGATGGACATTGAGTCAGAGCCTCAGATGTTGATACAGCAACAGATAGACATGATGTCTATGAATAACCTTGTGCCAAATCTGGCTATAGGTTCAGGAACGCCCAACCCTCTCGATGTCTCCCTTCAAGCAGGGCCAAATCAGGCTATAGGTTCAGGAGGGTCCAACCCTCATGATGTCTTCCCCCAAGCAGTGCATCAACAGAAGGACATCCAGTCAGCCCCTCAGATGCCATTGCAGCAACCGATGGACATCTATTCAGCCCCTCAGATGACATTGCACCAATAGATGGACATTGAGTCAGACCCTCAGATGATGATACAGCAACAGATAGACATGATGTCTATGAATAACCTTGTGCCAAATCTGGCTATAGGTTCAGGAACGCCCAACCCTCTCTATGTCTCCCTTCAAGCAGGGCCAAATTAGGCTATAGGTTCAGGAGGGTCCAACCCTCATGATGTCTTCCCCCAAGCAGTGCATCAATAGAAGGACATCCAGTCAGCCCCTCAGATGCCATTGCAGCAACCGATGGACATCTATTCAGCCCCTCAGATGACATTGCACCAATAGATGGACATTGAGTTAGACCCTCAGATGATGATACAGCAACAGATAGACATGATGTCTATGAATAACCTTGTGCCAAATCTGGCTATAGGTTCAGGAACGCCCAACCCTCTCTATGTCTCCCTTCAAGCAGGGCCAAATCAGGCTATAGGTTTAGGAGTGTCCAACCCTCATGATGTCTTCCCCCAAGCATTGCATCAACAGAAGGACATCTAGTCATCCCCTCAGATGCCATTGCACCAACTGATGGACATCTATTCAGCCCCTCAGATGACATTGCACCAATAGATGGACATTGAGTCAGACCCTCAGATGATGATACAGCAACAAATAGACATGATGTCTATGAATAACCTTGTGCCAAATCTGGCTATAGGTTCAGGAACGCCCAACCCTCTCTATGTCTCCCTTCAAGCAGGGCCAAATCAGGCTATAGGTTCAGGAGTGTCCAACCCTCATGATGTCTTCCCCCAAGCAGTGCATCAATATGAATAACCTTGTGCTAAATCGGGATATAGGTTTAGAAAGCCTAACCCTTATGACGTCCATGAATAACTTTGTGCCAAATCTGGATATAGGGAAGTATATAAATAACCTTGTGCCAAATCAGGATATAGGTTCAGAAAGCCCAACCTTTATGATGTCTATGAATAACCTTGTGCCAAATGTGGACCTTCATGATTTCTCTGAATAAGCTTCAACCAAATTTTGATATATGTTCAGAAAGCTCAACCCTCATGATGTCTCCTTTCAAGTAGGGCCAAATTTGGCTATAGGTTCAGTAGGGTCCAACCCTCATGATGTGTCCCCTCACGCATAGCACTCATGGAAATGGTTACAGTATTATGATGATCTGAATTTCTCATGGAAATGTGAAGTTCTCATGGAAATGGTTACAGTATTATGATGATCTAAAGTTTTGTAATGAGATTTAATAGACTTAGCTTGAAAATTGTTATTTATGAATGGTGATTGATGGTTTTTGGAGTCCTATGTGGAACTATATAAATTTTGTCAAATCTTGTTCATTATAATTGATGTGTATTTTTAGTTTACTATGAATAAATAGGAGACTTTGTTTGAAATTTGCTAATGAGTATTAGACTTTGTTTCAAAATAGAAAATTGCTCACTATGAATGATTATGGCATTTGATTCTTACAATTTTATGCTGCATAATGTGAAAGAGTATTAAAGTTTATTTGGAATTTTGTTCTTTATAAATAAACAACTCATTAGATTTTATTTGAAAATTGTTCACTATAAATGAAAATTATTTTTGTTTTATATACTTTTATATAGCATTATATGAACGTTAAATTGTAAAATATCACATAGAAATAGAAATGAAAAAAAGAAAGAAAAATGTTTTAAATTTAAATTATTATTAATTAATTTGATTTCCTAATTTAGCTCATTAATTTTTTTAACCTTTAACAATGAGGTTTCAAATTTTAATTATTGTTAACTAATTAATCACAATTAATTCTGAATATCTTCTGCCCATCTATGAGGAGGTTGCTACAATGAGAGCATCTTTACAATCACCTTTTGTCATAGGGAACAAAACCAAGAGGCGGACGCGTTATCAAGATGGAGCTGGGCTTTGATGATGATATTTGGGAGACATGGACATATGATCAGGAGCATCATTATGGCTGGGGGCCAATTATTTTTTGAATTCCATATATTTGGCATGGTGCCACCCACTCTGCTTATGATCAATATTCTCTTTTGAATAGCATGACTATACTCTTCGTTTTCATTTTGGTTGTGCTATGTAATAGTTATTTTTGAATTGTTGTTATCCTTAACAAGAGACCCTCGTGATTATGTAAAATGTCTCTCCTTTATTTATAAAGCATATTCTTTAAAAAAAAAAACTAATTTTGAATAGATTAATGATTTATATTCAAATTTGTTTTCCTTCACAATGATATGTATTGTAGAAAAGAATATCATAGAAAACTAAAATAAAGTTGAACTTCCACATTTCATATAAAAAATGTTAATTTCACTTATTTTTTAACATTATAATTTCACTTTATTTTTGGACATTCTATTATTTATTTATTTTAATTATAAATAATAAGTTTATAAAATTTTATATAACT
The DNA here is from genome assembly GCA_027924585.1 of Larix kaempferi. NCBI lineage: Eukaryota > Viridiplantae > Streptophyta > Pinopsida > Pinales > Pinaceae > Larix > Larix kaempferi. The sequence goes on along the minus strand of BSBM01000949.1, from coordinate 51,741 downwards.
TTCAAACAAATTGATTAATAAGTAACGACAAAATAGGATGAATATATTCATATATATATAGAATGAATATATTCATATATATATATATATATATATATATAAACTTTAATATCAATACTAAAATCTTTAATTTATTTCACATAATATTAAACATAATTGTCAAGAAAAGTATAATATTATATTAAAATGATATCATTCAATTTATTAAAAAAAATATTTAATATAATTATATAAAAATATTGACTGAAAAAAGATTTATGGAAAAACATAATATTATATTAAAAATGTTTAAGATATATTATTTTCTTAATTTAATTCTACCAATTTACTCAATATATAATTATGTTTGTTCTATCTTATACAATTTGGCTATAACAAAGATTGAATTGTGCTTTATCTTATATAATTTGGCTATTTAAAGGTATATTTTACTATAGCAAAGATTGAATTGTGCTTTCATTTATTTCAAATCTTTTAGACTTAAAAGTCACAAAGTTAGCAAATATAAGATTTAGAATTAATTTGATATTTAGTAATAAAGAAATAACATATTTTGAATAAATAAATTAAAGGTTAATTTAAACAGAGATTCTCTTATTTAAAGGAAACTGAAGTGGAAATTAAATGTAAGATTCAAGTGAAGTTGTTATTATAATTAAATATAAAGGTTGAAATTTTTAAATCATTTTTTTTCAAATATATTTTTATAATTAATAATAATAAGAATAAGATATTTTATAGATATTAGTTTGCATGAATATAGAAGGAAAGTAAAATTGGCTACCTGCACGAAGCTCGTATCCAAAAAACAAGGGCATGCACGTGCATTCAAACACACGTACGCACCCCTGCTTCAGCAATGCCGATTGTCCACGTTGGTGAGCTCATGTGGAAAAAATGTACATGCACGTGTATGCAAATATATGCATGCATGCGTGTTTGTAGCACGTAAATGCCATCAGCGCGTACCCGCTAAAACACATGCACGCACCCGTGGATAACGTTTACCCCATTAATTGATTGTGTTTATTATTGTGTTGGCATAACCTCCTCGGACCCCCCATTGCGCGTGCTGGGATCATAACCAAATCGGGGGTTCAAACACGGCTGAAACAACATCATCTATGAAACTGGAAGATCAAATTCCACAACCAACAAAGAGATCACGGGGTTAAAGGGGGAGCAGTAGCATCCCATGTAATACCTACAAAGCTCGTGCCCAGTGCAACGCCACATGGGATTTGAAATGTAAACATGCTTAGAGGGTGAAAGAAGAGGATTGATACCTAAATGAACGTTTCATAACTCAGGAGCTACGATATGGCCCGATGAAATGATCTTGGCCGTTAGCCCTAAATCATTTGGATATGAGTGTTTTTCACACCAAAGATGGCCCATAGGGCCTCAAACATGGCCGAGTCAGGAAATAATGAAAAAAAAACCCTCTTGTAAGTCCAACCCTAAAAAAAAATTGTAAGGGGTCCCTAGATTTTCCTTAGGGGCATGTTGTGGTCACAACGGTGGGATACATTAGCCATGAATAGGTTTTGTAATCTGAAACAAGGGCTTTGATCCCTAAATAATCCTCTCAAACTCAAGTGCCATGAACAAAACCTAAAATCCCCAACACAAGCCATCTATATGGTGTCTTTGGAATCAAAGTTGAATGCGAGTGTCCTTACAATGTCTTGGGAATCATGTACGAGTATTAAACAAGAGCCTTTGTCAATAATATTTTCTTCTTGGGAATATGAACACCATTAGCTGTCTAATATAGATTATCCATAACATGCTTTATTCATTGTGGATGGTTCTCAGGACCTTAACCCTAGTGTTGGTAGAAAAAAATAGCCTCAAGCCCTTGGCCATGGTTTATGGAGGGAAATAACAATCTTAGACCCTAAACATATTTTGTCAAGATCGAATGCAATGAATGCATCCTCAGACTACCATGAAAGACATGATGGATACGTTGCAAGGCATTGAACAACGTCAAAGAATGAAAACAGGTTCCTTGAGATCTTATTGAAGCATAATGAGCTCAATTGAATTCCACTTGAGCCTTAATTGAAACTTCTTGACCTCAAGTGTCATCAATAACACATATAAGCCATGACACAAGCCCTCTACAATATGGGCCAGTGAATACCATGGGTCAACTAATGTCTTAGTCAACAACTAACTCAACTAACTTAGGACCATTGCCTCAACTAACTAACCAACTTGACACATGAGATTACAACTCTTAACACACCCCCTTAATCTCAAGTGGGATGGTGTGGTCAGCACTACCAATGCCTAAGTGCTTCCTTTAAAACTCAAATGCAAATGTACCCAAAGGTTTGGTAAACATATCAGCTAGCTACTCCTTAGAGCCACAAAACATCACACTGATTTCTCCATTATTGACTAACTCACGTATGAAGTGATAGCGAGTGTCAATGTGTTTACTCTTCCTATGAAATACATTATGTTTAGACAATTGTATAGCAGAAATGTTGTCACAATAAATGGTTGTTGGTTCTGTATCTGTATGACCATGTCCTCAAGAGTCTTCTGAGCCAAACTACATGGCATGCTGCTGTAGTTGCTGCAATATATTATGCTTCTGTTGAAGACATGCTCACGATAGGTTGTTTTTGAGAAGCCCAAGAAATAAGACTAGTACCAAGATGGAAAGCATAACCAGATGTGCTTTTCATATCATCAATACTACCTGCAAAATCACTGTCTGTGTACTCTGTGAGAGTACAGTCTTGTGAATGAGTGTACCAAAGTCCATAATCAATTGTACCTACAACATATCTCAGTATTCTTTTTCCAACTTTCCAGTGAGAGTCTTTGGGAGATTCCATGAATCTAGAAATAAGACTGACACCATACATCAAATCAGGTCTAGTAGCAGTCAAATACATTAAAATGCCTACTAATATTTTGTAAAGTGTAGAATTTACTACTAGTCCTTCATCATTCTTGCTTAACTTGGTTCCTATAGCAATGAGAGTTTCTATTGGTTTACATTTATCCATTTTGAATCTCTGCAGAATGTCAGTAGCATACTTATGCTAACAGATGAAGATCCCACTTTCACTTTTATCAACTTCTAGACCAAGGAAAAACTTCATAAGACCAAGATCAGTCATCTCAAACTCCTTTTTCATGACTGTCTTAAACTCTTCTAGCATCAAATTTCTAGTATAGATCATATCGTGATCATATCATCAACATAAAGACAAACAAGTAAAATGTTACCTTGTTGATTTGTTTTAACATACAGAGTAGGTTCATCACTGCTTCTGTTGAACCCATTGTTGATGAGATAAGAGTCAATTATGTTGTACCAAGTTCGTGGAGCTTGTTTAAGACCATACAAGGCCTTTTTCAGCTTACATACCTTGTGTTCTTGACCTTTGATAGCATAATCAGGTGGCTGATCTACATAGACTTTTTCCTCAAGTATGCCATTTAGAAAGGCAGATTCCACATCCATTTGGTAAGCAGGCCACTGGTTTTGAGCTGCTATTACAAGTACAGCTCTGATGGTGTCCATCCTTGCTACTGGAGCAAAGGTTTCATCATAGTCTACACCATATTGCTAAGCAAAACCTCTTGCAACAAGCCTTGCTTTGTACTTTTCTATCTCTGATTTTTCATTCAACTTGGTCTTATAGACCCATTTTACACCAATGCAACTTTTATCTGATGGGAGATCAACTAGATCCCAAGTCTGATTCCTCTCAATAGAATCAATCTCTTCATTCATTGCTTGGATCCACTATGGATCTATTGTTGCTTCCTCAAAACATGTTGGCTGACATGAAAATAGAGCATACTGTAGCTGCTCATCAATGACAGGAATCTGGTCATATAACTCCTTCAAGCTTCTGGTTCTCTGGTTCTGTAGTGGACCGTGTGTTGGTGTCCCTTCTTCGTGTTGTTGCTACTGTACTTCAAGTTTCGGCATTCTGAGTGGTTCTGGCGGTTTTGTACTGTATGTCTGCTAAATGTCTGTTGTATCAGTCCAACATTTATCTTCCATAAATTTGACATCTCGGCTCATCACTGCTTTCTTGGTGACAAGATTATACAACTTATAGGCTTTCTGTTGTTCACTATAGCCTGTGAAAATACACCTTTCACTCTTCTTGTCCAACTTCTTTCTTAATTCATCAAGTATGTGTGCGAATGCAACACATCCAAATATCCTGAGATGTGAGACACTAATTTGAGTGCCACTCCATGCTTCTTCAGGTATCTTGTCTTTGACAGTTTCTGTGGGAGATCTGTTCAGTAGATATACTGAACATGCAATAGCTTCTTCCCAATAATCATCGGATAACTTCTTGTATGATAGCATACTTTGGGCCATGTTCATGATGGTCGGATTCTTCCGTTCTGGAACTCCATTCTATTGTGTAGTGTATCTGGTGGTGTACTGATGTTGGATTCCATGCTTCTTACAGAACTCTACAAAATCATGAGAGACATACTCACCTCCACCGTCTGATCTGAGTATTCTGAGAGGTTTACCTGACTGCTTTTCATTCAAAGCTTTGAACTCTTTGAATATGGAGAAAGCCTTTGACTTATTTCTGAGAAAATAAATCCAGACTTTCCTGCTATAGTCATCAATAAATGTTAGGAAATACAGACTTCCTCCTATAGACTGGGTTTGCATGGGTCCACATAGGTCTATGTGAACAAGTTCAAGGTGTTCTTTGGCTCTATTTGTGGAAGTGGGAAAGTTGTCCCTTTGGTGTTTCCCTAAAATACAGTCTTCACAAGAGCTTGATTGTTCATTCATGACTGGTAATCCTTTGACCATGGATTTTTTTTGCAGATGAGGGAGACTCTGAAAGGGTATATTCCCATACCTACAATGCCACAACCAAGTTTCGTCTTGACTGGAGACAATATGAGCATATGACTGTGACAGGATAGCACTCCTCAAGTTGAGTGGGAAAATTCTATTCTTGGTCATTTCTACTTTGGCTAGGAGTCTTCTACTAGGAGCTTTATCATAGATAGCATAGTAGGAATCAATGAACCTAACATCATACTTATTCTGAATCAGTTGACCCACACTGATCAAATTGACTTTGAGATTTGGAACATAGAATACATCATTTATGTTCTTCTTCTCATTATGTTTGGTAAGTATAAGAATTGTACCTTTTCCTTGAGCCGGAATGAGATAGTGATCACCGAGTTTGATCTTTGAATTAACAGATGGATCTATATCAGAAAATAATGATTTTTCACCGGTCATATGATTGTTGCATCCACTATATAGTAACCACACATCTGATTGATGTTCTTCTTCAGTCACCTGGTATGATAGAAACATAACTTCTGACAAATCTTCTTCAACATTGGAGACATTTGCTCTGCCACTGTTCTAATCTGCTTGTTTCTTTTTGCAATCACGTTCATAGTGGCCATATTTCTTGTAGTAGTTACACTGGACATTGGACCTATTAGTCCATTTCTTTCCTCCTCTTCCTCTCTGGTTCTGAGAGTTATGACTGTGCTCACAGTGATCTATGTGTTCATGGTGTTCATGGGCAGTTCTATCCTCTGTGGAATTAGAACTCCTTCCTCTTCTGCCTCGTCCTCTGCCTCCTCGACGTCGACCTATGTTGAAAGAAGTCTGAGTGCTAAATGCATGAGACAGAGACTCATCTTCTTGACTGACTCTAGCTTCATGAGACAAAAGGGACCCTGTTAACTCTTCTAGAGTAAAGGTCAATAGATCCTTAGATTCTTCTATGGCAGTAACCACCATAGAGAATTTCTTAGTGAGGCATCTAAGTACCTTATCAACAATACCCTTCTGCTCTAGGGCTTCGCCATATGTTTGGAATTGTGTGACAATCCCAGAAACCCTAGTCATAAACTGATCCACAGTCTCTGTGTCTTTCATCTTAATACTTTCAAACTGAATTTGAAGGGTTTGGAGTCTTACCGTTTTGACTCGATTTGTACCTTTGTATGCAGATTGGAGGAGCTTCCATGCCTGATGTGCGGTCGTAGCTCCAGTGATCCACGGGAAAATGGACTCGTCAATGCAACTTTGGATCAACCACTTCGCAGTGAGATCCATATCTTTGCTTTCATCGGGGGCCTTCTTATTTGCATTCGTCATCGCAACAAGAGTAGCTGCTGTCGATTCCGTGAACTCCTTTTCGACCATGTCCCAACACTTGTTGAGCTGTAAAAAGGTCTGCATCTTGATAGACCAGAATTCATAATTCTTGTCGTTTAGCATTGGCCCTGAGATCGGCTTCATGTTTAGGTTTTCCATGGAGTATGATAGATGTTAAACTGGTTGTCGCAAGCTTCTAACAGACACAGTACGCTGCCGGGGTGCAACAAACAAAATTCTATAAGTGTAGGCTCACCGTCGTAATTTTTCTTCTAGCAAGGTGAGACGATCGTTGCAGGTTGTCTTCAGGCAAGGTGAGACAGTGTCACAGTTTTTCTTCAGGCAGGGTGAGACGGTCGTCGCAGTTTCTCTTCAGGCAAGGTGAGACGGTCGTCGCAGTTTCTCTTCAGGTAGGGTGAGACAGTCGTCGCAGTTTCTCTTTAGGCAGAGTGAGACATCATCACAGGTTCTCTTCAGGCAGGGTGTGACAACCTCTTTTCAGTGGGTTTTTTGAGGTACCCTTTGTCAGATCAAGGTGCGACTTTTCCCGATTGTGGGAAATAAAAAAAATGTTACGGCCCAAGTCTTTCGTCTCCATCTCGTGTTGCAACTTCCAATCGTGTGTGTGTGTGTGTGCTCTCCAATTTCTAAAAAGGCTTACCCAAAAAACAAGATCTAAGGATCAAGCCGTCAGCTCTGATACCATGATAAAGTTTGCAGAGACACAAAACATTGAATGAAAACACAAAGGGCATATTGATTGCCTTCTCATTATTAAACACACATATATATGGTTTCTCATAAGACAAAACAACTGGCTAATACTATGGGCCAGTGAATACCATGGGTCAACTAATGTCTTAGTCAACAACTAACTCAACTAACTAACCAACTTGACACATGAGATTACAATTCTTAACATAGGTGCGAAAGTTCTTGCTTATTGCCAGGAGAGGAGTTTGTTGTTTTTGCCTGCTTATTGTCAGGATAGGAGTTTGTTGTTTTGGATATAAGCTAGTAAAATGAGATTCAAAATTGAGCAAGCGATAGATGTAGGTTAAGGAGACAAGAATTAAATTTACTAAATTGTTGTATGTAGAAGAGTGTTCATTGTCGACATGATACTTAAAAATTTGGTGCTTTTAGTAAAAAGGGAATAGTATTTGAAGCTATGAATTGGAATCTTTGTATACAAATTTAGTATTGTATTGGATCAAATTGAGTATTTGTACATGTAGGTCATAGTGCTTTGGTATGGCCTACTATTGTATAGCGTTTGATGGCTTAGTACCAATTTTAGTTACTAGTAGGGAAGATTTATATGTATTATTTATTCTAGTTGTTTTATAAACAATTCAATTTTTAGATTTGAAAGTAGTGCAATTTTTAGTTTTGCAATTAATTACAATAAAATATGTGGCAATGATATATCAATTAGGAAGTCATTATTTATATTGGACACAAGATGCAAGGGTTACCAAGTAAATAGTTATTTCAAACCAGTATTAGATTAAAAACTAGGACTCTATATGTGTTCACAAGCTTTTATTAAATGTTGTAAGCTATTAAAATAATTTATGTTTACACATATTCTTTCAATGTATTTGTTATAATTCATATCATGTTTTTCTTTCAAACAAATAAATTCTTTTTATGTAGCAATAAATAGTAATAGGAAAATTAGCATTTGAAATATATGCTTCCACTACAAGATTATGCAAACATGTGTGGACCAAAGAGGAAGCAAACAACACAATATCAACTCTAAATGAACAAAAGAAGCAAAAAGCACACTATTTGTTTGCTAGTTTTCTTGCTTTTGTATTGTCAAAGCCTAGGTTATTTATGGGATAGTGAGCTTGATTAAGCTTATTAGCTTCCAAGTTTGGCACACATTTTGTTTTTTTGAATTAAATGCTTATCAAATCCTTCTAAAAAAATTTTGGACTTTGAATTAATCTTGTTTAAATGAACAAGACAAAAAATCCAAAATGCCATGTGTATTTGTTTTTCTATTACAAACAATAATTATCTATACAAGATACATAACATAAGCAACAATGGCATTGAATTTTTGTTGCACTTTATCTATTAAGAAAAAAAAATAGATTTTTAATGTTATGGATCCTCAATCCACATAGTTTTTAAACCCTTTTGCAAGATAGTAGAGGTAGATGTATAGGTGTCTAGTGGTATTTATAGGTCGCTCATTTATCATTTACTTTTATTATTCCATTCCAAGGTAGGTATATACTAATAGATAGTTAGTCGATCTTTTTTTATCTATATTAATTTGCATTTTCCCACAAAAAAAACTTTACAAAGTTTTTTAAATTTTTGTAAATTTTTATTATTAAACATAGTATTTTGGAAAATGAAAACAATTATAATAATTTTTAAAATTCAATAATTTAATTTTATAATTAGTACAATAAGCTTTTAATGAGACATAAATCCTTAGAGGAGTGTTTTCAATTTTCAAAATTTTAAAACAAAAAAAAATTGACAGCCACAACTGTCATGTCAGCCACATCTATCCTCTCCCAATACTGTGCCTGTCCTCTACCAATATTGTACACCACAACTCATAGTGCCAAGGGTTCAATATTTCCCTCCTAGAAATTAGTGAAGAACCTCTTGGTTAGCGTTTTTTCGGGTTTCCTATGCCTTTTGTTTGTGTTCATCATGCAAAGGAAGTTGTGTTTTTTGTTAGATATCAATGTCAACTTCCTCTCTTAGTTCTTCGCTCCCATCCATAAAAAAAAAAACATGGAGTGACCTATGCATTTTCATTTAAAATTTACCTTCACCTTCAACTAACCATATGGAATGTAATGTAGTGTATTGTTTAGTCACCCTCCACATGGTACCACACACAAGTCACATTTTGTATCCCACACAAAATTTGAAATTTCTCTTCCTCTCTACTCCTGACTACAAACAAATTTAGCTTCCCATCGCAAGCATTATTCACCTATTTTCTTTATCTTCTCTAGTTATTTATTCTTTAACGATAATACAATACAATCCGTATAGCCCTAGTAAACAACAAGGAAATGACATCCACAATATAGCCATAGCAAACAACATGAAGAAAAAGTTAAAATCTTTTTGGAAAACACAAAAATATCTATGTAGCCATCTCAAAATAGTTAAAATATTTTTGAAAAAAAAAATCTAGATAGCCATCTCAATCATTTCTCATGGTTCCATGGAAAAATATAAGAAACAATTATCTACCCCCTCCATTGACAATCACCACCTATTTTATTCTTAGTCGTTTCCCTATGCAAATCTTATAACAAGGACAAAGACATAATGGGAGAAACTTTAGGGATTTCATTCCAACACCAATAAATAAGAGTTCATTTCCTATTGATTACATGTGATGAAGCCTATTTAAAGGCTTGGTAAACTCCATTGTAAATGGGCTTGTATGTGAGTGGGTGTCTAACTCACTTGGTCGACTTGGTTGGATATGGGGAAGGTTTCAAATGTAAATTTCAATATGAAGCACTAAAGATGTCCAGGTTATATGGTGTGGGTCTATATACATCAAATAAAAGTTGATACATGTTTAAGAAGTTCAAATATTTGGTTGAAAAGAGCATTGGCACGCCAATCAGGTGTTTGAGAATAGATGATGGAGGCGAGTTCACATCTTTGGAATTTAGAAATTATTGCAAGGAAGTATCAATCAAATGGTATAAAGCCATAGTTTACACTCCTAAACAAATGGTATTATTGAACACATGGAAATGGCTCTTCTAGAGAGAGCAAGGAGCATGTTCAATAATGCCAAGTTGCAACAAGAGTTGTAGGCAAAAGAAAATCACTACAACTTGCTATCTAGTAAAATGGTCACCATCAGTTGCAATATACTAGAAGATTCTAGAAGACATATGGATAGGTCATTCTTATGATTATTCAAATATGAAAATTCTTGATGGTGATGCTTATGCTGTTGTTCCTAAGAATCATTGTCCTTAGTTGGACCCCAGGTCAAATAGGTATACCATTGTTGGTTATGGTGATGGAGTTAAGGGATACAAATTGTGGGATCCTACTACCCACAAAATCATCATTTGCGGAGATATGTATATGGAACAACGAGAAGGATTTGTTTAGTATGACCAAAGAAGATTTGTTCGCAAACTCAAGAATTCATTGCATTGTCTGAAGCTCAAGTGGGTAATGGTACAAGATGTTTGATTCCTTCATGGTGAGCCATAACTTTTCAAGAAGTGAATATAACCATTATGTTTACTTCAAAAGTTTATAAAGTAGTATATATTCACTATCTTGATGTTGTATGTTGACGATATGCTTGTTGCAAGCAAAAGCATGGTTGGAATCAACAAATTAATGACTCAGTTGGCTAGGACGTTTGAGATGAAAGATATGGGAGCAATGAAACAAATATTGAGCATTGAAATACACAAATATGGGAAAATTTGTAAGATTTGTTTATAACAATATAAGTATGAGGAGAAGATACTAATGAGACTCTGTGTGGATAATGCAAATCTGGTAAATATCCATTTGGATTTCCATTGTAATCTTTATTCAAGTTTATGTCTTAGTAACGAAGAAGACAAAGGTTATATGTCTCGTGCATTGTATACTAGTCGGAAGTTTAATGTATGTGATGGAATGTTCAAGAACATATATTTTTGCTTATAAATGAAAGGAAAATGCAAAACTATGTTTTTGCATTTTTCAATATAATGGAATGAAAAATGCAAGCAAAATCCTACTATTCAGTTACAGAAATGCAAGGGAGATCACTCAGACAACCTAGTAGATCCTAAACAGTAAGACTCAGCCAATGGAATAAGCTTACAAATTAAAAATGGGCAAAAACCAATGAGGCTCAAACTAAGAAAAAAGAGGAGTTCTGGTCACAAACAAGGCTTGGAACAGTCAGGAACAAGGCCAAAGAAGACTCAGAAACACTCAGAATCAACCCAACAACAACCAAAGGTCATGAAACAACCAAAGCCGAAGTTGTATGCTACTGTCGAAGGAAAACCTGTGGGTACCCGCGGGCTATATTCATACAAAAGCGAGTAGACGCGGACAGAGCTAAGCTCACCCATGGGTAGGGAAAAGAAAATGAGCAACCAAAGAGTCCAATGGCTCAGAAAAAGGGTGTTTTCTATAGAGTATCCTAACAGCCAATTAATGACACAGAGCTTCGACAAACAACAACTCTAAATAAGGACTAATGCTCAAAAATCCCCAAAATGGATGTTCTCCCCAGCGGAGTCGCCATTTTTGTGTTGGAGAAAACTTCCTATGGCTTAGGGTGGACCACAACAGACAGCTGACTACCAGAAATTAACTCAATTCCCAATGCAATGCTATATAAATGACAATCTTAAAATAATGAAGAAGATAACCAACCTCGATCCAAACATTTGATGTAGATCCCCCGTTGGAGCTTTCAATCCGTGCACTTGAATCTGCAAATTAGTCTTGGCAGCCAATATACAACAAGCACATACTATATATAAACGACATCAATATTATCAATAGCAATGGTCCATGATATTATAAGTAAATGCAACCCAATGTAATATAAACAACATTCACAACATTAATGGACGAGAATATGAGTATTTCTATTAATAAATAACAAGAAGTACAATGTGATACGACCTCTTGTCGGAAACCAATCTGAACTAAGATCTGGGTCAATCCACTTGTGCCTCCACCACTTCAATCCTCCATGGAATGGAAAACTCAAACTATGATAGGAGTTTGGAAGGTGAACATAAAAGGTTCACAACTACAAGGATCAATGAGTGTAGACTCAAGATAGGGAAGAAATCCACTAGAGTTCTCTTGCTCTCCTTTCTCTTCACATCCATAAGCCATATGTGCTCAATATATAGTCCTCTCAAAGTTAGATGAAATGACACATCGAGGCGTTTCTGGGGCGGATGGAGGGTCAAAGGTCACCCAATGACCACTTTTTGGGAGTAAAAAGTAATTAACTAGTTATTTCTACCATTTTATATGCTACCCGCGAGCTATAGTGATGCAACTCACGGGTACGCCCACTGTAATGATGCAGCTAGCGTACAAAGGAAAAAATAGGGAAAAATAGTGTCTCTGGAGGATAAAAAGTGGATCTAAGTCAGTAGAATGGATCCTCTAGGCCAAAGAGTGTTGATGCTCACAAGGTGGAAAATTACGTTGTAACACTTTGTGAAAGTTCTCCTTCCACAAATTATTTAAAATGCAAAATGCCTTCAAAGTCATCAAGAGCATATTTTGAAATATCATCAACATCTATATTTAGTTCTATATAAATATGATCAATATGGAATAAAGAAAATGAATCCATTATTTCCTCAATCCAGAGGCACCACTGCTCCAAATATAGAATCTGCATTTTCCAAATTTTCTTTACCCATTTCACAATTGTCAAAGAGTCACCTAGAACCTGTAGAGAAACAATACCAAAGATTGTATCAAATTTCAATAGAGACCATAAAGAAACAAGCTCAACCTTAGTGTTTTTCCCCTGCCCACAATTTATCTTCAATCTAAAAATATGATCTTTATTGATCATTAGTTTGATACCTACACCACATATACCATTTTGAGTAGCACCATCAAAGAAACCAACATCATATGAGCATACAAGAGGATCTGAAGTATGTTTGAACTTTTCCTCTTTTAAGATAGGAGCATACTCATTATACAGACTTAAAATTATTATAACACTTGCAAACATATTCACAGCTTTGTGTTAAAAAATAACATAGTTCTTGTTTTCCATAAATCCCAACTTATAAAGATTGACAATAATTAGTGTATAGGTTTCTTTTTAACCCACAAATCAAAAGATAATTCTAGAGTAGTAACGCCCCAATCATGTAATATGTTTAGTTCAAGAGTAACACCTTTCCAGAAATATGATATATGGACTCACATTCATTCTTACATAGAGTACAGAAACTAGGACCATTCCAGCTTCTTCTCATGAGATTATACTAGGTAGTCAAACGGTTTTCTAAAGAAATCTAAAAGAAACATTTTAATTTCAGTGGCATATTCCATTTCCAAATTTTACCATACCACCACTTCAATAGCAAAATCATAAGGGTTTTAATTTGTTTTTCCAAATATTTTTAGGGTTTTTATATCTGTATTGTATGTAAAAAATATTTTAGATTTTTTTATTGTTTCAACAATCTCTTGGTTATGTATACATACCTTAGTAAATCACCGTCAAATTTTACGTGTTGGCCTAGGTGACAGGGAGAGAATGTGGTCATAATTACCTAGGTAATAATCTTTGGGGGTGTATCTTTACCCCATGGAAAATTTAAAAGGGGGAATGTTGGGTTAATCTTGACTAAATTAAACCTTGTCTTAGGTTAAGATTTGTGTTTTTCAAGCCCATGGTTTTGGTAGCTGGTGGTATTGTTCCTATTGATTACATGTGATGAAGCCTAGTTAAAGGCTTGGTAAACTCCATTGTAAATGGGCTTGTATATGAGTGGGTGTCTAACTCACTTGGTCGACTTGGATGGATGTGGGGAAGGTTTCAAATGTAAATTTCAATATGGAGCACTAAAGATGTCCAGGTTATATGGTGTGGATCTATATACTTCAAAAAAAAGTTGATGTGTTTAAGAAGTTCAAAGATTTGGTTGAAAAGAGTATCGACACATCAGTCAGGTGTTTGAGAATAGATGATGGAGGTGAGTTCACATCCTTGGAATTTATAAATTATTGCAAGGAAGTTTCAATCAAATGGTATAAATCCATATTTTACACTCCTGAACAAATGGTATTATTGAACACATGGAAATGGCTCTTCTAGAGAGAGCAAGGAGCATGATCAATAATGCCAAGTTGCAATAAGAGTTGTAGGAAAAATCAAATCACTACAACTTGCTAAATGGTAAAATGGTCACCATCAATTGCAATATACTGGAATATTCTAGAAGACATATGGATAGGTCATTCTTATGATTATTCATATATGAAAATTCTCGATGGTGATGCTTATGCTCTTGGTCCTAGGAATCATTGTCCTTAGTTGGACCAGAGATCAAATAGGTATATCATTGTTGGTTATGGTGATGGAGTTAAGGGATACAAATTATGGAATCCTACTACCCACAAAATCATCATTTGCGGAGATATGTATATGGAACAACGAGAAGGATTTGTTTACTATCACCAAAGAAGATTTGTTCGCAAACTCAAGAATTCATTGCATTGTCTGAATCTCAAACATGTAATGGTACAATATGTTTAATTCCTTCATGGTGAGCCATAATTTTTCAAGAAGTGAATATAAGCATTATGTTTACTTCAAAAGTTTAGAAAATAGTATATTCACTATCTTGATGTTGTATGTTGACAATATGCTTGTTGCAAGCAAAAGCATGGTTGGAATCAACAAGTTAACGACTCGGTTGGCTAGGACGTTTGAGATGAAAGATCTAGGAGCAGCAAAACAAATCTTGAGCATTGAAATACACAAATATGGGAAACTTTGTAAGATTTGGTTATAACAATAGAAGTATGAGGAGAAGATACTAATGAGATTCGGTATGGATAATGCAAAACTAGTAAATATCCATTTGGATTTCCATTGTAAGCTTCATTCAAGTTGATGTCCTAGTGATGAAGAAGAAAAAGGTTATATGTCTCATGTATCGTATCCTAGTAGGAAGTTTAATGTACACAATGGAATGTTCAAGAACATATATTTCACATGCAGCTGATGTTGTCAGTGGACAAATTGCAAATCCAAGTAAAGAGCATTTGGTAGTAGTGAAATGTGTGCTTTGGTATCTTATAGGTACAAATGCTTATCGTATCACCTATAATGGTTGCAGTGATTTAGTGAGTGGCTATGTTGGTTTAGATTTTGTAGGTGATTTGGAGAGAAGGATATCTAACTTGGGTTATGCCTCACATGCATGCAAATAGAAAATTTGGATATTTAGGGTCTATTGGATAAGTTTGGAATAGTATAGGACAAGGTTAGCGATGGAGGTGGGTAGTTCCTGAAAAAGTCCATACTCGAGAAAATAGTGCAGACTTTTCCATGAAACTAGTAATGTTAGAGAAGCTACAGTGGTGGTTGGCTTCGATGGGCTTGCAAAAAAGGTAATGAATGAACTAGAGAAAGGTTTCAGGTAAATTGTTGTTCAGGTGGAGATTTTTGAAGTGGTGAAAAGAATGATAGATTTAGAGGCAATTAGCAAGTTTTCCCTAAAGGGAAAAGGGAAAATATTGTAAGCCCGGGAGAGAGGGTAGGTGGATTGTAAGCCTAATGTTGGGTATGTGTAATCTCCTTGAGCAATAAGAATATCATTGATTTTCCCAATGGATCTTTCCCATATAAGTTTTTACCATCTAAATTTGTTATTATATGTATTTGTTATTGTTGTTCTACATCTATGTTGCAAATTTTTCCTTGTATGCTTATGCTACACAACATTAAGGCACAAGCACAACATTAAAAAGGTTAATGTTATGCATTTAATTAAAAAAAAAAGTGAATGTAAGAAAAAAGATCATATCCCTTTTCAACTTCTTTTAGTATCCTAAATCTATAGGAGAAAAATCAACAAATATTTTATGATGCTTTCAATTTTCTAAGAAAAGTGTTGTTATTAAATTTATTTTAAAGCATCAAGTGTGCATTATTGCATCGAAAAATGATGTTTCAAACCTTATACGTGCATGTGTGGCTTTGGTTGGAACTATATTTTCTTCTCAAATGAAAAGAATAGATAGGGTATCTCGGCTTGAGGCCTCACAAGCTGATAGTGATTGAAAGTTACGAAAGAGAAGTAGTGACTTACAAGCTGATAGTGATTGAAAGTTACGAAAGAGAGGTAGTGACAGATGTTGTTACATGATCGTAACAAGTGTAGAGTCGCGATAGATTTTATGGTCGTCGTATCTCATTTATAGGTGTTTAGATATTATTTGAGATTTTGGACTTCCTTGAGTGGATTAATAAAATTAACCTGAGTGTAATAAGTGTAGAGTGGCGATTCATTTCATGGTCATCGTATCTTGTTATGCTGAAATGCATCTTGATTAAAATTTAAATAAGCTTTAAATGGTGGTTAAGAAAAGTTATATGTTTATTAAATAGTATTTGTTTTTATGTTTATATTAATTCAAAGTTTAATGTTTATATTACTTTAATATTTATATTAATTATTTTAATGTTTAACAACCAATCATCTCCAAAAATTGTCACCTTTTTCTGTACTTTTTCACGTGATTACTGTACATCGAGGACGCTTTCCATTTGTATGTAATTGCGATGTTCCTCCTACCAGCTTGTTGCCCAGAATTATTGTATTCCTTCCTGCCTGCACACAGCAACAGAAAGGTAAGGAATTGTAAGTAATAAATTCCAAGGAAAAACAATGCTAAGAAACCCGCTAACATATTTCGTGTGGAATTGTTTTGCAGATGAACAACATTATTGCTGAGAATCCAAAGACGCCGTCAGCATTTCCGTGCAGTGCTTGCAAGATCAACCGAAAGAAATGTTCAGAGCGATGCGTGCTCGCTCCATATTTTCCAGCGGGCGATCTTCACAGGTTTCTTTTGGTTCACAGAGTCTTCGGAAATGGCCATATCATTAAATTACTACTGGTATGTTCCATTGCCGGAGTAATTGAACTGCAAAATATTATGGTGTATGAAAAAATTAGGAAACTGTAAAATATTGTGGTGGAAGAAAAATTTAGAAGAGGCAAAATTACATTTTATTGTATGTTTAAGTTGTATGTTTCTGTAAAACTGTTTTAGATTGGATAAGAGGTTGTTTTTGAAAAACATCTAACCTAGTTACAGATTATTGGTTGATTATTTCAATTATTAGCTGATTATTTCAAGTCGCTTGGTTTTTTTAAACTAAAATTGATAACTGTTTTAGTTGTCTTTTTAATAACTAAATTTTGATTAAAAACATTTTTAGTTATATATTAATATTTATTATATAAATTAGGATATATATATAATTGTATTTTAAATCTCTTAAATTTTATTATGTATATATTAGTTTATAAACTAGCATAGTCACTTAACTTGTGGCAGTTGAACATGGATAGGTTACAACTAATTAAGTTTTATGAACAAGTTATTTGTTACTTGTTTTCCATGCTTAGTTGTAATCACTTTTTTAGTTAAATGGATTGTTACCCATGTATGAGCTGCTTGTTATCTATGCATGAATTACCAGTTATGCATGCATCAATTACCAATTATTTTTTATATTTATTTTTTTATAATTGTTTATTTTGAATTTTAAAAGACAACCATAAAAATCAATCTTGACAGTACATTTTTCTCTGCATCCTCCTTCAATTTAAGAAAAGCATAGATTGTAATCCACCCAAATTCTAAGATATAAACACTTATAGGTGTAAAGATTTATTTTTATATTGCATCTATACAATGGTTATATAGAATATTGTTATAAATAAGTTGATTATTTAACTAAAATATAAAATATTAATGATTTATTTAAATCTAAGGCCGTGATCTTCAAGTAAAAAGAGACAACAGAGATTCAGATTTTATACATTTTTCCATGTGAGACACTGAGTAAGAAGCTAAGGGATTTTATTTTGCTTTTTGTTTTAAAAAGCTGAAGGCCTTGTTTAAAATCTTAAGTATTTTCAGAGAGAACAACAAAGGGATTTTGAAGAATAAAATACTTATTTTTTGAAAAATAATATTAATATTTTTTTAATGAAATAAAAAAGAAAGAAAGCTTGATTGATTGACTTAGTGTGTATTATTTTCATAGTTTTTTTAAATACTTTTTATAATTATAATTTTATTTTTATTTTTAAATTATTTTATTTAGTGTATTTTTATATTTAGTATTCTAAAATTAAAAAAAAAAGAAAAGAATTTTTACTAATATTTAAATTTCCAATCATAAAATGTTGGAATATTTTTATAAAAAGTTCAAAATTCTAAAACTTTTATAAAATTTTCAAACAATTTTTAATGATTTTAGAATTAAAAATATTAATGATTTTAAAGTTAAAAATATTATCCATCTTTACTGTTTTTAAAATTAGATTTTCTTATAATATTTACATAATAACCTATTTGCTTGCTAACTTCCCACCATTTTTTTATAATGAATTGGTTTTTTGTTATGGTGTTGTAGGATCTTCCTGCTGAGCAGCGAGGTGAGGCAGTAAGCAGCATGGTATATGAAGCAAGACAAAGACTCGGAGATCCAGTACATGGCTGTGTAGGAGTAATCAAAGGTCTCGAAAAAAAGAGCTGACTGACATCAATCAGAGATATGCTCAACTTTTAAGACATAATGACTGTTGTTGTTCTAAAACTAGTTTAATTTCAGTAGAAAGGGAACAAATATCTCTTGAAAGGGAAAATATTAATATTAACTTTGAATTGTAATTTTTTTTACATTTAAACTCAATCTAATGGAGATAGATAGGGATATGTAACGATTTTCGATATGATTATATCTTTATATTTATAATGTAACAATATTTTAAGATATGGTATTTTTATTATATGTAAATGTAAATATCTAATTTTACTTTATATAAAATAGTTTTTATATTAAATATATTAAATTTTTTTTTTTAATACATATAGTTATTTGTATTTTTATTTGATTAACTTATAGTATTATTATTATCCATGATAGGATAATGTCTTGTTTATCTCACATCTTGCAGCTAGTTATCGTCATTGAACTTTTTGAGCAATGGGGTATAGATATAATTGGTGAAATAAATCCTAACTCCTCGCTGTAGCATCGGTACATTCTAACCGCTACAGATTATTTTACAAGATGGGCAGAAGCTATTCCCCTACGAAAAGCTAATGAGGATACGGTCATCAACTTTTTGGAAGAGAACGTCATAACCAGGTTTGGGGTTCCAATTTACCTAGTTTTTATAATGCACCATATTTTTCATCAATAAAGATTAATGAATTCACATATGAAAGGGGAATTAAATTACATTATTCATCCAATTACTACCCTCAGGGAAATGGTTTAGCTGAGTCGACCAATAAAAATCTCATCTGAATCCTAAAAAAGACCGTGATCGAAAATCAAAGGAGCTGGCACACAGTCCTCCCTCACGCCCTATGGGCAGACAGGGTAACACCAAAGAACGCCTTAGGAGCTTCCCCTTTCAACTTGGTCTATGGAAAAGAAGCTATTCTCCCTCCAAACCTATTACTCCCATCCTTGAAGTTGGCCCAATCCTCCCGAGGTTCTAGCAGTCAAGCCCTACAGTCTAGAATTGACACCCTGCTAAAACTAGAAGAATCACAGGAAAAGGCCAAGGAACAGTTTCATCATCACCAAGACATAGTCAAACGATGGTTTGATAAAAGAAGATCCGGGAAAAGAACTTTCGAAGTAGGAGACTTGGTCCTCAAGTGGGACCACCAACACGATGGTAATGGAATGCACACAAAATTCCAGCACCTATGGCTTGGCCCTTATCAAATTTCTTAAAAAATTGGTCCATCAACTTATGAAGTGAAAGACTTACAAGGAGAGGAACTGAACCTCCCTCTCAATGGCCTCGCCTTAAAACAATACTTTGCGTGATTTCTGAAAGGTTCTTGTACATAAATAAAACTCTGCTTCTTTGTTTTGATTTGTCTTTTCTTTCCTTTTACTTTGGTTTCCTTTGGTTTGCTAGTCAGTTTGACCCATTTTCTCTTATTTTACTTCGTTTGCCTTTTGATTAAGTTTTTAGGTTCATTGCTTGAAATAAAGCCAAACTCCAATGATGGTGTAGCTGAATGAAGAAGACTCCAGAGAACTCAGAAGGATGGTCATAAGGATCCCATCATTAAAGATATGCATATTTGTAACTTTGTCTTCAATGATTGGTCTCCTAGAATGTAGTGATCTTCTTTCTTGTTGGTCAAAATAACCCCTGTCAAACAGCTGAGATCCTGTTTTTCCTTTTAACTATCTTAGGGCCCATTCACTTTAACATCAGCGATTGTCTCAAGAAGTTAAGTATGGCAGGATCCATGGAAAGGAAACATGTCTAACATATACATAGTATTTAAATGATCCCATGCTACAATTAAAGCCTAAAGGCATATCTCAAAGAGTCTGGTTTCCAGAAATTCTCGCCTCAATTAAAGCATGGTCGAGAAATAAAAGTAAGCTCAAGAAAGCTCAAGGGAGCGGGCTAACAATTTAGCCCAGCAAAAGTTCCTCTCCATTTGTGAATCATGAAATCAAATCTTCTGTTCACACAAAAGGACATTTTGGATTGAGGAACTTATATCAAGACGTTGAAAGCAGGAGAAACTTATTTCTGGAAGGCTCAAAGCGGCTAAAGGTCGGAACTTAAAAAAACATCTAAAAGGATGTAAAAGCATGGAAATGAGGAACAAACGAATGTCCCTATGAGATTTTGTCACGATCCTGTGGAGTCCTACACTATTTAACTTCTGAAAGACTGTTTTCTTCTAAAAATTCCCACAATTTGGCCCTTAGAGAGTTTAAAGAAAATTGAATCAATGCTACATTTCTCTTTTATCACCATCACGATAAGAGTGATCAATGCATTCTTTGAAACTGAATTGCGGAGACATCTGGTTGCGTGTGTAATCAGCACTTTGAATGTTTCTTGACTTCTAGACAATTTTGTTTCAGAGATCTGTGTTCGCCAGCGAATCGCCATTTTTTGTTGGTACAACATTCCCCCCTTAGTTTTTTTGAAAAAATATCGGGGCCCCTCCTTTGCTTTTGAAAAGAAAGGGAAATCTGTCCAAGGTTATCCGCAAGTCATTAACCTTTCCTTAGCTTTCCCCCAAAAGAATCTCAACTTGCCTTAAAGTTTTTTGAGTCATGTTTTCACCTAAGTAAAACTCAGAGTTTCGGGCCGCAACAGTGGAAGCCTTGAGCTAATCTTGCCGCCACGGCAGAAGAGTTAGTCCAAGATTTTCGAAACCGCAGAAATAAATGGCTAAGTCAATCCCACAGCGAAAGAGTTACCTTAAAGTCTCCGAAAGAGCGAAACTTTTAATCAAGTGGTTCCGTGGCGGGAAAGTTATCTTAAAACCTCCGTAAAGGAAAAACCTTTGGTCGAACGGTCCCGCAGCGGAACAAATTCGCCAAGTCTCTCCGCGGCAGCGGAAGCGTTCATCTAACTCTTTCGCAAGCATCGGAAGCACATCAACAAGTTTTTCGCGGAAAGACTCATTTATCTTTTCCACTTCGACAAACGTTGGCATAAATTGGAAGAAGTCGGCTAACTCTCCCATGAAAGCGAACGAACTCACATAAGTTTGCCGCAGCACATGGCTCCTCTGCAGAAGCATTCGAACAATTCTCCCACAACAGCAGGCAAAACTCAACATTTCTTTCCATAGGAATCGGAAGCCTTAACCTAACCTGCCCGTTTTCGATGGTCGTATTTATTGAAAATAGACTTGATGAGACTCATCCGTACTCGCCTTAAATCCCGTTTTATGACTTTGCAACCACCATATTAATGGTCCACACATACCAATTTGAATATATTGGGGTAAACCCCGTTAACATTTCATTAGTTTTCATCGACCGGAGTGTTTCCGTTCCGTTTGAACAGCGAAGCACGTTCATAATCATAGGCGCAGATTCACAGACCCTTCGACGAACGTCGGCACCACGCCATCACTTCTAGGTAAGTACATTTGCAGGCCCTGTTATGTGGTGTGTTCTTATTTAAAATGATATGATCCGTTATTTCTTTTCTAGCCATGGCTTTCTCTGGAACAATTGTGCTTATCGTCAACCCATGGTGCACCTGACTCAGAATACCATCCCGCCTATTTTTTTCTTCTTAGTCACAGTTAAGTCTAGGGCATTGTGCTTATTCAAGGTCGTTCCATTATTACGGTAGGTCTCTTTCTATCATCAATGGCACTAGAGCTTGTTCTTCATAGTTCCGGACGACGTATTACTCCCAACCTAGGAGGCGTTTCGTTAAGCAACCCTAAGCATGGACGGGAAAGACCTCGAGGCTCTCGCATTTTCAAAATAATTAGGAGAAGGATGCACCTACCCATCACCCGTTAAACCTCTTCCGCCTTTCCTCGCACCTAATCGTCGGCATCGTCACAGCTATAAAATTCACGCCTATCGTGCTTGCACGTCGGTCGATGTTTTGTTTCTTCAAGACTAAACGATTCTTAATCCCATTAGCAACCACAAAATTAATGCTTTCACAAGATTATAAACTGGTATTGGAAGGAAACTTTTTTAGAATTTTTGGTTGAAATAGAGATATTATCAAAAAGACACTAGTTTGGGTTGTCAACATCATGTCATACATGCTTATTCATGTTTAAATTGTTGAATAGGAGTTTCAAAATGGATAAAGGTGGCAAGAGAAAATCAAAGGCAGTCGACGAAAGTACAAGGATAGAACCAACGTTCCAGGATACCAAGTGCACTACAGGCATGCCTCTAGAAGTAAACTGGGGAGATGTCTACTGCATGATAAGAGATCAGGATATGGACAAATGTTGTATTGAAGCATTGGCTAAGATAATTGCATGATTGTATGACAAATGTCCTTATGCATAAGATTTTGTTCTGAAAACTATGAGATGTTTCTAATCATGCAATTGAATTTGACTTGTAGGAAAGATAGCGTACAATCACCTACAAAACAACGACATTTGTTCCAGTGACAGAGTTCAAGAAAACTACCTATTGAAGATATTGAAGAATCTGAAGTTCCCAAGATCAGGGATGCAGTAATGGAAGGATGCCATGATCGAGGAGTACCAGTCGATCATAAAGAATGATGTCTGGGATGTGGTCCCAAGACCATAAGGGAAGTCTGTTGTGACTTCCAAATGGATCTACAAGATCAAGCATGTTGCAAATGGTAGCATAAAGAAATACAAGGCAAGGTTTGTGGCTCATGGCTTCTCCCAAAAAGATTATTATGTTTAAAAAATAAAATGTTTTCAATAAACACAAAAATATAGGTTTTGGTTTTGATTTCTAATCTTAATATTTTTAAGATTAAGATTAATATTTTTAAGATTAAGATTGTGATATTTTTAATTAAAAATAAAATAAGATTATTATGTTTAAAAAATAAAATGTTTTCAATAAACATAAAAATATTGTTAAGGTAATAAGGAAAGGAACCAATTAATGATTTTAAGAGAATAGGAGAAAATCTTACCTCTGCACATAACAAATGGATTTTTTCTTCTTCCTTTTTGATAAGCTATTATTATGTGATACTCATTGATTGGTATGATTCTATGTGTTGATTGGATGGTCATACTCATCAAGGGTTAGGGAGTGGTGTTCTCCACACCGCCTCTCCAGCAGGGATAATTTTAAGGACCCATACTAATTTTAAAGTGTATAAACCTTGGCGAATCTTACCAATTCTTAAAATGTCAACTATAAATATTTGGCGATATTTTTCTAAAATTATTTCAGTTTCTAAGGATTTTATATAGTTTATATAATAATTTGATGATTTTTAGAGTGAAAAAAGCTGACCCAATCAAAATTGGGCGAAATGGGGCTTCAAAAAATGCAAATTGGCGAATATTTTTTTGGAAAAAAACATGGAAAAATAGCCCATGGGCTAAATTTCGCCCCTAAAATTATCCTTGCTCTCCAGTTTTTTTCCCATGGGTTTGAATTAATTAGAAAGAGCTATTTAGGGAGTGGTGTTCTCCACACCGCCTCTCCATTTTTTCTCCCATGGGTTTTGAATTAATTGGAAAGAGCTATTGGGTAGGATTCTTTTTTCATGAATAGTAATGCACATGTTTTATATAAGACATATTTCTTATTATAAGTTATAAATGTTATATAATGTGTCTACATCATAAGATGGGATATTGGCTGGGATCGTCGGATTTGCAATTACCTCGGCAGGTTGCATTGGAATGGGAACTATATATTTGATCTCTTAATGCTACAGGTATTTGATGTATGGCCGAGGAGGATGAAATTAGATGGATTGGCAATGTGTCCACATGTATCATCACGGCTTCCACTGCACATGATTACATTATTAAACGTAGATGTTTATTTCCATCACACTGGTGGTATAAACTGATTTGGTAGTGGTACCTTCCGTTGAAGCTACAGTGTTTCATTTGGTTTGTATTAATGAATAGATTGAAAACGTGGGACAATTTGACTTTAATGGGATGGATTGGACCAAGTCAATGTGTTTTCTGCAGGATGGAGTCTGAAAAAACGAATCATATTTTTATGGACTGTGCATTTACTTCGACAGTTTGGGAAAAGTTTTCCAAGAACCTGGCTTTACCTCAGAAGTGGGATGGGAATAATGTGGAGAAATGTTTGTTTAAATGGGTGAAAGTTGGTAAAACACATATTACTTTTCCAGTCTTTATCTGCTGGGTGATATGGCGTGCAAGGAATAGAGCCATCTTTGATAATTCCGTTCCAAATGTTGAATCTGTTTTTTGTGAGGCGTTTAGTCTTTTTCTTAAATTTCAGAAGGAGGATGACAAACCTGTGGAAAGGACCATTGGTAGTTTTCATTTCACCATTGATGACCCTATTCTATTCTTTGATGGGGCTGCAACATCTGGAAAATGTGGCATTGGTGGCGTTATTTTTCTAAACTCCGATCATTTTTTCACTCTCCATATGCATGGTGGATTTGGAACTAATATGAAAGCGGAGCTATTAGCTCTCTGGTGTGTTGTCAAGGCTGCAATTTTTTTTGGATTGAACAAGGTAAAAACATTTGGTGATTCTAGGGTCACTATTAAATGGGCTCGTGGGGAGTTTGATCTAAAGGTTCTAAATCTTGTCTATTGGTGCAATCGCATTCAGCGTGATCTTAGTTCTTTCACTTCTTATCCACTGGAACATATTTATTGTGAGTTAAATTCTAGGATGACATGTTATCAAAGCTGACGATTGATGGGGATGAAGGCATATTATTCTGGGAGGATGTTTGCGAAGATGTGGTGGTGGATTCCGGTTCTCTTTATTTTCTCTACTAAGTTTTTTGAGGAGCTATGTTTGATAAGCTGAAGATCAATGGATATCTGTCCATTTTTGTATAATTTTGTGTAGTTTTGTTTGGGATAGAAAGAACTTCCATACAGGGTCTTTCTGAAAATTTATTGTAATATCTGTTGGATGAACATCTTGTACTACTTGATTCAGATTAATTGAATAGTAGTAGTATGCTTCTTTTCGCCGGGAAAAAAAAACATGAATGTGTTTTTAACACTTTGTCATTATTATGGTGCTAGGTTGGGCATCTCGAAGCAAAGGATTTAAAACACCATTGTGTTGAAACTTGTGTTACCAGGTTTCAGGTAACATGAATGCATTGCGAAATTCATAATGAAATGAATTAGTACACTCAACCTTGTGCATAGGCCCTTGTATATTCTACTAATAATTCTTAGTTTTCATGATTAGAATATTTTTGATCTTAAATTCTATTTTCCTAAATACATCTTTGTCAAAACACTCTTAACTTTAATATGCTTTTATCATATTTCATATCATCTATAAAGACTATTTACTCATAACATTTTGGGAATTCAAGTTCTAGTATTGATTTCTTATTTATTTGCATTGATAAAACCTATATCTACTTAGAAGAATTTTGCTTCTTTAGAAACAAAGATTACGAAGAACAACTTTATACTTTAAACTTATCTACACCTCATCTCATCATCATGTGCTCATGTTCAAGATTTTGTTAACTTTATCACTATTTTGTCATTCCTACCAAATCAACATTAAGAAAGATACATGTAATATTTATTTATTTGATCATCATTTATTTTCTTCTTGTATCCTTCCCAAAGTGCATATTAACAAGAAACATATCTTTCGAGGGTTTTTAATTCTCTAAATATTCTCTCTTTTCTTCATACATCCTTCCCAATGTGCATATTAACAAAAAAACATATCTTTCAAGAGTTTTGACTTTTCTAAATATTCTCATAAGTTATTCTATATTTGGCAACCTCGTTAATGAAATTGTTATAAATCAACCTAAATAAACATATCTATGATTATATAAATTTATAATATCCATTTTGAACCATGTTATCACATCAGCCTTGCATATAGCAATTGGTTGGTATGCTAAAAGCTTTGACTTTAATTAGATAAACATATCTACGATTATATAAATTTAAAATACCCATTTTGAACCATGTTATCACATTAGCCTTGCATATAGCAATCGGTTGGTATGCTAAAAGCTTTGACTTTAATTAATTTAAGGTTTTTTTCGAAAGTTTTGTAAAATTCATATATTAAATTTTTGTTAAAATTTAAAATATATATTTTTATTTTTCAAAATACATTTTTCTTTTGTTATTGGTTTATATTAATGATTTTTTATTGGTTTATATTAATGATTTGACTAATTTATTCTGGTGTGCAATAAAATTATCAAATATAAAAAAAAAAAATCAATTAAAAATAATAATCATAAAAAATACTAACATTCTGTCATACTCTAAATTAATATGATTGATTGATATGATATGATTAAATAATTTTAAAATAAAAATATTAACTCTAAATTAATATGATTGATATGATATTAATATAATTGATATGATATGATACAATAATTTTAAAATAAAAATATTAACTCTATGATATGATTGATTAATTTTAATAATCATTACAATTATTAATATGACAACTAAGTGACATAATTTGTTCAGAATCTATGATGTCAACTAATGAATTTCCGTAAACTTTTAAAATTATCTAGCTTTTAACTCTTATTGCGCATCTTACCATCCTTTTTAAAGTATAATTAAAGCACCAAAAATTAGGATAATCATAAAGTAGGAGACTTGGATTAAAACAATTCTAGTCCTTTCAATCTTACTCAGTGATCCGTGGTTGTTAGAAAAAAATGAAAGCACACATAACCTTCACTCAACGCTTACGTTAGGTGTTTGACTATGACGTGAGCCTCTTCAAATCTTGAGGGAGAATATGATGATTTGTTGTCATCAACTTTCATTAAGGAATCCTCAGTATCTTGATCAAGAATGTAGAATCCTAAGTATCCTCGTTAATGAAATTTTATTTGATACTTTGTGGAAAAGTTCATTTCTTTCTTAAAATACATAGTTAGAAATTAGTAATTTTAATTGTTTTGTTTTAGTATTTAGTGTAAAGGATTTAGGGTTACAATGATATTTAGAGATTGAGAAGAAATTGAATTTAGTTTTTTCTACCTTTTATATTATTTTTAGATTTTATTTTGATATAATTTTTATGGTTTGAAATTTTCAAAAATATGTTAATTTCTTCTAAATTAATTTTGTATTTTAAAATTAATTTTGTATATTTATATTTAATATTAAAATTTAAAATATATAATTTTTAATTATAAATCATCTTTGTTTTGCTTGGGTGACTGTCCACATTTGATCTTAATTAGAATTAAAACTCAAAATAAATGTTGATTATGAGTGAAGGTTTCATTCTTGAAATAATACCGATTATTCATGACAGCTTCCATTTGAGTAGAAAATCAAGGTCTCCATAACCGTGGTGATTCCATTGTTGAAGTGAGAGAGGGAAAGAAGTTACCGATTGAGACATACGTTGTGGACTGCTTATAAAAATTTACACTAAAGCTAATTTTTTTTTATGATTGCGAATAAACATGAAATATTCCTTTCTTGTGTATTGTGCCCCTTTTAAAATACCATGTCTTATTTGTTGTGTACATGATATTTTAAGTCTACCATTCATTTTCATATTCAATCTTTCTAGTCGATTCTTTACGTACGTTGTTATATTTAGGATTCCTTTTGGAATTTAGTTAATCTTAAACATTTATAATATTAGGTTTATCTTTACAAATATGAATAATAATTATTTTAAAGTTTATAAAGTTATTTTAATTTAATTTTACATGTTGCTTTTAGGTAATAGGCCTTGCAACTTTTGGGAATCCAACTCTAATTAGTTAATGTTATATAATAAATATTGTATTCTTTGTTTTTTTATGTACCCCTTAAATTTGGGCTGAGAAAATTTCAAAGATCTATAAATTTCTAAAAGTGTAAAATTTTTGGTGAATCTTACTAATTCTTAAATTTGCAATCATAAAATTTTCCAAAAAAAAGGGTATCACTTGAAATAGGAGTTTTGGGTATGAAAATTTGCCTTCACCAACTCATGTGTTCCATAAAATATTCCTTCTAAGTGTAGAAACCTCCAAGAATAAATTTTCCCAAAAGAGATATCACTTCACCAACTCATATGTTCATAAAATATTCCTCTAGTACTACTTGGTTTCAAGTTCATCTCCCTCTAAGAACATGGTTATATAATATAATCTTGTTGTGTAATTTTCTTTGAATATATTTTCTTTACTAAACTAAAGCATACAAATCATGCCTAAGCTTGATACATGAGATTTACTAATTTATTTTTTGACCAAACTAAAGCATCTAGATCATTTCTAAGCTTGATGAAACATGAGGCAAATTTCTATGTACATCTCTTCTATTTTTCTACCCTTTATCCATTTGTTGATGGGCTCCACCCTCCATTTTTTAGCTTCAATAGTTTCTTATTTAAAATTCTAGAAGAGTATCTTTGTTTTAGTCCGGTCCTACTTTGGAGTGTCATGGATCGGGCTAATATGCCAAAGAGCTTTTTTTAATCAGTTTATTGTAAAAAGGTTTTGAAGACTTTAATTTACACTTGTAACATCATCAATGCTTTATTAATAGTTGTCAATGCTTTATTAATAGTTGATAACACCTAGATCTCTCCATCTCTACTTCAATTTTTAAAGGCATAGAGTAATGGTGCACTTCTCTATTGCTTTTAGGCTATGCATAAACTATAAGTTATTACATGTTTCAAATGTTCATAACTATTTAGCTTTTAGCTTTGGAAAATGTACAACTATGACATTAAAACATTTCTAAACTATTACATTAAATCATTTCTAAGAGACACGTATAAGCAGCTTTGTTACTAATTTCACTTGTTATGTTAATCATGCTTTCCAATACCAATGATGAGATATTGGGTGGAATGGGAGCTAATGATTAGATATTAACTTGAGTGATAAATTAATGTTTAATTTTAATATAACGTTCAATAATAAATTCAATTTAAAACCATGATCAAATTTTAAGTCGTAAAAGAACATTAATTAATTTATTTTACAAAATAAACTCTAAATTAAAATATTATCAATCAATACAAAAATGATCAAATATTCATTTGGTTTTCTTTACAATTTAAAAAAATATAATTTATTTTTATAATTGATAAATTTAAGTTTAAGAGGACTTTAAATTGATAATAAAATTGAAAAATATCGGAGAATAAAATATTCCATTAACTAATCCATTTTTTTCAAAATAGTGAAAGTTATCTATATCATTAAAAATGGTCAAAAGTTTCAAATGTCCGGACGTTGATTAAGAGATTATTGGATTTAATTTCATTCATTATTTTAATTTTTTTAAAGTGAAATAGGTAGTAATTTGATATTAAAGGGCAGTTGAAAACAACAAAAGAGTTACAATTTCTTCCAAAATACATAAACAACCCATTATCCATTGGGCATTTCCCTGTAGCCTACTATCTGCATATATCCTTGAGGATATTACAACAAGCATGACTATATTGTGAAATATATAAACTCTTACAAACTGTCCCAACAAGAAAACACAAAAATAAAAATAAACAAGGGAAATTAAGGAGAACTGTGACCACTTTGAATTTCCTGCAAATCCCTGTTGTCTTCTTCTTGTCCAAGAGAGATGGGGATGTTTGGTAGGTTGTTGAATTGAGTCTTCATATTTAGGCCTAGAAGTTGCATACTAAGTGTTCCTTGACTGATCACCAACCAACATTTCATGATGTAGATCCACATTTATGGACAACCTCTTAAGTTGAGCACCTTGCACTATCACTTTCCCCTATAAATCATCAAAGCGGATGTCTAGGTGGGAGATGTGGGAAGTAACCTATTCAATGGAAATCATAACCCCTTCAAGCTGCGACCTAACGTGATGCATAATCACCTTCAACTCATGAATACTAGATTTAACCTCCCCCAAGCTTGCATCCTAGATCAACTGTTCCATATCCGAGTCCTATAACTTCTTCATCGACGAAATAAGACTGGTGTCCCAAAACACCTCCCAACCAAACCCACATTTAATACTCCTCAAGAAATTGTGAGCAGAAGAATAGCTAGAGTCGAAAAATACACATGCCCACTACCTAGATTTAGGATGCCATCACAAAACCAAGTAGAGGATTGAAGTTACACAAGGTATCCCTCGAAACCTTACCACATAGAGGCTTCCTTGACCATTAGGACATAAATCCCTATCCAGAGAAATCCCATAGACATCCGTAAAAAAACTAGAGAATGTCATAAAACATAGACTCATTGCAATGCTTTCCAAGGAGAAGGGTTGTTGTGAGGATTCTCTCATGTGTGTGATTAAAAGCGAAGAGACTCTGTTACTTCTATTTGTACAATATTGATGGGTTTCAATGGGATTAATGACCTACCACTCATACTTAATAATTTAAGGGAGCCACCTATGGTGTTGGTGGCACCCATTTTGGACTAATACTCCCCTTGTGAATTTGATGGCTTAGTTTGCAATCTAATCATCCATACCTATTTGTAGCTCATCCCATACCCATACATAAGTTACAACTAAATACATTCCCCCACACCCATTATTGTATTGCCAATTTAAAAATAAACTAAAATGTTTTGTTTCATACTTAAAGTTCTACATATAACTATCAAATAATAAATGATGTATAGGTTTTACTAGTGCGAAACATTTCATATTCAATAATTTATATTCCAAATGCAATAATATATACTTATTTTTTTTCCATTTATATTTATTATATCCTCTTATGCGGGTAAAACTATTTGTAATCCAAGTGGGTAAGTGGGTCTTGTTGTTGTGTATATTGATTTTATGCCGAAAGTTATTTAGTGAAAATAGAAGTGAATGGCATGAAAATTGATTACGAAAAAAAAGTGAAAGTGTTTATGAATGTACTATAAAAAGTAACTTCGGGACGAAGTTTTAGTAAGAGGGGGTGTATGTAATGTCCACGATTATGGATATTTGTGATTTTAATATGAAATATTGTTGATTGATTAGCACATGTGAAATTTTATGATGAATGTTGTACTTATGCTAAATTATGGAAGTGGAATTATGCAGGTGATTACGATCTGAATCCAATGGACAATTATCTATGTTTACTTAACGGTTAGCAAATGAATAAAGTAAATTATGACATGACGGTTTTTGAGCAGTACTATTGATGTGTGCGCTCTTAGTATGTGTACAATGACATTTAAGGAAATTTACCGATTGACGACATGACAGAATATACCCTTAAAAGGAAATCAAAGTTTTTACACAATTTCTTGCTTAAAAGTTTGGTGGAAAAAATAATTTCTTTACCACTGATAACCAGGAAAAAAGTAGTTTCTTTACCACAGACCAAACCCTACATCTGTGGACTGCGAAAATTGCAGTTTCAGCAATTCTTGGTAATACTGATGCAGGCGTTTTGGTTGTTGTATATACTGCTTCGTCTTTATCAAGAAAAACAATGTCCAATAAAACGTGCAATATCCAATGAAGCAGTTTTCTTATGAATTTGTTTTGCAGATGAACAACCCTACTGCTCGGAATGGAGAGACGCTGTGAACATTTCTGTACGGTGCTTGCAAGCTGAACAACAGAAAGAAATGTTCAGAGAAATGCATGCTCGCCCCATATTTCCTGCTGGACGATCCCCAGAAGTTCTTGTTGGTACACAGAGTGTTCGGAAATGGCCATGCCATTAAATCGCAGTGTAGCTGCAGCTGACAGTGGTGGAAATATAATCATATTGAATGGAAGAAATACTAAATAGACCTTGTACATACATGAAGGACCAACGAGAAGAGGAGAAAAGAAGTAACAGCGAGAAAACATCATAATATATCTCATGTTTATGCCTAGAGTACCTCCCATAGTTGCAGAGATTCAGCAACATCCTCAAAAACATGTGGAATTGTGTGTGTCTTCACTCTCCTGCACTGAGACACTGCAAGAATGTGGCACCAAAGCTTCATGATAGTTTGTAATCAAAGCTTCACGTGAGTTTGTAACCAGGGTTAAGAGATAAGCATGTGGCAGACCTGTAACATCATAATGGATGATGACACAATCAGACCATTATTAAATCTGGTAGAATCTGGTCTAGATGCAAGCAGCAGATGGTGATTGACTGTGTGTTATTGTATAAATTTGGCTTGAAAATTAAAAAAAACCTTTTAAATAGATGACGATGAAGTCAAGTCTACATGGTATATATCCTAATGTATTTGAACCTGTTTTAGTTCTTCAGGTTCTAGCATGTCCCAGAAGTGTAAAGTTAAAATTCTTCATTAAAACAAATTTAAATTTTTTATTTTTATCCTTTCTATTAAGAGGGACATAATTATAACAACATTTCAAAAGAAGGATAAATTTCTAAGTTACTTGTCAATATGAATGTTAATTTAAAGATAGTGTGTTTATGATAAAATCATTCTACTCCTTAATCTTTAATGGACAGAAACTTCCTTCACCCAAAAATCTACTGATTTTACATGCAATTATACTATGTTTTAACTTTCCAAGGGCCACAATAATACAATGTTTTAACGTGGTAAATTTTCTAGCAAAGATCTATAACCATATTTGTTTTTTGCATTTTTTTAAGTGTTAGTTAATTTATACTTATCAATTAAAGTACGATTATTTATATAACCTTTCATCTTTGAAGAACAGAAATAATATATGCCCTTCAAATTAAAATTAAAACCCACTCTTCAAATTTGATTACTGAGGTTCCTACCAGACCGAACCAGCAAAAATACTCACCCTAAAACAATGAATGTTAATGCACCATATATCCTACCTGCAGGAAAGCCAACCTGAAGAACCAAAAATACTCACCCTAAACCAATCAGTCATTGTTAATTGAAGGCATTACTTATTAGTAGCATAGCTGTTAAGTGGAAGTTTTATAAGCTTATCTGCATCTACAGAGTAAGTTCCATATAAGAGAAGGGCAAGACCAAAGAAACACGTAAAGTCATCTTAATCACTCATAGTTCAATCAATCATTTCTTAAAGGAAACATCTCAATTTTGAAGATGTAAATAAATCTGGAATCATATCTCTAAGCTAATTACAGTTCCTTTAAAAACAAAACTGAAAGTGAAAACACTGTAAGGATGTTTTGCGTCATACTAAATTTGTCCCATAACAACACTAATTTTGCATTTCAAGCAATGGAACATACCCTTTAATAATTTAATGACAACGCCATTTCTGAACACTCTGTGTAACGACAGCAACTTCTTGGGATCGTCCAGCGGGAAATATGGGACGAGCACGCATTTCCCTGAACATTTCTTTCTGTTGAGCTTGAAAGCACCGCAACAAAATGTGGACTGCGTCTTTCCCTCTGTTGTTCATTTGCAAAACAAATTTCATAAGAAAACCATTTTCTTAGTCAGAAATTGCAAAACAAATTTCATAAGAAAACCAATTTCTTAGTTAGAAAAACTGTATATTAGCAATGATTCCAAGTCTTTGCTTACCTTTCCTTAGCTGTGTGCACTCAAAGGTGTAATATATTAAATTTTACACAACAAACTATGAAGAACATGTTCATTATATGCAGATGGAAATTATCCTCGAGTACAGTGATTAGAACAAAGAATAGACCTCTGTGGCCTAGATGGAACATAGAATCACATCATGCGGTCATTCATATCAAGTTGAACACTCTAAAAGTGGGAAAAGATGCTCTTGCTCCTTATATCCTGACATGGCAGAGATATCTATTTAAAGATATAAACAAGTGGACGTGGAAAAGCACGGAGTAACACCTCGTGACTTGTATGTCTTATACAAAAAAGACAAGATTATTATTAATTATATTATAAAAATTAAATAAAAACAAAAATATACACAAATGGAGCCTTCTAGAATGCACCCCAGTGGAGATATATTTTTTATAAAAATAAAAATATACACATGAACTTTACTCAACAAAGTGACCAAGTGAGAAGATAAATAAAATAATTTGTAGAGATTGAACTCAAACCAAACCAAAAGTAATTAAAATAATTCTATCTAAGTAAATAAAATAATTCTCTCTTATAAACATAGCATTAAAAACTGTCATGTAACGAAAAAAAATAGTTTATATATATATGGATGATTCTTATAAATAGATAAAGAACCTAACTTGTCACTAGAACATGATTTAATGCAACATGAATGTCAAGAGAATCATAGAAATTAATTCATGTTTGCATGGACACAATTTTATTTTGAAAGTGAGGGTAAGTTGGAGAATAGTGAATAAATGTATAACATATGGATTATGTTGATGATGGTAGCATCGTGGAGGTTTCGCATGATAAATTTAGCTTTATCAATTGAGTTAAATTGATTTTAAGATGGAGTTAAAGAAACCAAAGAAACCTTCATAAAGTTCTAAAAAGTTTTAGGAAGCAGTAAAACCAAAGAAACCCCAATAAAGTTTTAGAAAGCTTTGGAAAGTGAAACTAAAGAAACTTTCATAAAGTTCTAGAAAGCTCGACCAAGCATGGAAATAGAAAATGTACAGGTAGGTTAGCTCGAGGAAAAGTCAACACATGAAGATATAAATAATGACGCCTATCTCAATTTCACATGAAGCAATTCTCTCAACTCTCCAAGGCAAGTGCACAATTGAGGAAGAGAAGGACGCAACAACAGAATAAGACTATTTTCCGGGTTTAATATCTTCTTCTTATATGTGATGTACTTTTATGTTGAATCTCTGAATAAGAAAGGTTGGTTGTGTTTTTCTCGAGTTTGTGTTTTCCAAAGATAAAATCTTTAGGTCTCTTTGTTTTTGTACATGGTTATTTAAGAGCATAAGCCAATGATGCTTTTGGATACTGGACTTTCACCATCTAGGGTGCAGGACTCAACCGCTTCGCCTAGCAGCACAAAGCTTATATTGTGCCCTCCCACAACCCTGTTTTCACGGTTTAGGCTGCTCCCATTTCGCTCGCTGCTACTATAGGAATCGCTTTTGCTTTCTATTCCTCTAGCTACTAAGATGTTTCAGCTCTCCAAGTTGTCTCTATCTTGCCCATGGATTCAACAGTAGTTAGAAAGGTTAACCTATTCGGGAATCTCCGAATCTATGCTCATTTTCAACTCCCCGAAGCATTTCGTCGCTTACCACACCCTTCCTCGTCTATGGGTTCCTAGGTATCCACCATAAACCCTTCTTCGTTTGAACCTCGTCGTTCAAGGCTATGCCATCCTAAGGTGCTACTAAATGGAAAGATCTTATCAACGTCCATAAATGATAAATGATAAATAAAACTGTCAGATCTGAATAATTTTGTGCTATCATATACCATTGTATTGGCCAGGATCACGGGTTGAAGATAATTTTGTACATAGTTATTCTTTATGTGATCTTTATTTGTTCTAGTTGCAAAATAATTGAGATTATAATGCTTTTTTCCTTGGAATTTGAGATTATAATGCTATTATAAAACTCTTTAACCAATTATTATAGTGTAGTAATTAGAACTCGTTGAGTTACGTTTATTTTGAATTGATATTCTTGAACTCCCCTCATTTTAACAATTTATTTTGGATTGATATTTTTTTTTAATTGTGGAGTATCATATACCTTTGATCCTGAATATTTAATATAAGAAACTTGGGTTTTTAACATATGTTTACTAAATTAAATTAATTATGGAAATAATTAGAATTAAAATGTATGTAATTAATATTAATCAAGAATATGAATATAAATTTGTATTAATTATAGTAGTTTATTACTCATTATTTTTATTTAAATAATAGATTTCGATTTTGAAATACAAAAATTATTAATGCTCACAATATGATATGAAAAAGATAATATACATGAATGTTAATATTGCATGTTAAATATACATCTAAAATAAATCAAATATACCATCTCAACTTTCAAATATAAATGATGCATCTCAAATTAAATTTAAAAATGGAGAAATCATTAACATATACACACAATATATTTTATAAATAAAACAACATCAATATCAACATGATATGAAAATGCATACTATATGTAAACAATAATATCATAAGCAATATATAAGTCAAACATACATTTGAAGCAGGAATAATTTTAAGGACCCATACTTATTTAAAAGTGTATAAACCTTGGCCAATCTTTCCAATTCTTAAAATTTCAACTATAAGTTTTTTGGCAAAAAGTTTACCCCATCAAAATTGGGTGAAATGGGGCTTCAAAAAATGCAAATTGGCAATACTTTTTTTGGAACAAAACATGGAAAAATAGCCGATGGGATAAATTTCATCCCTAAAATTATCCTTGATTTGAAGTCAAATATATATGTAAAACATACATCATAGCAATCAAATATATACATGTGATCAATCATTGCTATAAGCTAGATGGTCCACCATCAGAGCCAGAGGCATCAATACCTTCTTTAGATAAAAATGCAGAATAAAGCAACTAGTATATATCTCCATTAGAAGCCATACTCCCCAATGCAACCATCTCATTTATACTATCAACAAGTGCATTGGGTATAGTAACTAGTCAATCGACTACTCAAAGAGAAGTAGATGGTGGTAGGTTGGCTAGTGGAGGAAGTGACGATGGTCTATCATATCTAGGTGAGGAAAAGAAATGGTCGGTCAAATATCTGTGGAGGAGGAGAGGGTGGGAGGTTGGCCTATGAAGGAGGAGAGAGTGTTTGGACATTTCATGGAGGAGGAGATAGGGTTTGATTAGCTAATGGAATAGGGGATGGTGGTTAGTTGACTCCGTCAGGAAGAGAGGGTGGTTGGTTATCCCGTGGAGGAGGGGAGGATGGTCAGTTAACTATTGGAGGAGGAGGAAGGGGTGGTTCATCGAAATATAAAGGATGAGGAGGGGTGGTTCATAGACATCTAGAGGAGGAGGGGGGGGCATAAGGATGATTCTTATGTGGTCTCAGACAGTGGAAATAATTTTAAAATTCCTTGGTGCACCAATGCGAATATATAGATACAAGGCATCATCAAATAAATTTTAAAAGATCTACGACAATGTGCTACTTGGATAATCATCCCATTGTGGTTATGGCATGCCAACAACCCATGATGTTAAATTAGAAATTAAAAAAAAAAAACTATATCTTATTTTCAACAGTCAGAATTGACAATGCACTTGATATACATACATACCTATGTGGTTTGTGGCACTAAATGACCTAGCTACATTTATATTTTTATTTAAAAAATACATATATTATGTTATTAAATATTTTAGCCCACTTCGATGCTCTATCAATTTAGGTGCATCATTGTGATCTCCTATGTCTAGCACGTCAATTTAGCTATAAGAACATTCAAATTTGGTGCATTATGTATAGTGATGCACTCGTGCGTGTGCAACCATCTAATACAATGTTAAGTTTTATCATTTTTAAAAAAATCTAAAAACCTATTAATGAGTATTTGACAAGAACAGGTGCATTTTACAATGTAACACCCTAGTGAGTTATGTCATGTTTAATGCATTGGTATTTAAAACATACACATATTATATTATTAAATATTTTAGCCTACTTCAATGCTCTATCAATTTAGGTGCACCATTGTGATCTCCTATGTCTAGCACGCCAATTTAGCTATAAGAACATTCAAATTTGGTGCATTATGTATGGTGATGCACTCGTGCGTGTGCAACCATCTAATGCAATGTTAAGTTTTATCATTTTTTAAAAAATCTAAAAACCTATTAATGAGTATTTGACAAGAACAGGTGCATTTTACAATGTAACACCCTAGTGAGTTATGTCATGTTTCATGCATCGGTGAGTGATTTCATAAAATAAAAATAAACTTATTCTTTAATCTAATTGCATTTTTTTGAATGTTTGGTGCATATGCTATTTTGATGCACCACTCCATCTTATATGTTGATGCATCAATGCATTATGACAGTTGAGAATCACACAAAAGAAAACATTCTATAAAACTTCTTGCCACCCACCTCCCCTTACAACCTCCACTATAAGTGAATAAAGAAGTTTTTTTTTTTTTTTTTTCACAAAATATTTACTCTTCGTGTGGGCTAACATGTTGGAACTCATCAACATCACATTTGAGCTTATTTTACTCACAACATAGATATAGTGCATTGTCACTTCATAGAATTCCTCTATTAAATTTTCTATATCATCCTTCATCAATGTTCCACACCCATTTTTGTAATTTTTAATAAAAATAACAACTTTTTTATTTACATTTTTAGTGTACATCTTCATGAGATCTTCAAATGATTTGGGAATTTCCAAGAAATGGTAGCATCAAAGGAGTCTTCATTGATTCCTAAAATAATGAATTTATTCATTGATTCTTACACGTATGACTTTACATTGAAATTTGTAA
This sequence comes from Larix kaempferi, assembly GCA_027924585.1. Taxonomy (NCBI): domain Eukaryota; kingdom Viridiplantae; phylum Streptophyta; class Pinopsida; order Pinales; family Pinaceae; genus Larix; species Larix kaempferi. The sequence continues at coordinate 13,037 of BSBM01000949.1, read as the reverse complement.
GGGTGTATATAAAAGTTTGACATTATATACATCATTTCACTGATTTTATTTTAAGGGATCTTTTACATCTAGAAACAAGTTCTATTTACTTGGTTATTTAACAATTATGTGAAAGGAGAAATGTATTAATATATGTGAACACTTAACAATTATGTTGTTGATTATATTTTAAGGGATTTTTTACATCTTGAAACAAGTTCTTCTTACTTGGTCATTTAACTGAGAAATTGATTAATGTATGTTGATATCAGAAAACATAGACTATCTCGTCCTTAGAAATATTTAATATGAGATAAAATAAAATTATATATATATAAGTTGATATAATAACAACAATAATAATAATTCTAGAAAAACATAATAACCATAATAATAATAAAATTATTTTAATTTTTCAAAATGATAAAATTTATTTATTTTTGAAGTGACAACTTAATTAGGTCGAAAACAAAAACTCGTGAAGACAGTTGTTTTTGAATTGACGACTTAGAAAACAAAAATTCGTGAAGACACTGTTACATGTGAGATATTGATAAAGAGATTATTTTAAATAAATTCGCATCAATTTAGTATTAACTAATAAATTTTTATTACACCGACCATTCCATTAAAAATGTATTACATGGATTATATTAAAAAAATATTAAAAATAATCATTACACCGTTCCCTCCATTTTTCTTAATGGGAAAGGTATCTATTCTTGAATTGACAAGTTAAGTCAAATAGATTGGAAACAAAAGCTTGTGAAGACAGTTACATGTGAGATGTTGATAAAGAGATTATTAAATTAAATTTACATTATTAAATTTTAATTTAAAAAAATTTATGAATTTATTTTATAATTAACATTATATATTTAATTATAATTATAAATTAATAAATGATATATACATTTTAATGAACACTTTAGATCCAATAATTTAAAGTTCAAATTTAATATATATTTAATTACCAAGCAGTAAGTAATAAATGATATATTATTTTATGTAAATGATATATAATTTTTAATACATAAATATTTAATGATATATAAATTTATATCTTAACTTTAATAATATATATATTTTTAATTTATTTTTTATTATAAATTACTTTATATAATATTTATTTATTTATTTTTACTCTAAAAGAGCCAATTTTTACAATCCACGTGAACCCTATTATTCTTGTTCTTATTATTCAGTTAATGGTTGTGGATAGAGATGTTTTTTTACAGTCTAAGTGGACCTTATTAGTAAGTGTATATTGATTGTATTTTATAACTTTATTGTCTTTTCTAAAAAGTATTCTCTATATTAAAAAATGATATATACATTTTATTATATTAATATATTTTTAACTATATAGTAATAAATAATATATAGATATTATTATTATTATGCATAAATGTTTGTAAACATTTTAGATTTAATGTCTTAAATTTAATAATATATAATATAATTAATTTTTTATTATTAATTATTTTGTATTATTATTTTTCTAATTAATTATGTTGAAAGAGATTTTTAATGTTTAAATAAGTTTTATTATTCAATTATTTGCTTTATATATATTTTTAGAACTTTTATCAAAGAGAATTTCATTTTTTATTCTACAATTATAAATTTTTTTTCTTCTTACTATTAGTCTAATAATTGTGCATTGAGATGCTTTTTCAGTTTAAGTGAGCACGCGTGCGCACACACACACACACATATATTTCGCAGAAAAAAACCTTTTATTCATTCAAATAAACATGAACTGCTCAAAGAGCTTACATAAAGGTATTATACCTTGTTTTAAACATCATTGTTCATATTGCTTACATCAGAAATTTTTTCGGCTGAATCATATTCAAAACAATATGTTGATATGTTTGCATTCCAGTACCTATAGAAGCCTCATACATACAAGTTATATTCCATTATAAAACCATTTCTGTATTCCTTCACCGCCATGACCCCTAGTTGCAATGCCAATGCCATTTTTGATAACAAATATGCTTCTTCATTGAGTTCTCTATAAATATGAGTGAAAGTGACAGATTGAAAGGAGGCCAGGATAAATTTGATTTCGTTTAAGAATTATTGCAGGTGAGGTACTTTTATTTGAATTATCCCTTTTGCCCAATATACCACCATTTTGGAATCCCCATACAGATGGAGTCTTAATCAATTCTTCCTTTGGGCGACCTTAAGAACTGCCCATAAGGCTGTTAATTCTGCCTTACTGTTTGTGGCCCGCCCAGGAGCATATTTGATGCAAGACTTGGAATTATCAGGCATATATAAAATTCCTCCCGCACCTACTAGGGATGGCGAACCTTGGCTGACACCATCAAAGAATGCCCAAGGTTCTTTTTTATTAATGAATGGAGCTGTAATCAACGCATAGTTTTCTTGGCATGTCTTCAGTTTTGTGCTCCTATAGTTTCTGCATTAACAGAGCATAAGTGATGTCTATAGGAATCCATCTGTTGTTGAAATTTTTTTGATTTCGAGCTTCCCATATGTTGTACACAAAGAGAGCAGGGAGGGCCTCATAGTTACATACCCCTGCTGACTGCCACCAAGTCTGAGTTCGCTGCTCTAGTAAAGCATCCCTACTGGTGCTTATCCCAACGGGTAGAGAACTCATGAGTTTATCCCACATGGTTCTTGCATAAGGGCACGATCCAAAAAAATGAGAGGACATTTCTTCGTGATCATTGCACATAATGCAAATACTAGGACCGTTAAAGCCTCTTTTCTTTAAGTTTTCCCAGGTTAGCAGTCTATCCTTCAATGCCTGCCACAGATTTAATTTAGTTTTCAAGGGACTGTGAATTTTCCATAATTTACTCCACCACCAGCAATTTTCTCCTACAAAGGATTCCTGACATGATACTTCATAACCCAGTTTTGCCGAGAAGTCTCCATTCACTCCATTTTTGGTCCAAATTAGACCATCTTGTTCCTACACTTCCATATGAACATAAATTCGTACTATAATGTTCACATAACTATTCGACTCCTCTACTTCCTCTCCAGATAAAGCGAGATCCTGCAAGGATTTCCACCCACTTCTCCCCCTCTGTTGGGGTGGTTGAGCTTTAGCATCAGCCAGTGCAAATACCCTTTTTGTTCTCAGCTTAAATTTTAATTTATCTGACAACCTAAAGTCTTCTCCTGCACCTGCCCATGGATCCTCACCAATTCTCACCTTTTTACCATCTCCAATTTTCCACGCTATCCAATTCCCTATCAGGGGGAAAACAATAACCATGGATTTCCATCCTATAGAACCATTCTTGAACATTTTGGATGGGTCTCGAAACCATTACTCTATTGAGGATTCTCTATAGTACTTAGATCTCATTACCCTACCGCATAAAGTCTCCTGGTTTTGTGTCAATATCCAAAGCATTTTGGGTGCCAAAGCTTTAAAAAACAGATCTAGATTTTTTATTCCCCATCCACCTAAATATTTTGGGAGTGTTAAAGAACTCCATCTTACCAAAGGGATTCCTTCAGTCTGTTGCTGGCTGTCCAAAGGAAAGAAAAACACTTTTTCCTTATCTTTTTTAATATCCCTTTAGGTATATATGCAATTGAAGCCCAATACACTGGGATACTTTGTAAGACTACTTTAAGGAGTACCAATCTACCTCCTCTGGAGAGAATATGTTCGTCCATAAGGAAATTCGTGTCTCGATTTTCTTATAGAGCCATAACCAGTCTTGGAACGAGTAGGAGTTTGGATTCAAAATAAAACCAAGATATTTCAAACCTTTTGACATTGGAACTGTTGGAAAGGAAAAGATCTCTTTTGTATTCTCTAAAATATCTTCAGGAAAATCATTATGTGTCAATACTGACTTTTGAGTGTTAATCAACATTCCTGTAGCCCTCTGATACAATGTTAAAATTGAATCAAGAGCTCTAAGATTTCCAATTGATCCTTTGCCAATAATTAGAATATCATCAACAAAAAGCGCATGTGATATCTCTTCTGTGCTTGAGACCTTGATCCCTTCAATCTTATTGAGATCCTTGGCTTGATGGAGAAGTCTGCTTAGGGCATCTACAATTAGAAATAAGAAAGGAGAAAGAGGGAAACCTTGTCTTAATCCCCTCGAAGGTCTAACAAATGTAGAAGGGGATCCATTAATTAAGACAGCGAAAGAGGTAATTTGGACATAGCCCATTATCCAATCTACTACCTCTACTGACATTCCAATCTGAATTAGAAGAAGACGCAAGAAAGTCCAACTAACTCTGTCGTAAGCTTTGGAGAGATCCAACTTCAGGGAAAAGGCCTTATGATTTTCCTTCTTGATAGTGTGGATCACTTCTTGTGCTAAGGAAACAACATCATGAATTTGTCTATTGAAGAGGAATCCAATCTGTTCTTCTGTAAGGATCTCACTCAAAATTGGTTTAAGCCTTTGAGCAATGATTTTTGCTATCAATTTATAAATCATGTTGCAACATGATATTGGTCTAAAGTCGTCAAAGGAATCAGATCTTTGTTTTTTTGGAATCAAAGTTATAAAGGTCGAATTTAGACTTCCAAGAATTTTCCTGAATGCTGAGATTCTTGCACCACTTTAAGTAAATCATCTTTTATTTGATCATAAAATCCCAAGAAAAATTCCAGAGTGAATCCGTCCGGTCCTGGATTCTTTCCTTTCTGAAAGGAGTGGAGAATGCTTTTTTACCTCCTCTTCTGTGATGTCCTCCTTTAAAATGTTATTAATTTCTTTTGAAATAAGTTTAGGAAAGAGTCTTAATACCTCTAAAATTTTTGAAATGGGACATCCTGTTGGTTCAGTGAACATAGTGCGGAAATGTTTTACTACTGCGTCTGCTTTTTCTTGGAAGGATCTTACCTTATTACCCTGTTTATCCTGAATTTCAATAATAGTATTGATATTTCTTCTGTGTGATGCATAGTTGTGAAAAAAATTGGTGTTATTGTCGCCTTCCGCTAACCATAAAGCTCTACTCTTTAGCCTCCACATTTTTTCTTCCTTTGTCAATAGAAATGCCCTTTTATCTTCTAGCTGTTTTAAGGTTTCCAATTCCGTAATAGAGAAAACCCCTTCAATGTTGGAAGAAAATAAATCCTCCATTTTGGATTCAACCCCTTTCAACTCTTCTTGAGCAGAAGTATGATTTTTCTCCCAATCTTTTGAGATCTTTTTCATCATGGCTAGATTATCTGTGAACTGTTGCATATAAGAGGAGAATTGAGAGTATCTTAGAGGTTGCAAGGAGTTCATAACTCGAGAGATATAATATTTCTCATCCATCCAAGAGGGATTGAATTTAAATGGTGGAGGTGACTTTTTCTCCGATACTTTCACTCTTAGGGCTATAGGTCCATGATACGAAATTCCCCCCACCTCAATTGAAGATTGGATGATTAGCTATTCGTTGATCAAATTTTCGCCAATTAGAAAGCGATCTAACCTCTTGGAGATAGATTGGTCACCAACTCTTTTGTTATGCCATGTTGGTTCCAACTTTAAGGGTTGGAGGTCTAACAAACCTTTCTTTTCAAATAGATCAATGAAAAAGGGACTTAGAGAGTCTACCCTTGCATACTTCCCCCAAATTTCCTTAACAAAAAAGATTTAAATTTAGATCTCCTCCTATTATGACATTGGATTTCTCTAGAGCTCCTGTGGCAGCAAAGGTCATCCAAAAGGACTTTATGTCATAATAGGGACCGTAGACATTCAAAATGGAAAAAATGTACCCTGTTTCACCATCCTCTACAACAGTCTCTATCACCGAGTTGTGATGAGAGGCCAATATCAAAGTTAAAGCCGGACTCCAAGTTGTGATTAGACCTCCTGAATTTCCATCGACATCAATGGATTCCATTTTCCAATCTTTTAACCAACCACTTAGAGTTTCCTCTGCCTTTTTCCCTTCTAACATTGTTTCCTAGATTAACAGAACTGACGGTTTAACATTGTTTATTAATCTTTTGAGGGAAATTATTTTGGAGGTTCCCCATAACCCCCTAACATTGTAAGATAGGATTATCATTTAATAACCCCGGATGGGGATTTCTCCACTCTAAGAGCCCGACTGATAGTTGATTTTTTTCCTTGCTTAATGTCCAAAGTTGCCTGTTTTTTAGCCTTAGAAAGAAAGGATTTTCTACCAACCTGAAGTTTCACTTTCTAGTTGAGCACTAAACCCACAGAAGAAACCTCAACATCTTCTTCCTTCTGTGTAATTTTTGATCTTGGATCATAATATTTACGCTGAAAATTTATGGTTGACCCTCCTGATCTTCGTGCATTAAAATTACTAGACTAAGGGTTACTACTACTGTCTTCAATGACAGAGCCTTCTCCCTTTTCTTGTAAATTAACATGTAAATTATTTTTAATAGTTTCCAAGGAGGACAAAATATGATTAGCAACTGGGATGTTACCTTCTGCGTATGAGTGTCCTTTGTTGTCGTATGATGTCCCAATTTCTTCTGCTTCGCCAAGAAGACCTTTTCCTTTGTCCACCGTGTCAGTTTGAGTAAGTTGTGCTGGGTGGTCCACCTCCTTACCAACTTATTTTTCATCACATAACGAATTTACGTTATCTTCCCATTCAATGCTTCCGTCACCTTCTGATGCTTTGTCACCTTCTGAGTTTCCCAAGCATGTTGAAAGTCAATCCTTTCTTAACCAGACCTTTTTTTTTTTTTTTTTAAATTTCCGGGGGGCCTTCCTTACTGAGCAATCATTTTGTAAATGCCCCACCTTTCGACAGTTAAAACAACAGAAAGGTAATTTCTAGTAGTCCAAATTATGAATCCAAGTGCTTCCATGCATTTCAAATTTTATCTCTTCAAACAAACCTTCTCTCATGTCCAATTCAACCAAAATCCTTGCACATCTGCTATCGATTTTAGTCTCCCAGTCTTGTTCCAGAGCTATACAACTTTCCAACTTATTCCCAATTGCCTTCAAAATTGATTCTTGCCAAAAAACCATTGGTAAGCCTGGTAATATTACCCAAACCTGTTGTAGATTGTGTGGATCCTTTCTAGCATTGAAACCAACTCTCCATTTCTGTAAGATTAACCCGGATGGACCCCAATGCCAATTACGAGCAAGCAATTTTGTGCAGTCCTCCTCTCTATTCAATTTTAACAGAAACCAACCTCGTGGGAGGACGTGGAATTCATGGGCGTATCCTAAGAAATCTTTCCAATTTGAGTTTATCCAATTTTGTAAGGCCTCTCTTCCTATCACTTTTCTGCAAAACCTCATGATCAAAGCCTGTTTTAGATAAGTTCGAATTTTTTCTAGTTGAATGTCCTTTCTCTGTCATCAAATTGCTGATCAATCCATCATCATTTACTGGAGTGTGGTTCTTCCTGATTGTTTAGGGAGGTGTCATATCCCATACTTCTAAATCTCCTATATTTGACGTCATTCTGGTTCTCGCAATGATTTCTTCCTTCGTGCAAAATATTGATTCGTGTTGGGTTTCTTCCTCATAATCCACATCGTCAAGGATCATTCTGTCCTTGTCTGTTCAAACCCTCTTGCTGTTATGAAATCCACGATGGGTCCCAAAGGGGGTGACCTTCTTCATTACTTCCTTAATTGAAAATATTCACATTCCTTTGATCGTCCTTCAATGCTTTGGCATTCGTTGCTTCGTACGTTCGTGCCCCGAGCTGTATTAACCCCCCCCCAAAGTGACCATGTATATATATAACCTCATTTTCTTTGTCAAAAATTACTTTCTATAGTTGAACTGGATAAGATTGGTCTAGAACATAAATTATTTAAAATAATTAATATAAAAATATATATAATATAGCTTTACAACTAAAATTAAAAAGATATGGAGATAAAAAAAATTTTCCACAGAAAAAAAATCATAGCTCTATTATAAAAACAAAGTTACATTGTTCAACTGCCCATTATATTCAGCAGATCTGTAGATAAGCTTACAATCCATCTCTTAGATACTTCTACATGCTTCATAACAACATCATAAAAAAGCCTATAGGCTCATTCTAAAGGTATTGGAGTTCGAAAAAATTCCATTATGTATCGCTTTCCCAAGAGATCAGAACCGCACAAAAATTCAGCTATTATAGCATAACTTAGTTGGGTACCACCTGTCATGAACCTCCAAAATTCATTTTTTTTATAAACATATAAATGTGTAAATCATTTCTACGTTATTTGCATGCAATAGTTATGGTAGTATAAATAGAGATTGTCCTTATGATGTAAGTTACTTACACCAATTCTATAACTAATCTCCGCTGGTTAATTAAAGAGATTAGCGGCGTCTCATCGTCATAGTCGAGGTGATTTTGTGTTCCTTTTTACCACTTCCTAGTTATAGTTATGATATGACTTGCTTAACCCTAAAGCTAAGTCTTAACCTAGATTATGGTCTTAATTCGAATATGTAAATGGTGTTAGTTGGGAGACTATGTATATAGTCTTGATCCAAATTAAACTAGAAAGGACCATGGGTATTTCCAAGCCCTAGGCGCAAGGGTTATCAATAAACAACAAGGTTGCGCTTATTGAAATGTTTGTGACCATCGTCGGGGCTATGGGTTTACCCCATAGTCGAATATTGTAATGTTTGCATTTAAATAAAGTTATGGTTATAACGTCATTCGAATCGTTGGTTGTTGTGATGGTTTAATGTTTGTACTGTGTAATGCCAATGAAATTAAGGGCCATCCTGGCTGCAAATTGACAGCGCATCCAAGCCTTTATGGCTCACGCTGGAAAATAATCTCAGCCGTCCATTTGGACAACCAGATGGCTTAGGGTTTTGTATGGGGTTTAATGCGTTCTTTGGTGTCCGAAAATCCATTATTGTTTATGTTTTGGTCTACAACTCTGCGAACAGAGCTTCTTCTCTGTCAATGGCGATTTTGTAAAAATATCGGGTGGAAAAATGCTGTTGTTGCTAATGGCATTCCTTCTGGTGGTTTTGCCAAGGTAAACAATAATTCATGGTGGTGCTAATGGCCGCCACCTCCAGAGTTCATTGGTTGCTGCAACGAACCTGGCCAACCTTCTATCTCCTCAATTTGCCATTTAAAAGGTAAGAAAATATTTCACTTATGCTCAGTAATTGGTTATACTGTGTTTTAAGTTACACTTAGGTTGCAAAAACTAAGGTTAAGTTTTTGTTTGTGCAGGAAGGGGTGTGATAAGGGCGTCCAGGAGGAGCCGACCCCTAGCCTTGTCTGCATTTACACAAGGTAAAAGAAACTAGACTTAGCTTAATCTTGTATAATTCTTTGGATGAAATGATATAGTTCTAATCTTGATCATTGGTTGCAGGTTGTGGGTGTCGAAGAGGAAGGCGTCGAAAGGGTCACCGCCTCCCAAGCCCACGTCATAGAACGCCAAGGTATGTAAAGAACCTCACTCAGTCAAACTGGATTTCAAAATTTCTTTTTTAAAAAACAAAATGGTTGTTAACCGCGTTTATAAAACGGTGGTTGCATGTGACTCCTAGCTAGGTTTTAGAACTGCGAGGAGAGCACAAGATTCCATTTTCAACAAGATAAGTTAATTACTTGTTGCCCCTTTAGGGTCTATGAAATGTCGGCAGAGAGCTTCCTAGTTGCCTCTGCTCCAACATTTTCTTTTACACATTTTTATGGGCTCTGTTTGCTTATCCAAGGGTTTGAAGTTTTATTACAGGTGCCATCGTTGATGGATTACTACCTTTGATGGCTTACTACCTCTACCTCTGTAATCTTATTTAATGTTTAGTATTTTATAAAGAGTATGGATGACCTTTCATCCATAGGGATATGAATCCCTCTATTTAACCTATTTGTTATTTATTTGTTAAAAATATTTTACTTGGGTCTTTGTTGAATGCTTAATCCAAAGGTATTATGTGTTTAAAAAGGAGTCAACTATCAAAACTTAGTTCCAGTTGATATTGTTTTTAGATGTGCGAAAAAAACTTTATTTGCCATCCACGTTTTGCTTTTGTAAGAATCCCAGACCTTTGTCAGGACTCTCAAGATGATTAATATTAGATGTTATGATTCTTGTTATTCATTTATGATTTTCTTATTAAATAATTCACTATTTAAAATGTTGACATGATATTTTTAGTTAGATCAATATATGTCTAGCTTTAGCATTTTCGATCTAAAATAGGGTTTATAAAATGGAAGTATTTTAAATAATTTCATCATGCAATCGAGGCCTCTCGACTCTTGGTTCTAGTAGATATTGATTGATAGTTTTTAGTTAGATAACAAATATTTGTTTATACTATTCGCTTTACTAGGTTTTTGCGATCTTGTTGTGGTTTATTATAATTTTTGAATCTATTTTCGATTATGTTCTTTAGCAAAACTTTAATCCATACTAGGGTTGGAAACATAGTTTTGTTAGAAAACAATACTAATACTAGATATGGTTATTTTATAATCGTAGGTATCGATTCGAAAGAATACTTAAGAGTTTCATGATCATGTTTATGCAAAATGAATCTGATAGCGCTAAGGAATAAAATATAATATTATTGACAATAAAGTTTGTTTGTAAATAAATGAAGTAAGTGAGACAGAACATTACTCCACAAGTTGGGTTCACTCCAAGTAGATAAGACAAGTTTATAAAGTTTTTATTTTTATTTTATATGGTTAAGTCCATAAAGTCGCAAAGTGTTGCAACTTTGCTCTGATACCATTTGTAACTACCCATTTACTCTCAGTAACCATTTGGAGTAAGAGGTGTAAAAATTTTATTTTCAAAACTAATATGAAAACATTATTATTCCTAACACTTTATACATGACATTGTTCGAGCAAAAACTCTATATACACCCTTCAAGGGTTGTTCAAGGGAAGGATGGGGATGGAATCCCAGATTGTGTTTAGATCCCTAAGATAGATATGATTTACAAAGTTAATTAATGACTCCTTAAGTATTAATGAAACAAAGTGCACTTACATGAAGTTATTAAATGCACAAATAATCATAATACAAAAGGCTTTAGTCCGTTAAAACATTATTTACAACTATGTAAGCATGATGGAATTAAATTATGAAGATGTGATTAGTTAACTAATTAAACAATGAAAATAAATAAATAAAAAATATTTACAAAATGCATTATGCAATGAATTTTCTGAAAAAGAAATCTTTAGTAATTTCTTCCTCTTATATGCTAAGTAAATTTTAAAAGCATCTTGAATGCTTAAAAGAAAATTTGTCATTTCACTTAAATTCAGATTTTTAAATGTAGTTGAAAATTAAATCAAATTTCTTTTGATGGGGTGAAAGCCACTAACTAAGGTGAAACTTAGTGAATTTGACACAAACTGAAAATTAATTCATGAATTATAACTAGGCACAAGATGAAAGAGTGTGAAAAAATGTGCATGTAAGTTATCTTAATCTAAAAATAGAGTGTTAGAAATGCTAACAACTAAAGATCAAAAATACGATTTATGCATGCATTAGTAAAGAAAATTGAACTAGTATATAAAGATCTGTAAATTGAAATAAAGAATATGTACATTCCACTTATTTACATATGATATAGTTTTTGCACAATTCAAGACCAAAAATACGATTTATGCATGCATTAGTAAAGAAAATTGAACTAGTATATAAAGATTTGTAAATTGAAATAAAGAATATACATTCCACTTATTTACATATGATATAGTTTTTGTAGAATGTAAAAAAATTAGAAAAATAATAGCAAAGTTGAATGATAAAAAGTGGAAGAACGACAAAGATATGCCTAAATAATATTTTTTATTAAAATGTAATTTGAACAATCATCAAGTTCAATATGTCGTAACCCATTAGAACAAAAGGTTTACTAGACCCTATGCAACTCTCAACATTCGAGGTTCACTTAGGTGAAATCGAGATAGCAGAAGTACTCCTTGCTGAGATGGTGCTTGCACATATGAAGACATTAGTTATAAAACTAAAAATAAGAAAGTACAATGTTGGTAGGAAACATAATGTATCTCTCGTGGAAGGATGCTTTTTCTTCACCCTAATGGATGGACCTGAAATGTAGTCTTACCCACAATTTCCGCCTGTTATGCTCATGGATAATTTAGTATGAAAAGGGAAAATGCAACTATGGAACCTGGTAGTACTTGCCTCTTATCTTTGATTTTGTTTCGGAAATTGTGTTGAAGTTTTAAATGTGTCCGTGTAGGTATGCGAATGATGTGAGGGGATGCTAAGCATTTTGTCTGCCTCAGAACTTGAGTGTTTCAGTTTCGTTGTTTAGTGTTTGGCTTTCCATGTGTGTTCTAAAGAGGGTAAACCGCAAGTAATCGACATCCACCCTGGGACGCAAAATGAAATTCTTTGTGTAGATGATGAAGGTGACCTTCTATGTTTACAGCTTTTGACGAAATCTGCTTCTCTTTCAAGGGATTTGAACTCATAGAATTTGGATCACGCTGCATTCCTTGCTTCCTTTCAAACAAAATCATGTTGCATTCATATTAGAACTACAAATCATTAATCTTCATATTTGTTATCTTTAGAGAAATTGCATGCGCGAGAGACTAAAACAAGGGTCATAAACTAAATGAACTTATGACCTAAATCTTGCAAAATAGGGCTTAGAGAACCACCCACAACCTTTCTCCATGAGAGATAGTTGGAAAGGTCTACATATTATCCTATAGGGTAGACTTGGTTATCTGAGTTTGTTTCATATCGTGGTGCAAGGTTTAAACTTTTCATGAGGATCATGCTTGTCTCTATTCCATGCCCAAAATGTAACTTGAACATATCCGTCTTACATATGATTCTTGGAACTCTTGCAGAGCCTTGTGCAGTGGATTTCTGAGGTAGTCACTCAATTCCCAGATTGATTCATTACTCATATTAATTCTTCCCCTATTCCATTCATCAAAGTTTCAGTTTCCAATGTAAAAGGTTCCTCCATCTTCATGTGCGTGATTTGAATTTCATATTGTGACGAGTTGTAGTAGTTCAATATTCTTTCCCATGTTTGTTGTAAGGACATTTGTTGCAGCTATAATAGGAAATCTACAATCCTCAATT